>CM070547.1:10554348-11144514 GCA_036346405.1 Phyllostachys edulis | reverse complement strand
CAACATCAATCTCATCATCATCATCGGATGCATTTTCATACTTCTCATTTTCATGGTTGGCTCAACCTCATCTTCACTTGCAGATTCAAACTCTCCATCTTCTGTCACAAGCATGACTCGGTTGTTGGGACACTCCCTAGCTATGTGCCACGCCCCAAACACTTGAAGCATTGAATTTCTCTACTATTTAGCTGTAGCATTAATTGAAGATGTAGGGGATGGAGCCACCTTTTTCTCACTTGATGTAGGTGCTGATTTTGCAATCGGGAAGAAACGAACATTAGTATTTGAACTAGTACTAGTTGAAGATGTACCTCGTCCCCAAAGCAAGCGTGCTTTGGTGGCATTAGATGAAGATGATGGAGCTTTCAAGTTGAAAGATGCTGTCCTTGGTCTTTGGTTTCATATCTTCTAGCAACTTTCTCCGCCTTTGTCGCTTGATGCACCAAGTCAACAACTTGATCTTGTAGGGTCGATATTGCACTATGCGTTTAATGTTTTTATTTAGGCCAAACAGAAAACGTGCAAGTGTTTGCTCTTCATCTTCGTGCACATGTGCCCTAATCATAGCTTGCTCCATCTCCTTGTAGTATTCCTCCACTGAGCGACCTCCCTGTCTCAAATTCTGCAATTTATCAAAAAGATCACGTTTATAAGTAGTAGGAACAAAACGTGCTCTTAGCTCTTGCTTCATTTCAGCCCATGATGCAACTGGTGGTTCTCCATTATCTTCTCTTTGGTTCAATACTTGCTCCCACCAAATCAACGCATACCCATCAAACTCAAGTGACGCCATGTGTAGCTTCTTCTCTTCCGAATAATTGTGCATCCGGAATATCTTCTCTACCTTAAGCTCCCATGTGAGATATGCATCTGGATCGGAAGCACCTTCAAATTTGGGAATATTGAACTTGAGCTTCCCAAATTTTTCCTCCACGTGCTGCTCATCATGACGACGGCCATGGCGTTGATAGTTATCATTCTTGCGGTGTAACCAAACGTGCGTCGCCGAAGTCCTCAATGGGCAGGCGATCACGCGCGATCACGGCCACGCCCATGACCCACCTCTCCCTTGGCCATGGTCAGCGCCCAAAACACCTCCCCCACGCCCGGGAAGGGGTGGACGAATCGCATTGGCAGCGACTCGACCCGCTTGAGCTTCTCTAGCGAATCGTGTAGCCCTCTCCTCATCAGTCTCATCAAGCTCAATGCCTTCTTCATGTACACCAACTAGGCCCGCTCTTTGCGAAGCTCCTCTAGTATCTCCCTCCTCAAGGCGCTCATGTTGTCATTCAAGCGAGTGTTGAAATCATTGTGAGCTTCTCAAGGTCACCATGTAACATATGTTTGGTTCTCCTTCTTTCCACGACATGGTTAGTGCAAACAAAGAAAAACTATATATGTGGATGTGGAAATTTTATTTGTGGAAATCACTCAACCTCACCTTCTCTTACCATCCAAGTTCTTATCGTCCTTATTGGAATTGAAGAGTCGCACGCACTTTGGTGACGGTAGACAACACAAGGTGATAGATTAAGCAATTCAATTGCACAAGCTTGTCGAGACAATGGCTTATTTGTGGAGCTTGGAGGAAAAGTGTTTACCTATGCAATCTGAAATTTTCTAGATATTGTAAAGCTAGGTAACAATCCAAACTAGAATTCAATGCCTAGTTCTCGATCCGAGAAGATATAGCGAAGAACAAAGCAACTAACACGCATAGATGATGGAACTTAGTGCAATCAAAGGAATGAGCTAAAAATATAAGTGATGAACAACTAGCTCGTATTGCACAAGTTATGGAGAGACGCTTAGCTAATTGCTCAATGAGATAAAGCAGGGCACAAGATTGCTCAAAACAAGTGACATAGCACAATATGAAAAATAGATACCTTCTAGGTGTGCTCACAAAACAATGTCGGCCAAGCACTTTTTTTTTCTTTTTTTTTCATCTCTTTTTTTTCTTTTTTCTCCTCTGTTTTTTTTTTGTACTCGGCTAACAAAAAGGTTCACAAAGAGCAGCACAAGCCTATTAGGTACAAAGAAAAACTCACCGACTATATTGTGCAATGAGATGAAAACGAGAGCAGCCCTAGAGCAATTTCAACAAGCTAGTCTCAAATAGGAGCAGAGTATTCATAAAAGATTGAATTGGCTCACAAAGTTTTTTTTATTTGGGTATGTCTGTAGCATGAGCGAGAATGAAACAACGGGCTGCGGTGCCTTGTGTGTTTTTTTCAGCGCTGTTTTTTTTTCTCATGTGGCTGGCAGCCAAATCGCGCCCGCAACAGTAAATAGCAATCTGATTGCACTGTAGCAGTGAACAGTACATACGTGTACTGTAGCGGCACTACTGTAGCGACGATTTTTTTCGCCTCCAGCGGCGGCTGGCGGCCAAATCAAGCGCTATGCAGCGAACAAAAATCTGCGCGTGCACTGTAGCGATGAACAGGAACCACCGCCTTCAGCGGTAAATAGTACTGCGACTACTGTAGCAGCGAATTTTTTTCTCGTCGGTGATGGCGGCAGGTTGCTGCAGGTTGCAAATCGGGAGCACAATTTCGCGTTACTGTAGCAGCACGCTACAGTACTCTCTTTTTTTTGCCGACCAATCTCTAACAGATTGAAAACAAGAAATTAAAGCTACATAGGAAACAAAGATCAGCGACTACACACAATTTCTAATGGATCAAGACCTAACAAAACTCACAAGAATTAACAGATTGAAACTACAGGTTAACGGATTTTTTTTGTGGCTTTTTGTGTATAGGATAAAAAAATAGATCTAACTACGGGTAAATTGATCCTACCGTGGCAACCGACGCTCGATACCAAGATGATGCGGAGGAGTGCCCGATCTTCACGACGAGGATCGATGATAACTTTGGATCTGTGCAACCTTTGACGAACCGATGGCGCCAACCAGCTGTCAAAGCGACAACTGCGATAAAAAGAATTCGCCCAACCACACGCTCGTGATCCCGTCTACTGATCACACAAAGTAGGCGATGTCGATAATCACCGCAAAACACAAGGAATCACAAGAACAACGGACGGCACTGTGATTGGAACTCCCAATTCTAGTGGGGGCAATATTTGCTCAAACCCTAGAATCAAGAATATTTGATTATCCGAAAAATATGTCGTCCCTTTACATGGCCCTCGGCGAGACCTTTTATATAGGCGTACACGCCTTTCGAGTTGGACTCGGTCTCGACAAGATATCCAAGCTGAATTTCGTCTCGGCCGAGATACAGCATAAAGTTTCCATACTCTTAAATTCCTTCCATAAACGGTTTAACAAACACACATACAATGCATTCTTTCCATATTTAATTCTTTCCATCTCTCTCTTAATTCTTTAATCCACGTGTCACATGGATTCTTCATACATGCATTCCTTTGTTAATTCTTTAATCCTTTTTGCATGCATGTCGGTCAAGTTGTTGGCGACTTGAATAAAAAAAAAAAGCACATGATTTCCTTCCTTCTTTAATCCAATTGCATGTAGACATTGACTTGACCGTCAAAGCCCACATCGATCGAAGCCTTGACCTCCAAGTCAAGACCAAGGCGGTATTCTCTGTAGTCGGTGGTGGATATGGCTTCCAGCGGTTCTCATCCGATGCAAGATTCTTTCTTTCCTCTCGCAAGTTTTTCTTTGTTGTTTTTGGTCTTCCATGCTTCTATCGTATAAATCGCATATACACAATATGTGACTATTAAGCGAGAACATATATTCATTCAATCAAGATTAAAATTATTTAGGAGCGAGTTCACTGTTGGTTAATCTTTTTAGCTCGTGCTCGTGTAATTGGTCCAATCGTGGGATGTCCTCATCACTCGGGGAGGAGGAGGTGGGTGGGGCGGGGCGCTCGGGAGGAGAAGGGGAGGCGCCAGCAAGGAAGGAGGATGGGAGCAGACGCCCAGCAGGAGAAGGGATGGGGCAAGCGGTCTTGGGAGAAAGGAGAAGGGAGGAGGGCGTAGGAGGAGGTGGGAGAGGGGTTTTGTTCCGTGGCAAAAGCGGGTAATTTTCTCTCAACTTTAGCGGCAAATGTGGAATGGGGGTTGCGGGAAGCAGGAAGCTCCCCGCGGGTGGCTTCCGGCTTCAAGAAAAACGAGAGAGAGAATTAGGGCGTTTGGAGCGGTTTCGACTTTTTCAGCTAAAAGCTTAAATGCTCCAAACACGCCCTAACTATGGCCTATCTGGGACGACTTCAGCTCTTCACTAGGAAAAGCCCCCAACCAGCTCCCTCCTCCAACTGGCTCCTTCCTCGGCGCAACCCGACCACTTTCCTCCTCCGGCCACCTCCTCCATGGCCTGTGCGCTCGGTAGCTCCTTCCTTGGTGCTACCACCCTGGCCGGCTCCCTCGTTAATCATGGTTAATTGTCATTAATGGACGTTAATTATGGTCAATTTTCATTTATTGCCGTTAATTATCGTTAATTACTGCCAATTGTCATTAATCATCGTTAATTATGCTTAATTGTCGTTAAATGCTATCAATCGTTGACCCAAAGACAATTGAATTTGTGACCACAGTGACCATTTGGAAATGCGAAATTTTTCCTGATTCCAATGTTAATCGAATTGTTTCCTGTTGAATTTCTATGAAATTCATGTGAAATTTTTGCATTCCAAATGAAGCCTTAACCACGACACCTATGGTACGATCTTTGCAAAGAAATATTGTATCGCATTGCGTACCACCAGCAATGCAATTTAAACCAATTTGCGCGGTGACTCTATAACGAGTTTTCACTGCACTACTTTTTCATGGGGCTCGATGACAACGAAGCATTGCATTTGGAAGCAAGAAGGTCATTTTTGTCACCGACTTTGGCGTGTTTAAACCTATGATTTTTCCTTTCCTTTTGTGGCCTTGGATGCCTTTATAAGTGTTAAATAATTGACACAGTAGTCGGAGACAATCAATCCAACCACGCAATGAACACCAAAGATAGACAAGGAGGATCCAAGATCTTTTATTCATCTGTATGTTGTACATGAGGGGTCCTCATATTTATAGCCCAAAGTGGTGAAACCCTCTAGGGGCGGTTTAGTCTTTTGCCCATAATTAGGTTTCATAACAGTAAGTACTACTACAAGATTACTCTTCCGCTGTCTCACGTGGACTTTAACGCCGCACATTTACTCGTGTGTTTGTGCGCTTGTGAGGTCAGGCCAGTGTCGCCACCGACTTCGATAAAATATATCATCATATATGTGGGGCATTCGAGTTTACTATCTAGATTTAGATTCGAGTAATTGCGGTGTTATCCGGAGCAAAATGGAAAGATTAACGCTGGCTCATGGCTCATTGCTTGCTTGGATTGCAAGTATTTTTTGTGTGCCTATTTTGTTCTTTTTTTCTATTCTATTTTTAAAATGGCCTTTGCAGAAACTAATTCTAGAAATGGTTTTCAAAGACCAACATGAATGACGACGGCAGGTTAACAATTCAACACCATATAGGTTGGCGCCGAGCTAAGGGTCATGTCAGGGAGACAAGCACTGTCGGGTTGACGTGGCGACCTTAGCATCGACATATGTGGTAATCAAGTGCCGCCCCAACACTCAATTTTTTGGTGGTAAACACGTTGGACGCCTCTAGAGCTCTAAATGTTGTTGGCGCTAAGGCACAACCTCGCGTCGACCTCATTATCGCTAAGGTTAGTGTCACCTCCTTGGCGCTAAAATCGGCATCTAAGACCAGCATGGAGGTGTGGCGCGCCATCCCACTCGTAGCCCCCATGTGAAACACGAACAATGGGCTCAACCCCGTCTCGCTTCTCCTCCTCTCCCAAATCCACATCATATGCACCCAAATCGACCGATTTAGCGTGGGATTTCTTAAGTAGATTTGAGTTTGAAGGTAAGCCCTCCTGCTTCCCCATCTTTTTACCGTATGGATTTGGTTTATTTGGTCACATATAATCACGTATATAGATTATTTTGGTTGTGATTTGGTGTTCTTGGATTCTTAGCAAGGGTTGGTCCTCGGTTTATGGCTACATTTCGTTATTTTTGTTGTGTATGTTTGGTTGGTTTGGATGGAACCGGTATGGATGAGAGGGAAATCGTTATTGTTCATTCAAAAATCGTGAGCAACCTCGGCCTAGTTCGTGTTCATGTATGGTATGAATATTGTCTATGTGGCCATGTGGTAGTATTGTGTCTAGCATTATCTTCATGTAGGTTTTGACAAAAATCGTTATAGGTCATGTTCATGAACTTTCTGAGTATTGTAGTGTGATTTGTGTTTTTTGTTTGTTGACGGATAATGCAGTTGTTGTTAGTTGAAGTGATTATCTCTTTATGGCTTGATACAATTTAATCAGTCCATGTGATTAGCATTTGATATTATTTTCATGTTTGTGCAAAGGAATGACATTTGTTTCATGTTCAGTTGTTGCACTTGGTGTTTAGATGGATAGAATCGTGTGTGTGCATCACGGTGGTACGATGACTTACAATGACAATGGTGTCAAGTTTGCAGGCATGGAGTTGAGTGTGTT
This sequence comes from Phyllostachys edulis, assembly GCA_036346405.1. Classification (NCBI taxonomy): domain Eukaryota; kingdom Viridiplantae; phylum Streptophyta; class Magnoliopsida; order Poales; family Poaceae; genus Phyllostachys; species Phyllostachys edulis. The sequence goes on along the minus strand of CM070547.1, from coordinate 11,137,994 downwards.
GGTGTATGGCGCATGCCCCTCATTCGACGAGTTGGTGGAATGTGTGAAAGACAAGTTGGGGTGGACGGAACACGGTGTGGGTGTTTGGTTGGAGTGAAGATATGATGTTGGAGTTGGTGCCCGGTCGCTTTTGATATTGCCAATTACCTCCAAGCTCGAGTGGGACACCTATATGGAGGTCGTGTCCGAGTCCCAACTAAAGTCTTTCGATCTGGTTGCGGTGAAGGTCGTGGATCCAGAGCCACAGGAAGGCACCTTTGATCTTAACCATCCTCCCTATGTGGAGGAGATGAAAACTGCATACCTGTCACTTGAAGCGATGGTCGATCATGCAAAACATCTTCCGTTTGGGATGGATGATCATCTCGATAGGACATCGTCGGTGGTACCCCGGCGTCATTCATGGCAGCTTTGTTAAGCCATTAGAATGGCGAAGTCCCGAGCCTATGGGTGCATGGGTCGATCGGCTTGATGTTGCAAGTGCCTTAGATGAGTTGGATGCTCGAGTCAATGGTGAAAGGATTCATGATGATGAGACTTATGATGAGCAGTATGCATTCGAATTTGAGGAGGACTGGTCGGAGGTGGTCTTGACGGGGAAGGATGCTGTTGTCTTTGAGAAGGTGATTGGTCGTGAACCCTATGTCAGAATTCAAGGATCTTAGTCTTGTTAGGTGTGCTGTTCTTGATGGTGGTATGAATGTGGACCATCCACAGGAGCCATTGACGGGGTTGATTCAAAATGGCATGTCGTTTCCATCCATGTTGGCCCTAAAGATGTGGATGAAAGAGTACTCTGTCCGACACCATCACCCTTACCATGTGGTGGACTCAAGCTCGAAAAAGTGCTGCATGGTGAGATGCGACCATAGCAACTATCTTTGGAAGGTTCATCCTGGAAAACTCCTCGCAACCAATGGAAGTTGACGAGTGTTGTGCAACCACACAAGTGTAGAGAGGCTGAACTATTGGGGAAACATCGACAACTCACCTCGATCTTCATTGCGAACCGTCTTTGTAATGCTGTGAAGCAGTAGCCAACCATGTCGCCTACAACGTTGATTGAGTTCATATCTGAGATTTTTGGGTACCGTATGAAGTATGGGTAGGCTTGGAGGGCTAAGCAAGCTGCCTTTGCGATGTTGTACGGGGATTGGGCGAAGTCTTATGCTCGTCTTCCGGCACTGATGTGGTTCGTGCGATTGCATCTGATGGACGGCTAGTTCCTATCCCGTCGGTTGGAGGAACCTAATAGGATACCGTCTCGTAGTAGCACTATTTTTTTTCACCCTTGCTGCTTGGCCTAAGTAGTTGTAACAATTTGGACTCCCAATCACCAAAGAAAATGAAAAAAATACGTCCCAATGGTTGTCGTGTTTACTTTTTTGGCAAAATTGGCTACATAACACCCAACTTTTAAGTCATTGGTCAGAGACATCCAAATTTCGTGATCTTTGCCAAAAGACACTAAAATCTTGTGGCTCTTTGCCAAAATACATTGAGGCTAATATAATAATAATATTCATTATTTTGGAGAGAAGCAGTTCAAAATGACATTCATGCCCTTATCCTCTTCTTCCTCATCTTTGTTCCTTTTAAAGCAATCCCCTCATGGTCGTTGTCATGAAATCCGATTTAAAATCGTGAAGTAATGCACACATTGCGTATTGGGGTTCCATTTGGTGGTCTTAGTTGGCGGGCGTGGTATTGGGAAAGACAATGTCGTGGCGGGAAGAGGACCCAAAGCGATTTACGGCGTGAGCTCATGGTCGGGAAGGAGGAGGCGTGGTGCGAGCTCATGGTGGGGAAGAGGCACGAGCGGCGACAACAATGACATTGTGGAGGGAGCCGAGGCGGCGGACAGGATAGGAGAGGAGCGAGTCAACGAGGAGGAGGGTGTCGTGGCGGGGGAAAAGGCGCGGGCGGCGACGATGGAAACGTTGCGGAGGGAGTCGAGGCGGCGGGCGGGGTGAGAGAGGAGTGAGTCGATGAGGAGGAGGGTGTCGTGGTCGGGGATGAGGCACAGGTGGCGACAACGGCGAAGTTGTGGAGGGTACTGAGGTGGTGGACAGGGCGGGAGAGGAGCGGGTCAACGAGGAGGAGGGTGCCGTGGCCGGAGAAGAGGCGCGGGTGGCGACGTTGTGGAGGGAATCAACACGGCAGACGGGGCGGGAGAGGAATGGGTCGGCGAGGAGGAGGACGTGGACGACGAATGGGATGGGAGGATGGAGGAGACAGGGAGTGTGGCACCGATGGGGAGGAGGCAGAGGAACTCGGGGGAGGAGGGCGTTGAGGGAGAAGAGGAAGAGCTTGTCACCGTCGGTACCAAGATAGAGGGATTGGGCTGAGAGGGTGGCATAACGGACGGTAAGGGGTGAGGAGGCGGGGAGGCCGGCGAGGGGGGTAGGGTCGAGTGTGGCGAGGGGCTCAAGGGCGGCGTGGGGGAGGAGGGTGGAAGGAGAAGGAAGGAGACCAGAGGGGGCAAAATGGACTTTTCACTAGCCTTCTCTCTTCTTGACCCAATATTATATTGGCACAGGTGTCTTTTGGCAAAGAGCCACAAAATTTTAACGCCTTTTGGTAAAGATGTGAAATTAATGTGTCTACCGACTAATGACAAAAAAGGGTATCCAATAGCCAATTTTGTCTATTTTTTTCTTTCCTAGGCAACAGCGCGTTAGGAAAACCTAACATATATGTACTTGTATTGTTGAGTGCATCTGTAGAAGTTATTCTTTAATTGGTACAACCAGATATATCGAATAACCATATACAGTACGTGTGTTGTATGCTTTGCAATTGTATGTAACAGATTGTACGAACAAACTAGCTAGATTTGGAGCTAGCTGGCACAAGACAAGAAGACATGACCACTATTTCACGGAGATTTTGTACGTCGGCCGTCATGTGCAGTGAAACTTGCACGATTTTAATGTACAGGATTAATTCGGCGTAGGGCCGTACGTGAAATAAACACACACAAGTGGAGTAGTATATCTCACAATAAATTCATAGATGTATCCACGTGCCTATGTCACACTAAAAAGTAGCCAAGGACGAAAAAACCTAGATTGGGCTTGGAGTATCATGATTGTCTTAATTAGCTAGGTTACCAAACACAAAATCGAAAACCAACTAGCTTAGATCGATAGTGTTCACTAAATCCGATTCCCATGTTTCGTTTCCCAACCTGAAAAGTACGATCAAGGTCTTAACTAGCGTGCTATGCTACCGATCAATAATATACCGCGACTCTAAGTTCGTTCTTGATTTTACGGTTTGCATGGTCTCTAACACGCAACTTTTACGTTACCGATTGTAGTAAAATATTTTTTGTAATGTACGTAGCTAAAAAATTAAGAGCACATCAGCATGTTATCAAATTGCGGAGATCATACGTAGATGATTCTTATCTTATTGTGTCAGGGCAATAGTGTCAAGGCGTTTAAAAAAACCATTGTTTTTGGGAAACTCCTGTTGCTGTTAGGCCTAAGACGATCTGACCAGCCCTATGGTCTGATCGGCCACATGCGGCGATCAAACCGGCCGAAAGTTAAAAAGTTGTATTTTTGGAATCGACAAAAAATTACATATGTAGAAAGGTGAGAGGATACGTTTGCACTTGGCCAATGGATCGTTAAGGGGTATTTTGGTATCTTTCGCCAAAATATATATCACAGTGACTTTGGAGAAACCACGATACAATACAACGTAAGGTGAGGTGGTTTATGTCAAGAGAAGGAGTTCATAAAGAGATAGATTCGGGGACTCTGTTAGTCATCCACTTTGAGAAGCGTATGAGTGTAGGCCCGCTTGTGTATAGGCTTAACTGTGTCCGATAAGTCTTTTCTCTAAACCTAGCATCTATTATAAAATGAAGAGGTGTGGGATTTGCACCTTAAGAACCCTTCCAAAAAAAAAGGAAACCCCGATTTGTGATTTGAGGAAAGTGGAAATAGATCAAAGCTAGGGTTTGAGAGAGATAGATTGACTGAGTGTTCAAGTGTTGAGTTTTTATCCTCCATAGTGGAATAGTTGTAAACCAACAATCTCTTGAATGAATCCAAGTAAGGTTTGCCACAAGATGAGTTTTATCTTGTTCTTACTCGCTCTTTGACGCCTTTAGGATTTTGTGTGTTCTTTTGGTTTTTCTTAGGTTTTTTGCTCTGGTCTAGCTTGCTAGGACCTATAGGAATTGATCTAGGGTCATTTTGATCATCTTCCACCCACGAGTAAGTTTTTTGATCAACTTTTGAATTTCCTCGATTTTTTTTGCCTCCTTGACCTCGATCAAGAAATTCGTAGAACATTGGCTTCGATCTTCCCGATCGTCGATTGAAATAGGTTCCTGAGCTTCTTGATAAGCTATGGTTGAAATATCAAGGAATTTGGAGCTAGAAATCAAAAGTTAGGTCGATTTGAAATCATTATGGTTGTTATTCAGAGCCTGTGTCGAACCGGTCATTGTTGACGGTCATACCGCCAGGGGTTTTTTGGTTTCAACACATGACTTCCGCTATGTTTTCGATATTCATACCTTTCATAGCTACTGAATTGAATAATAAGAAGTTGAATACCGTTAGGGTCAAAAAGAGTAGGTGCTTCTATTCACCTTCTCTGGTCGTCTTTTTTTTTCCAACACTAATAGCCATTAACATATTGAAGAGAGCGGTAAAATAGGGGTATAATTTTATATTACAATTCACTGCAATAAGAAATTAGCCCCTGAAAATGCATGTGTTTTTTCCCCAACCCAACCCCGACAAAAACCTGAACACGGTGATGCTCAAGCTAAAGCTACAGCGTAGACTTGCGTGGATCTAAAACCGTTTACAAGCACTTTTCTTCTCGCCACAGGACGGCGTAGGTAGGTAGCCTCTGTATATGGTCCATGGCCTGCAACATATATATGCTCGCTAGCTTCTGCTTAATCCACCGTAGGTTTGTTAAACCTACACAGTTTGTTTTGCTGAAAATACATATGACATCCATATGGGAGGAAAAACCTTTCATCTAATAGATATTCCAAGAGAATGTGATTGATCGGTATATATGATCTGTCATTTTTAATTTATAATGTATAGGAGAGAAGATATGTATTGACGAGTGTCAGAATATTCTTCTGCTTATTGTCCTCCTTTAGAACTCGGATCACACAGCATTTGGGAACTCGGATCACAGAGCATTTGGTTTGACTCTTAGTTTTGTCATTCTTAACCTTAGTTGTGCTACATTTTCATAATTATATATCTGGTTCATTAATTGTGTAACAGACTCAAAATTCTTTCACTAATTTTCCCGTACCAATGGCGGCTATTTGGGTTTAAATACAAGCGCGTGGCTCCGTTATGGTAAAATTGGCCATAAATCAGATATGAATTCATTCAATGAATTTCGGTCACTGATTTACCGTTGCTTCAGAATCAACGTTCAATATCTGAATGTACCTCCGGAGCAGGGTTTTGGATACTATAAACATTTTTTTTAACGGGGGAGGGGACGGTAAGACCGAAAATCGGAAAATTTTGGTCTAAATTTCCAAATCAAAATTTGATTTGTTGGGTTTTAAGTTTAAAATAAATTCAAATTCGAGCAAAATTTAAACAAACTCGATTTTTTTTTTACAAATTTCATCTAAACTGCTTTTTTTTTGCTGGTTTGTATTCCTACCGGTCCTCACCTGTATGGCCAAAATTTCCGATTTTCCCAAAATTCTGAACACTGCTCCGGAGTTACTGAAAACCATTGGAGTGTCCACTGATCGTTTGGAGATTTCAGTGATATACACATGAAAGATCATGGCGCGATGGTGCGATTCCGATCTGGCCCCAGAACGTACTTTCGTCTTCAATTCATATTGAGTTAATCCATGCATAATGACTCCTACTCAGTACAGTAGTAAATGTGTGTCGGTCCCCTGTTTTAATACTGAGCAAGACCATCTTTTAATTTTCCGTTCTACCTAGCGGCTAGCTAGCTCTTGATTTACTGTTAATTCAGACCAATGTCGGAATGAAACTTTTTTCAAAACGAGGCAGTAATTAGGCCTGGATTTTACTTTTGATTTTCTTGTATCTAATATAGGTCTGCAAATAATGTTAAGTTGTTTTGTTTCGTTTCACAGTGTAAGGCATTTTTTTTTGAAGAATATATATGGTGTATTGGTACGATTTTTTGGCAAATCTAGCACGCTTTTGGATCAAGACTTGCAAATATGACCGTATTGCACACGATAGCAAAAATAACGTCGTATGCGAGCATGACATGTGGCGTTGGCGCACGACCATCGGCGCCAATGCCCCCCGGCGCCCGGCCGACGCCACCGCCCGCCACCACCCGCCTGGCCAGCCATTCTCAAGATCAAGACGGTGGCCATATGCGCCCGCAGTGGGTGCATGGCCACCTGCGCCAGCCATTAGCTAGGTCATTAGGTTAGCATAATTAGGTAATTAAGTTAGGTAATTAGGTTAGGTTAATTAGATAATTAGTTAGGGTATGAAATTTGGAGAAATTTTAAAATATAGCAAATGGGTCCAAAAATTATGAAATTTTTGTGGTGCCTCCCGACACCGTGTACTTGTTTGTGTAAATTTTCTATTATTTTATTCGTTCAGAATTTTTATCACTATATCGTATAAGTGTCACGCTAAATTTAATCAATAAATCTAGAAAATAAGCTCCAAAAATTATGAAGTTTATTTTGAAGGCTCCTCACGCAAGGGACTTAATTGTATAATGTTTCGGCAATTTTATATATGTTCTGGTATTATCTTGAAAATTTAGGATTTAGGTCACAAAAATTTCGATTTTAGGTTTCGGAAATTATGGTTTCATGATTTCATGTGACTTAGAATGTATTAAAAAAACTACATTGCAACTCCATTCAAATGTCGATATACAATATGGTATACCGAATACACACGTAATAAACCAAAATACGCGTACAAATATAATAAAACAAAATCGCATAACACGCGATACTATATGGCTCACTCGTCCGAGCCACTACACTCGTCCTCTTCAAGCGTCGCGTCTGCTGCACGGTCTTGTTTTTGCGCCGAGCATGACACGTGGAATACGCCGACCGTCCGGAGAACGCGTGTTGGTTCAAGGTGTTACGGAGATCGCTGAGGTGGAGGTGGTCGAAGAGGGTCGACTCGAGCAGAGTCTAGTAGGCGACATGTCGCCGTGATGAGCCATGCCCACTGGGGACACCTCCAAGAATTCATCCACGACGGAGGCTAGAAAACCACTGGGTACGATGCTCGCAACTCACTGTGGCGGATGAGCTCTGGCCTTGGACGTATGGGGTTCCCGCGTACGCGGAGGAGCTCTGGCCTTAAATGTACGGTGGGGCAGCGAATCCAGAGCAGCGCTACCCTTGAACTTACGGTGGGGCAGTGAACCCGGAGGAGCTCTGCCCTGCGTACGCTAGAAAGCCTGGCTGCCATTGTCTGTACCCTAGCGCTGTATTGCTCCTGGTAGGAGCTAGGAGGCCCAGATCTGAATTTTTTTGAAATAATATTTTTTAAAAAATATTTACAAAACTAGGTCATCGACCCCAAAAATTACAAAATAGGTTCCTATAGCCAGTTCATCGGGCGACAGCTCTATTGCCGTTGAACTGGCGGCACAGAACCCCGAGCAACAAGGTGTTTCGCCGCTAGTAATCAACGAGAATCTAAGATTTTTATGAGTAAAGTCCATTACGGTCCTTAAACTTTTTATCTTTGTGTCATCCGGTCCATAGACTTTCAAAGTGTGTCATCCCGATCCCTAAACACTGCTTGGGTCTCAAACATAGCCCTCTTGCTTAGGCACAAGAATGGCACACTTTGAAAGTCTATGGACCGATGACACAAAGATAAAAAGTTTAAGGACTAATTTGAGACCCAAGCAGTGTTTAGAGACCGGATGACACACTTTGAAAGTCTATGGACCGGGATGACACAGCATAAAAAGTTTAAGGACCGGTAATGGACTTTACTCAATTTTTAAATATAGCAAATAAATTCAAAATAATTCAAAATAATTTGTGGAGCATCCAGATAGAGTGTTCTTGCTTATGTAATTCTATCATAATTTTATCCTTTCTAAATTTGTCTCCACAATTCATTTAAGTATACTATTTGTAGAATTTGTAAATATACAAAATGGGGTCCAAAACATATGAAATTTTTTGTGAATACTCCTTACATAGTAATTGTTTGTGTAATTTTTTCATAATTTTATATGTTCTGAAATTATCTCAAAACTCTGAATTTAGGTTTCGATACAATGTACTTAATTGTGTAAATCCTTAATTTTTGAGATAATTTTATAATATATAAAATTCTGAAAAATTACACAAATAATTACACTATGTAAGGAGTGTTCACAAAATATTTCATAATTTGTGGACCTTATTTTGTATATTTACAAATTCTACAAATAGTATACTTAAATAAATTTTGGAGACAAATTCATAATGGATAAAATTATGAAAAACTTATAAAAGCAAGAAAAGTCTATTTGGATGCTCCACAAAAATATTTGTAATTTTTTGAGTTTATTTACTATATTTAAAAATTCCTATATTCCTGTCGCCGCCATTGAACTTTCGACAGGAACCGGCCCCTACTGTTCAGGATTCTTGTCGCCAGTTCAACTGGCGATAGTATCCTGTCGCCAGATGAACTGGTGACAGGGACATATTTTTGTAATTTTTTTGGAGTGATGACCTAGTTTTGTAAAAAAAAAATTAAAAAAATATTATTTCAAAAAATTTCTATATCCTCGCTATCACGACGGAATCAAGGCCACCCCACAAGACAAATAAACACTCTGGACGTAAACTAAGAACCTCATACCTCCCACATGTGAAATACAGATAACCGAGGGGAGCGCCAGTCTGTGTACCGGGTCCGAATGACAGAAGTGATTCATCCTGACGGACCTATGGCGGGGGAACGGCATGATGTTAGCGGAACATAAGGCATAACCAAAAAAACTGAACATAAATTTGTACATAGCTACTTACCTCCGCGGCGACCTGGTCCTTCAATGTGCTCTGGATGCGCACCGTCCGCTCCAACTGTAGTGACATACATAACAGGTTCATTAACAAAAAGTACTAATATCGTCAATGAAACAACCAGAGGTTGTAAGTGTCTTACGTTGTCATCACGCCTCGAAGCACTGTGTAGGTCGTACGTGCGGCAGAGCCTCTCTTGGTGCATCTGCGATGTCACCTCCTGCGGGCACTCCAGAGGAGGAATGGTGAGTCTTGCGTGCGTTCGTGGCACGTACCACTCCAAGGACGCACCGTACGACTCAAGGTCATACGGACGCTGCCCATTCCAGACATCCACATGCGCCCTGTTCATCCATGCCGTAGTCCACTATTGCTGGTACATTCACCAGTCCTGAATATGCCCGCCCGCCTTCGATTGCCTATATTTCCGGAAAGATTAATGTTAGAAAAGAAGACGTAAGGACCACAAACATTACTCAAATGAAGTTTGACTCATAGGTGTACGGCTCGCCCAGAGCTCGCTGTTCGAGAGGAGGGCACGAATCGGTACCGACTAAATCGTCGTCGATTCCGCACAACGGCACGTAAAGCTCCACCATATGTGCGAGCACCAGGTGGCAGGTCGTCGTCCACAGTCGCACGTCCTGGATGCATTGCACGGACAGCCCGTGCGGCGCTACCATGTGCAAGAAATCATTATACCATGGACACCGATGATGTCGCTCTTGTGCACGATTTCGAACTCGTTGTGGTACAACGAGTAGCTCTCGCCAAGGCTTCCGCCGCCCGGCAGATCGGGCAGTGAGCCCACCAGTAAGCCCATGGTGGGCCCGTCTACCTGGTCATGTGGAACGGGGTACGGGTGCGCCGCTATCTCGATGGTTGACTGCCCAACAGGAAAGTGCTCCCAACTCCACAGCTACAGAAGCATGTAGTAGACGACTGTGTTGGTACCGGCGGTGTTACGCATGGCGCCACACAACCCTCGGTATGTGGCGAAGGATGGGCGATCCCCGCTATACTAAGGCATCGGCCCCGCCTCTGTGTCAACCAAAGACTCGCAACACGGATGAAGCTCGGGTTCAAAAAATCACCATTTGTGGTTGGAAACAGGACCCAACGAAAGAGCTGGAGAAGGTAAGCAACGAGGTGCGTCCTAACAACCTCGTGAGGTGCACCCTGTGGGCATTCGTTGAACTGCCTCAGCTAAGCCCGGGGGACGTCACGTGCACTCTCCGGGAGAGGTTGGTCGAACCGCTGCTCCAGCCTGACCTTCCAGTCCGCACCCGGAGGGCCCAGAACAAGCGGCTCAGCTCGGATCGGGAGATCGGTCAAGAACGAGACGTCCTGCAGGGTGACCGTCATCTCACCCACCAAAAGTGGATGGTGTGCGTCTCGGGCCTCCACCTGTCAATAAGTGCCAACAACAGGCTGGCGTCTAGGGTGAACTAGCGTCCGACGGAGACCATTCTCGCAAGGTGGAACAAGACCGTGTCCTAGAGGATCGGGTCGTAGCGATCGTCCAGCGCCCAGCAGTCCCTCCCCGCCTGAAGCGCCAGGGGCGGAGGGCCATCCATGTCGTGGTGTGCTACGACTTGCACCGGTGGTTCTCATCGAGAAGTGTTCTAGTAGCTCGGTAGAGAGACATGGCTTGCAACACATGGAATAGAGGGAACATTAGTGAGAAGGTGGCTAATGAACATAAAAGATTGTAAATTAATTGCGAGTAGTTTTCCGGGTGATAAGCTAGCTTAATTAGAATATGCTCCTCTCGTTCTTTGGTGAATGCATTTCTTATTATTTGATTTCGCTTTACAACCAAACTAACACTACAAATTAATGTACACTACTTAATTAATTAATTACTACTAATTATTTCAGAACTAATAAACATCAGTAAATTACAAATTGTGACCAAACTACCTGTGAACGACGGCGGTAATAACGTTGAAATGTCCCAAAAAATATAATCGACAGAGCAAGAGAGCGAGCGACTGCGAAATGGAATGAATGAGCGGAAGAGCGAGCGAGCGACTGCGATATGAAATGAACTAGCGGAAGAGCGAGCGAGCGACTACGAAATGAAATCGCGCCTGCTCCCTCTAATTTATAGCCGCTGCTCTAAAAGGGAATCCTTATCCCGTGCGCTAATTAAGCCATAAATGTCGGTGGACAAAGATTTGATGGATGAGACAAGAAGGTGACGGGATAACGAGTGATTGATGCTTTCGGTAGAAAATTAAGGCAAATGGAGGGAAGGCCTCATTCAAATGTTTGGACAATCAACACATGGAACGGATATTTATTGATTCGTACGAACAGGACACTTACACAAAATAGCGATAAAAATTCTGAACGAATAAAATAATATAAAATTTACACAAATAAGTACACGGTGTCAGGAGGCTCCACAAAAAATTTTATAATTTTTTGGACTCATTTGCTATATTTTAAAATTCCTTCAAATTCCAGATACCTAATTATGCTAACCTAATGTCTAGCTAATGGCTGGTGTAGGGTGACCATGTGACCACGGCGCTAGCTCATGGCCACCATGCGCCAAATACGAGATGGCGGGGCAAGGGTGAGGTGGCGGGCGGTGGCCACGCCACGCCGGCGGCGTCTTTGAGGGCTTTGGCGACGGTGGTGGCCGGCACCAACGCCACATGTCATGCTCTCGGCCTTTGTCAGACGGACATCACAGGCCAAAGAAGACCATTTTTGCTAATACGTTAGCAATACGGTCATATCTGCAAATCTTGATCCAAAACGTGCTAGATTAGCCAAAATTCAGATTGGTACTACTTAAGGCCAAAACCAATAACTTAGTAGTAATCGATGTATTTCACTACTCCTAAAAAAAAAGATGCACTACTTCATAAATTGTGCATTTTTTTAAGGTATCGATCAGTGCTAATTCCTATCTCTATGTAAACCCGATCATGTAAACAAAATTTCTTAAAAGTTACTCTCTTCATTTCCAAATACATGTCATTCTAGCTTTCAAATTTTGTTCAGAATACATGTCATTCTACAATTTCGAGACAATTTTTACCTTTTTTTTTTTTGCTTTACATACCCCTCTCATTCATTATTTCCAAAGTCATTTACTACTATGAACTAGAGTAACACACACCAAGCAGGGTAATATGCTCTTTTATATACATGTCTTGGTTGTAGTGCAAAATGCTAGAATGATATCTGACGATGCTGAGGAACAGAGGGATCATTGAATGTAGGGGGTGGATGGATTTGCATCCTCTGACATTTGGAATGTCACCGATGAACAGTGCTATGACATTCGAAGATCCGGACGCTTGATCTAGAAAGTACGGACCAGATCTATCGCATAAATATGAGCGAATACCATGCTACAAAGAGTTCCGCCACGCTTTTGAACAGATTTTTGAGCAGTACTTTTGCTATGGTATTTTAATCTCGCCTGTTGTTTTTAGATCTAACGGATGTTACGCAATGTCACGGAATCTGTTCATCCGTGACATTGCTTAGCAATGTCGAGGATTTGATTCCGGGTGGATGTATCCTATCATCCTGCAAAATTTTCAAAGCAACACTTGACTGACTTGAGAGAAAATTGATTGACAGGTAGCGAAAATGAATAGCGGTAAACAATGAAAATCAATGTTCATAATCATACCAATATTTTTTTCCTTTTTAATACCTTGCTAACATTGTTTTTTGAAGAAAAAATGCAAATGCAATCGAGTTTGATATTGAAACATGGCGCGGTACTTTGTATCGCCCGGAGAGATATAGTAAATTTTAGACTACTTTTAGACTCCAATATTAGTCGAAAGTTCACGCGAGTTTAAATGGAGGGAGAGGAGTTAGTATTACTTATACCCTTACAATCCTCATTATTCAGCAATTAATCATCTCTACCAATATTGCATTTCAGTATTTCAATTAACGGCACGATCATACATACCATTCAACACCTCCGCTGCATCAACTTCGTCAACAAGATTAGTTCCAAGGTTAAGATGTACATAAAAAGATCTTGTCCTGTACTACCTCCATTTCAAAATATAAGGCATGCATGTATATTTTTAAAATTTTATTTCAAAATATAAGGCACACATACAGATGTAAAGGTTTTTCTCTTTTTCTCACTCATTTATCTTCTCTTTATCTTCAAGAGTGTGTACGTACAAACACTCACACTAACTATTCTATACATATTCCTAAGACATTAACAACATGAATGTGATAGTTATCTCCCTTTACATTTCTTTTCCATGGCTTTATAATTTCCTTAAATCCCCGTGCCTTAACTAAATTAAATACACCTTATAAAATGAAATGGAGGCTAAGAAGAAGCTAGCAAGCATACCAACATAATTTACATTTTACCTAAAAGATTTTAAAAAACATACACACACTATTCCCTCTGGTAAAGGGAAACAGGGAAGTACAAATTAATACAGTAAAAGAGCAAAAAGAAAAAAGAAAAAGAAAAGGCTGCTGGCTACCTAGCTTCTCCAGCAGTCCAGCTCCAACCTAGTGCAACCAGCTTGTTCCTTTCTTTCACTTCATGCATCTCATGATAATGCAGTCAAATTAGGCCCTTTTTCACTCTCCTTTAATATTTTTCTCTCTCTCTCTCTCGTCACCTCTAGCCTCTAGCTAGGCACGTACATGCCTGCATCAAACTACATGAAGTCCACCTCAAAGAAATGCATGCTGCTGCAGCTGTTGCTGCCGCCGTTGCAGCTGCTGTTCTGCTGATCTGACACCGACGAGCACGACAAGATGTTGCCGTTGCCGCTGCCTCTGTCGTTGTTGTTGTTGCTGCTGCTGTTGTACTGATGCGACGGCTGAACAAGCGAGGTCAGCATGAAGTGCTGCTGCTCTTCGCGGCCTTGCACTTGCTGCATCATCAGCATGGTGTAGTCCAGGCCGTCCTTGTCGTGCGGCGGCGGCGGCGGCGCGACCAGGGACAGGGTCGTCGGCGCCGCCGCCGTGTTGCTCGTCTGGACGTTGTCAAGCTCCAGGCAGCTGATGCCGCTGGCGTTCGGCGAGATGGCCGCCGACTTGCTGGCTACCATGGTGCTCGCAGCTGCTCATTCATCGTACAAACATATACAGATAATTAGGCATGTAGCGTCAGAAAAGACAGCCAACATATGATATGATTATCACATGTGTATAGCAGGAGTTGCATCTAGCTAGTGTAGTAGCACGTAGTACATTAGTACTCCTAGCTACGTACGTGAAAGCTTTGGCGCCACGCATGTCTACTGTTGAGTACGTCAGATCAATGTAGTAGTAGCATCTAGCTGGCATCATATATGTAGTTTCTTTCTGGTCGAACGTTGTAACGTGCTTGAATGTACTGCTATGGTTAATTTGGCACAACGCCATCGAAAACAGTGGGAAATAATATAGCTCGGAGACAAATGAGAAACTAGTGTAGCTCTTTCCCCACTGAAATTTGATTAAGTTACCCAAAATATTTTACCTGCATTCTTGCTTGATCATGTTTGTACCCCTTTCTTTTTCCCCTAACATTTCTTGCTAATCTATGTATTAGTATTAGCATTCTTGCTAACATGATATATTACAGAAAAAAGAAAGAAACCTAGATTATGGAACATATATGCATATTGGCGCAAATTTGAGGTTCTAGTTTGAAATTTGAATATCAAGAATTAAATTTGGCGTTCAGATCTAAATTGACATCAACGCTTTAAATTTAATTATTTCAAATATTCCTTTCAACGACAGAAATGGTATTTTCTGCATTTCAGAGATATCGATCAGAGAGAGCAGTGGCTTACTCTTGTGATCACTGGTGTAGGAGCTTGCGATGCTAGTTGCTGCTTTCTTCGAAGGCGGCGGCGAGTCCTTGGCCTGTGCGCTGGTGGGCTTCCGGCGGCGACGGTTGTGCTCCGTGAGCCGCTTCCGGCAGCTCCTCTTGGCCTCATCAAACTCAGCAAGCACATGAAACCTAGCGAAAAATAAATAAATAATATACCTATATACGTATATGCCCATGCTTCTGTATATCATGTGTACATAGTACACTGTACACCCATCTATCTAGCAACATCGATCACTATATGTGACTAATGTTCTCAGTTGCAATGATGGTGTGCTACATTGGTCAATGTAGGCACGGCTCAGTTGCTCTTACCCGCTGTCGTATTGTACTGATTTTTCAAAAAATTACATAAGTTTTTATTTAGGACATCGGGCCATTACTCTCGAGGCCCAGTCCGCCCTGAACGCAGGTACCTAGTGATAAAGGGCGGAGGCATGCGTATATATACGCTCAGACCTGATCCCTGACCTGATCTGATATGTATCATTGATCTGATATGATGTGATGGTCGGTACTTCAGTACCTAGCGTCAGTCCTAGCTACGTCGAAAGGCTGCAGCCTTTTCAGTACCGATTCTTTCGTGTGCTTGTATGCATGCATGTACTCCTATTGCTTTCCTATATATTTTTTTGACAGATATTATTTTGGGAATTACTATATAACTTCCTATAGTTTTTTGAAACTAAAATTGTCATTTTTCTATTCGTTAGATGTGCTATAAGATTCGTGCTGTTGATTATACAGTTTACAAATATTAGTAATTCACGTGCTAGCTGGCTGTGGCGTGCTAAGATTATTGTACTAGATGCACTCAATTAATGCTGCTAGTTGTGATCTACCTACTATATATTACAAAGTGGGTTGTACGTGCACAATTTGTAAGTGGTTGATGTGTGGAAGTAAATCTTAAAAATGATATACACTGGTGAGATGAAATGACATCTCTCTGGTTACAACTCCATTATACATAAATTACAGTAAATTATTTATGTAATTTTGGTTCTTAGTCACTGTAATTATTCTTGAATATGCTTTCAGATTTGCACTTTTTCCCATCTGATAATTTGGGTCCGAATTTATTATGATTTTTTATTCGGAACATAATGAATTCACCACATTGTCGTATTTTATTGGTATATAATTTTATTTTTTGTTTTTGTTTTTGCTTAACCTCTTAAAGTACATGTTAAGAACATAACGGGTTCACCACATTGCCGTATTTTGTTGGTATATAAAATTTTTTTATCTTTGTTTTTTGCTCAACCTCTCAAAATACAAGTGAGATTTTGAATCATGTGATGGGAATATAAGTTATTAAGACTTTTAAGAATAATTACAGTGACCAAGAACAAAAAGTACATAAATAACTTACTATAATTTATGTATAATGTAGTTGTAAATAAACTTTCAGAATGTGATAGTTTTTTACCGAGAAAACAGTCAAATTCTGTGTAGACATACCCTATTGTTTTCCTTTCATGCATCTCCCCGAAAAGAAGAGATCGAGCTCAGAGAGGAAGGAAATAATAGTGAGTGAGATCATGAGATAGCCATGCTTATGCATGCAGCATGTACTAGCTGATGGGGTCGATCTTGGCCATATGTAAAGTGAAAATGATGCGAAGATTATCTCTACCGTAGCATGTAGCCTTGTAGGTGATGGATTGGCCAGCCACACCGTGTAAGGGCCGGGAAACTACTAGTGTTGTGTGTGCAGTGGGGGTGCGCGGGGGCACTTGTCAGTCGCACAGATGGCCGATGAATATATGCATCGCGTCGCAGTACGTGCGTACCTGCTGCATTGCTGGCAGAAGCGCTGCTGCTTGCCGCCGCCGGCGACGGCGGCGGCCTTGGCGTGGTACTCGCAGACCTTGTGGCGGCGGTGGTAGTGCTTAGCGGCGGAGAGGTCGGCCTTGCAGCCGTTGGCCTGGCACCGCGGCGGCTGCTGGTGGTGGGCCGAGCCGAGTCCGAGCCCCAGCACGCCCATGGCACCGACGCCGCCGAGCCGCGACCGCATCAGCAGCCGGTCCACGGCCAGCACGTCCGCCGGGGAGAAGTACGTCCTCCGGCCGAGGTTCAGCCCGAAGCTCCCACCGCCGACGTCCACGACGGGGCCGTTGTCCCGCTTGACGAGCCCGCCAACGCCGAAGGGTACGCGTCCGCCGCCGTCGGCACGCCCGGCAGCGTCATCATCGGCACCTGCAGCGGGATGGCGCCATCGGCATGGTGATCTGCGGGGCCAAGTGCTGCAGGGCGTTGGACACCCAGCCGGCCGAGAGCAGAGCCGGTTCTTGGAACGAGAAGGCCGCCGCAGCAAAGTCGAGGTTGTCGTAGAGGTGGTTCTGGAGCAGCGGCGGGCGGTCGTTGGGCATGGCGGCCATGCCGGGGTCGAAGCCCACGTAGGGCTGCATGGGAGCGTAGGCAAAGTCGGCGACGACGTCGGTGGCTGGTGCGACTGTGCCGGTGTCGAGCCTACCGCTCATCATGGCCGCTGTCGTAGAGGTGATACGTGATGGATGGAGCACAAGAAAGGAAGGTGCGAGTTGTGTGTGCCCCTATCTGCGGAGCAGAGGGGTGGTTAAAAAGGCAGCGGAGAGAGAAGGTAGAGAGAGAGAGAGAGAGAGAGAGAGAGAGATCTAGTGAGAGAGAGAGTGCAGAGATGCGGCAGTACAGTAGGCGTTAATTCTTGGTGTGTTGCATGCATGTTAGTATATGGATGCTTGGTTAGTGGTATATGCGTTTCTCGGTGGAGCTTATGGACTTTGCCCTTCTGGTGCAACAAGTGTGGCTGCTTCTCTCTCTCTCTCTCTCTCTCTCTCTCTCTCTGTCTCTCTGCAGTGCAGGCTGCTTTGTTCAAGGGGAGATGTCTCTCTGCAGTGCAGGCTGCTTTGTTCAAGGGGAGAGTAGTGTGTTGGTACGCCCGTTACGTGGCCACATGATAACAGATTAACGTTGGCGCGCGCAGGTACGTTGGTATCATGCTCTCATCCTATAGCGCTACGTATTTACAGATATGACCCTATTATATCGTATTTGTAAAAATAGACCTTATGCGAGCGCGGAATCGCCGTGCGGTCGACGCGTGTCCCATTCCGCGCTCGGCGAGCGCGGAAGGAAGCATGGTCGCGGAAAGAGGAACACGGGCGCGGGAGGCCAGGGCCAAGCCACTTTCCACGGTGGCGGAGCGCGGAAGGGGCCGGCACCTCATGCGGTGGGCGGCGCAGAATGTTAGGGTCTTTCCACGGTGGCGACCACGGAAAGGGCTAGGGTTTCCTTTCACGATTAGGGTTTTTGGTTTTTGGCAATTAGAGTTTAAGAGTTTGTTTTTCACGATTAGGGTTTTTGGCGATTAGGGTTTTGAGCGGATTGACAGCGATTAGGGTTTCGAACGGGATGGGATTGGGGTTTCCAACAGGATGGTTAGAGTTTCCAGTGGTCTAGGATTTCGTTCGGTTAGCGCTTTTATGAATCTGAAATTTTTTCAAGAATTTGATTAGGGTTTCAACGCACGCGATATTTGTAAAAAAACATTATTAAGAAATATGGGCACGGAGGTTTGTAAATTAGGGTTTCCTTTTCTCCAAAATGAGGGTTTAAATCGCGGTTTTGGCGCGCTATTTGTATTAATTTCAAAATGTAGCAAATGAGTTTAGAAAATTACTGAAACTTTTTGTGGAGCCACCCGTCACAGTGTTGTTGCTTCAGTAATTTTTCAATTATTTAATTCGTTCAGAGAAAGGATGATTGATAAGCATATCAGACGAGTTATAACCTTGAGGATGTCGTCCAAATAAACATTGTGTGCTGAAACACTTGTTGTCTTTTAGAAGTGGGATAAAAAAACAGCAATACTTTATGAAGCTTATACAAAATATGATTGAAGGGGTTGAGAACGCTCGTTGTGATTATGAAGATGCCCTAAAATATGGAGTCTCTCCTCGATGAAGTCGTCTGAACGTATACGTGTATAAAGGTAGGTAGTCGATGGCGTACTTTATTAAGCTTATACAGAATATGATTGAAGGGGCTGAGAACGCTCGTTGTGATTATGAAGATGCCCTAAAACATGGAGGATTCGATGTCGGTGCGAATGGTTATTTCTGGAATTCCACTAAAAGAGGCATACTTGCAATATAGGCTTGCTTTGATGGCTTAGCGGAGACACGGAACCAGAACTACATTAGAGTCCGCAGACAAAAGCACGTTACACTTAGTCACATGGCATGATGGTTCGGCTAATTGCTGTAGTCATCCTCACTACTATTACGGTACACTGCGACACAAGCATCCGGACCATATAAGCATACATGCCTTTAGGGGATAGTAAAAAACATGGGGGTAAGGCGGGGACTACTACGTAATGACGACCTCTGCGTGGACGGGGCTATTTTCCTTCCTTGCTAGCTCGGCGTTGAAATCCTCGTCGGCATTCCCTTCCCTTGTCGCGGATTTGCCCACGTCGGGCTAGTATGTCGAAGTCATCCATGTCTGTGATTCTATGATGTAAGTACACAAGCATGATGAAAAATGTAATAAGGATGTAAATTCTACATAACTCACATCGTCGATATGGATTACCCCCGGGCGAGTACTGGGCTCCTTTGGTGCCTCCTCAACAGGGTTCGGTACGTAAGGTCTCCACTGCACGAAGTTCTCGGCCCGCACCGAGTAGTTCAGCATGTACTTCTGCTGGATGAATGCCCTGTCGTACATCTCCGGGCCGTCGATCCACTGGAAGAAGTGGCAGCGCATCTCGGGCTGCCATTACGTGGGGATGAAATTAAAAATTTAAGGAATTCAACGTTGGGAGAGGAAAATCGATACGCATGAAAGAAACGCTTACGAGGTGGTGCCCGCATGTGTAGTACGCCCGGACGGCGGTATCTGGGTGTGTGGACTGAATGATCTCTGCCGGTTCGCCACACACACACTGCGGGATCGGAAAACGTGATGGTACTGGAGCATCTTTCATTGATTTATCTGGGTATTGTAGCTGTTTCCTCTTCTGCTTAAGCCACTTTTGCTTCTTCAACATCCTCGCGTAGAAGTTTGCCGAAGAGTCCATAGCTGGGTATCTGTTGTGTAGTGTTGTGTAGAGTTAGGTTTGGTTTAACCCCCTTTTATAAGCCCCATGGTTGTGTAGAGTGTTATCACATCTTTCTTTGCAGAGTCTTGTCTTTTCGGTCTTAAAAGCTGGCGAGGTGGTCAGGGTTGTCAAGTCGATCTGAAAAGCCTAACCCTAAACCTAGATCCTAAACTGCGCAAAGTTGTCTCCTTTGGTCTTATCACTGAGCAAAGCTTGCCCGTGTGGTCTTGTCACTGCGCAAAGCTGCCCTGTGTGGTCTTGTCACTGCAAAAAGTTATCTCCTTTGGTCTTATCACTACACAAAGCTGCCCCGTGTGGTCTTATCACTGCGCAAAGCTACCCCGTCTGGTCTTATCACTGCACAAAGCTGTCTCATTTGGTCTTATCACTGCACAAAGCTGCCCCGTGTGGTCTTGTCACTAGCAAGGCTATAGTCTTTCGTCTTGTCACTGCGCAAATCTGCCTCGTTTGGTCTTGTCTCTGCGCAAAGCAGCCATCCCCGTCTGGTCTTGTCATCTGCAAGCTAATACATTACCCGCTTTGTTAGCATTCCCCCGCGGGCTATAAAATGCACACCCCACGCTTCGAAAGTAGGACTACTCGACCCTTGAAACCGTAGGAAGAAGAACCTTGTCCGTCTTACAGTAACATACGATGGCAGACGCCTAGGGACCAATCCAACCGGGGTCGCCGAAGCCAGACCTTCTCCTGGAAAGGAGGGAGGACTTCGGCCCTAACTACCGGTTGATGCCGAACAAACGTGCTCAACCGGTATGACTGAAATGCAGACACGGGGAGGATGCTATTGTGCAGGTCATAGACTGCCTTATCGATGGTGGACGGCGTTTCTTCCGATGCCCATACTCTGGAGTAAATAGTTTTGTTCATGTTACTGCTAATACATCCTCCATACTAACTGTCCCTTGCAACAGATGGCGAAATGCAACTTTACCCACTGGATCGATCCTCCCCACGAACGACATGTTTCGATGCACGTGCATACATCGTGGAACCGAATCTTTGATTTGAAGGCGCAAATTGACGATTTCAAGGAGCAAAATGATGACCTCCGCTAACAGATGCAGCGCGAGAGGGGCAACGAGGAGGTCGTGAACATAGGAAGTTCCTATGATCCCACATGCTGTTGTGCCAACCCCAGCTGCATATGTGCGTGCCACTACGAGGATGGCCAGCCACGTCCGAGGCGCCCAACTGGAGAACACTCTATGTGGGTAGCGAGAGGCACCTTCTACAATTAGACACGGGCGGAGAAGATTGTATGTCGGTAGTCTCCCCTTCTGTACGCACTTATGTTCAATCTCCTAAAGCATGTAACTAAATGGTGGATGCGTTATTGCGGTTGCCTTTTATCGAGTTGACATGTTGCATTGATGTGTCGCGTGCTTTTAGTTATAGGCGTCGATATGCATTGAACAAACTCATTCGTGTAATGCAAGGATACGCGGCAGTTGATCCATTCATGAAGGACTGCGATGCATAGGTAAATAGTGGATATTATAATCTCATTACAACTGAACTTCTAATTGGTAGGAACAAGAAATAATAGTAGAACACACTAAAACTCATGGTCTCTGCCTCCGCCTTTGCCCAAACATCATGTAGCTGCTCAAAGAATGTGAACTGTGAGGGAGTGGCGTGCCTCTCGAAAGTCGTAGTGGGACTGCTGCGTGGGAGGCGGTGTCACATAGAACTCATTGTAGGGAGCCGGGTAAGACTGGAGCATATCGCCCACCCACTCGTCCTGCAGAAACAGCACTACTGCGTTAGGGCAGATGTTATGACCTTTGCAATCGTAGTCATGTTGGAAAGGATGTACCTCCGGAGTCGGAAGTGCGGACTGCGATCCTTGGCCTTCATGTCTAGGGATGGCAATCGGGCACGGCGGGTATGGGTAGTGCTCGCCCATACCCATGCCCGCGACCCCAATTTTCCCCCACAGGCATACCCGCGAAGGACGACGGGCGAAGAACCTCGCCCATGCCCGTTGCCCGCGGGCATGCCCGTTTATCCGCGAACAGTGCACTACCGCCCGTGGGTACCTATCGCCTGTGGGTACCCATCGCCTACGGGTACCCATCAAGCCAAACAGCAAACCTGAGTTAAGCAACCTTACATAGCAGAAACCGCACAAGCAGGACTAAAATTGATCTATAGATGATCAATGCAAAGCACTAACTTCTTATCTAACTGAGACCATGAGAGAAATTGATGATGACAATATTACAGACATGCGCAGAAGTTGAAGGTTGCATTATAACTACATGATAGTACTATACAGTTAGTTAGACATCTGTATTTGATGATTAAAGGGACAATCGGTGAAGTTGGAA
This sequence comes from Phyllostachys edulis, assembly GCA_036346405.1. NCBI lineage: Eukaryota > Viridiplantae > Streptophyta > Magnoliopsida > Poales > Poaceae > Phyllostachys > Phyllostachys edulis. Next base: position 11,115,699 of record CM070547.1, on the reverse strand, counting down.
GTCACAAACAAATTAGATACCCTGATCTTTGACCTTAATAATGCTTGCAAACAACAGGTCGTAAACGCAACTAGGATACGCTGATCTATGAATAACTAAGTAAATGGCTTTAAATAACATCACAGGAAACATACTACGCATAAATGGGTTAAATCTGACAAAGCTGAATATCTTATCATAAGTGTGCACTAGCATCATAATCAACACTCAAAAGAACTTTCCCCATTTGTGCGGGTTATAGAGGGGAGAACAAAATTTAATTATGTTTACCTAGTGCTCAAATAATTGCTTCCTGTCATGCAATCCCTTTATATAGGCAAACTAACAAATTGAACAAGTAAAGCTTATTGGAATCGTGTTACATTGAACAAATACAAATCCCACCAAATGCCTCGCTGGAAACACACAAGGGGCCGCTTCAATTATGCAATAGCATGCGTGACCTTTAGTTGGAATCAAAAAATACAGCTAAAAATTGCAAACTTTGATTAGTACTCACAAGCCTACGGCAGGAGCCCCTTCTCATGCACCACTCCTCCTGCACAGGTGAACTATGTCAATAATTTGCCAGTGCCAAGAAAAAGAAAGAAAAACAAAAATTTCCAAGCAAGGAATATCAGGGGCAATAAGGTAACGCGCACATACCCCAGTTGAGCAGTCTTCGGTTCTTCAAAGACTTCCACTTGGGCACCGGCGCCTAGTAAATCTGCATCCACATCGCCGGCGTCGCATTATTCAAGCTACACGAATGCGTCAGTAGAGAATAAAAGGAAAAGAAACAGAGACAAAGACGGGATTGGGCGAGTAGAAAGAACAAGATTAGTTAGTGCATGGTGGAGGAGCCACGATTGCTCAGACCAAGAGATGAAGTCGGGGACATAGAAGACGGTGGGCATGGAGCCTACGGCGTAGTCCCCGAGGCTCCTCAAGGCCGACGCCGACGAGGGCTTCTCCTCCTCCGCCATCGCCGCTTCTTGGACCGCCTTCTCCTCCATTACTGCTTTGAGTCGAGGAGGATGCACGTGCTGGGTGCCGTGGTTAGACAAAGCTACGACTAGGAGTAATGTGACAATGCGAATTTATGCAAAACACGGAAACACCTGACCTGCAGTGCGGTCAATGAGGATGATGGCGGCGCGGCAACGACCTAGGTGAGGAGGGTCTTGGACCCAAATGCTAGTGGCAGCTTGGAACGGGGCTTGGAGAGGCAGAGCAGCTGCAGGTCCTGGAGTGCGCGGAGGGGTGGCGGACGAGGGCAGCTGGTCGTGAGGAGGACGGTCGGGACTCGGGAGGAGGACGGCCGGGAGGAGGGCGGCTGGCCGGGAGCCCGGGAGGAGGACGGTAGGGAGGAGATTTACTGGAGGAGGAGACTTGCTGGAGGAGGACGGCCGGGAGGAGGACGGCTGGCTGGGAGGAGGACGGCCGGACGGGAGGCGCGGTTGGCTGGGAGGACAGCCAGACGGGAGGCGCGGTTGGGCAAACGGCGCCCGAGAGGAGATTTAGTCGGGGAGGAGAGGAAGAACTAGGAAGTGGGAGTGGGGACTGCGTTAGCATCTTGGCGAACGATGCCGGCTTCTCCTGCTCCTCGTCGGGGGTGGCGGTACCATCATCCTCGAGCTCAGCCTCGGTGTCCGTGGCATGGAGCGGGATGAGGCAGATCCTGGCGAAGACCTCGTCGGTGTCCGGGTCGGCCATGTACCGCACGATGGCGACGCGGCAGGGCATGAGCGCCGGGACGCGCGCCGCGGAGAGGTCGGCACCGAGAGGAGGAAGATGAGAAGATCTGGATCGGGGTGGGGGCGTGAGGAAGAGCGAGTTTGGGGCCTGGCGGCTGGGAAGTGGGAGCTGGGACCGAGAATAGGGTTTTAGATAGTGGTGTCCCACCTGTCAGTGTGGTTGCGGCTTGCGGGTCGGGCGACACGGGCACGGGTGGAGCTTACCCATGCCCGCTCCTGTTTACCCGATGGGTAAGGAATTATGCCCATTTCCATACCCATGGGTAAAAAAGGACACCCATACCCGCCTCCATTAGGGTATTCGCCTGCGGGCACGCGGGTAATCGGGCACAATTGTCATCCCTATTCATGTCCCCATTGGTCACTCCAGACCTGCAAAGTCGGTAGGCTACGTGAGTTTGCTGTAGCGTGTAATGGCAAGATTGAATTAAGTACATTATAGCGTGCCTGTGTATGTGGCTGTGCAGACGATGATGCTCTGGTGCAATCGGCGTCAAAATAGTGCACAGTGCTTGCTCTGAACGACTGCCCGAACCACGGGTTGCCCTCATGCTCCGATGCGAACATGGGAAACGCCTCGTCTCTTGCCATTGGGGCTGGGGCGAAGTCGGTCGTTGTTCAAGTCCGATCTGTGTCGGCCCCGTGGACGACGGGATGGTACGAGTCTTTGTCACGTCGCAAGTCTTTGAAAGAACAAACGGAAGTGAGATATACGTTACAAATAAGGGCATGTACAAACAGTTAGGATAACAAATCGTAATTGACATACCGCTTGCCCGAGGCCGAGGTCGAGGCGCGTGGAGGAAGAGCGACGGTAGCTAGGTCGACTCCCAGAGTGCGACGAACGTGCAGACGGTGGTGCGAAGGGAGGTGCTAAGGGCGGTGCTAAGGGCGGTGGGGAAGGAGGTTGTTCTCGGTGTCCGTGTCGTCGTCGCCCGACTACGTCATTTGTCGTCGACCACAAGTCATGTTCTGATTGCCCGCCGGAGTCATCATAGACGCGTCTCAGCATACCTAGGAACTGAGAGGAGCTGCTAGTCCTCCCACGCCGTAGACCCTAGGCAGCCTCGCTGTTGATACTCTGAAGGCGGTCTAACTGCCAGGAAACCGAGAATAAGTTAGACGTGTTTCCCGTGCAAAAAAAACTACGAAGAATATTTTACCGTCTCATCTTGGCATGCCGCCCGATGAGTGTCAGGACCTGCTCGTACAGCGGCGTCGTGCGTGACCTCCGTAGGATGTTGGGGCGGCGCACCAGTAAGGCTGCTCCTGGTGCGTGGAACGTACCATGTCAAGTACGCAATGTGTGTCTCGATGTTGTACGGTCGTGCCTCCTGCACGACATCGATCACCGCCCTCTCGGCCCACAGCGTCATCCATGGTAGCTGTGTCTCCCTCCAGTTGTCGCTCTTCCACCCTTGCCTCGTTTGCCTGCAGGTGAATTTGGACGTTAGGCAATCGAAAAAAAGAGATGCAGCCAACAGGAAAACCAAGTAACAACATACCTGTGGGCCTTCGCTGCAAGAGGTCGTCCCGGAGGCGGTGGCACCTGCTAGTAAAGCCCAAACTGTCTAATGACCCGCTGTGGTGAGTACGGCTCGACCATATGGGAGAACACTAGATGGCAGGTCGTCATCGATGCAGCGTAGTCCGATCAGACCGAGAGGACAAGCCGACTGGGGCCGTCTCCACAATGATCTGTGTAGACCATGGGAAGCATATGACCTCCACCTTATGCAGATTCTCGAACTGGTTGTGGAACTCAGGGTAGACGCGCCTCGGCCTCTCCCTAGCCCACCCTAGCCGAGCACGTGTCCAGCGAGGGCCCATTGTGGGCCCCTCAACAGGGTCGGCGGCATCTCCCGCACCGTAAAACTCGGGGGTGTGTTCGTACGGGTGCACGATCGTGAGGAAGTACGGGCGGCCAACCGGGAAGTGCTCCCACGACCACAGCTGCAAGAGGATGTAGCATACTGTGAGGACTGGTTCCCCGGCCGTACTGCGCTGTGAGGCATCACACAAGCCTCGGTACGTGGTGCAAAGTACCGTGGAGCCCCAACTGTACTGCGGCACCTCGTCGGGCTAGGCGTCCGCCAACGCCCAAGCAAGATGGATGTAGCTAGGGTGCACCCAATCTCCTTGAGTCGAAGGAAACATGACCCACCCAAAGAGGAAGAGCAGGTACGTAAGGAAGTGTGTCCGTACGACCTGCTGGGTCGCGTCTACGGGGCAGACCCTGTACCATCATAGCCACAAATGTGGCACACCTGATATGTTCTGCGGGATCGGGTGACCGAACACATCGACCATCGCGCACCTTCGGTCGTCGCTGGGAGGTGGCACTACTACATGACCCTGTAGTGGTAGTCCTGTAAGCATAGCGACGTCCTGCAGAGTAATGGTCATCTCCCCCCAGCGGAAGTGGAAGGTGTGCGTCTCCGGTCTCCAACGGTCCACAAGCGCGGACAACAGTGGTGCGTCAAATTGAAACGCGTGGTCCAGGTCAAACAGGTGGGCAATGGGCAAAAGCCGGTGTCCGTGCGATGGGGCGTCTGCGTGGTCCAAAGGCGGTGCTCTCTGGGACTCTCGAGGACAAAGCTCGAAGGGCCCCGTCGGATGACCACGCGCGTGGCATCGGTGTCTCCGATCCCATTGTGGGTCGAAAGCGACTTCGTGACGTGGCGTCGTCTGCGGTGCGCTATCTCTGAGATACGTGCAAGAACAAGTTAGTGTGTAAATAAAAGAGTACGTACAAATAAGCAAAACGAAAGCGAAACATATAGCATACATACACAACAGACAAATGACAAGAACCATTCTCCGACACATTACAACATATAGAACATGATTACACTTGACGAGAGTGCGTAAGAACGCATTACAACAAACATACAGCATACATAGGCATATGACAACAGCCATTGTCCGACACATTCCAACACGTACAACACGATAACGCCTAGCGCATTACAACAAACATATAGCATACATGTATAGGCGATGAAACTACGGTGTGTTGCTTGACCCGGGCCTGTTCAAGTAGGTGGCGAACGAGTGGCCAATCGTCTTGCAGAGTCTACATCTCGGGTGCCTAGCCCGTTGCCCATGCTGGCTATCATCCATGTCGTTACGGATGCGGCGGGACTGTCGTCTTCCACGACTGACCTGCTTGAGTGCGTCATTCGGCACCCACTTCACGTGCCCAGGCCAGAGGTCCCTGTAATGCATGTCCAGCCCGTACGAATGAAACTCGGCACTCCAAGTGCTATACAGGTGGTGAATGTCGTAGAACTCAGAGATGTATTGCGTCGAGGACTGGCGCCACGCCGCGCACACCGCATATACATGGGAGCAGGGCTTGTGAAGAAGCTGCGGCTTATTGCGGGTGTAGGACGCTTCCCCATCGATCGAGCAGACTTATTTGCGATCACCCCTAGCATGACCCGTGAGATACTTCTGCCTCAGACGGATCTCAAACTTCTTCCTGATGCCATCCATGGTCCTAGTAGTGTGCGAACGAGCCTTTTCGATCTTCTTGTCCATGTAGGCCTGCGCCACCTCTGAATACTGCTTGCCTTCGTCCATATGCTTCTTCGCTGTCATGGCTCTGTTGATGAAGTACCCCACAGTGTGGTTCCAGCTCTCCTCAACAATTGCGGTGATCGGGAGGGATCGGACACCCTTCAAGACACCGTTGTACACCTCCGACATGTTAGTCATCATGATTCTGTACCGTGCACCACCGGTGTCATGCAGCAGAGACCATTTCTCTAAGTTGGGTGCGTGCGAGTTTACCCACTGTGTGAACTCCCCAACTCTGAGGGAGCCTCCTGCTGCTGCCCCTCCCTCCGCGTCCTGGGAATTCCTTACATGCTTGCTAGTATCCTCGTCCAACTGTCTCCACACTACGTCGAACTTCCGCCTTTGGTTCTGCATGCATAGCTTCTTGGAGGTCTTCATCAGGTCCTTGTTTGAACCTTGTGTGGAAGTTAGCGCGAGATGCCTCATGTACCATCGATTAAATCAGTCGTTCCTTTGGAAGGAGGTGTGTCCCATTTTGCATCGTGGTAAACGCGGATAGCAACCCAGCATTGCGGTCGGAGATGACACACACACCTGGCCGGTCTTGAACCACCGTCCGCTTCACGTTTGCAAGGAACCACGGTCAACTATCCGTGTTCTCGCTCTCAACAATCGCGAAGGCCATCGGGAGTAACTGGTCGTTCACGTCGGCTGCTACCTCGGTGAGGATGGTGCCCTTGTACTTGCCAGTGAGGAAGGTGTAGATCCATCGACAAAGACAGGGGACGGCGATGCTTGAACCCTCCGCTCACCAGGGAAGGCCTGAATACCTGTCAAGGATAAAACAATTCGCCCCTTCAGAGGCCCTTCAGTAGGATGCACCGGTCCGACTTATCAATGTATGTCCCGAGATTGGACTCGCAATCGATAGAGCATTCTTGGGACAAAGTCGAGGCCTCTTCGTATGTGCCAAACATACGCTTTAGGACCTTCTGTTTTCCGCCATACCTTGTCAGAGCCGATGGGAAGCCCACCGTATTGACAACATCTCGCGAAGTAGCCGGCGAGACAAATACATCACTCTGACGAGGTGGCTTATCAGCTCCGCAATATATGAGGACGTCAGGTTGCGGTGCCTACGAAGTGGCTCTGCAAGCTCGCATGTGTGATCCTTCAGCACCGTTATGCGGAAGTCCGTGGCGGCACTCCTGAACCGTTAGCGACGAACCTTGCGGTAAGATCCATCCACACACTTTACGACGAGGTGTCGGGGTTGGACTTGTGCACCGATCGCCCGGCTAATGTTTGGCGTGTCGGCAATGGCTTTCTTGGCGGCGCTCTTGTTAGGGAAGCACTGCCCTAAGAGCAGAGTATCTTCATTGAACCCCCACTCCGCCTCCTCTGGCTGCGATAGAACCAGGGATGTCGTTGCGATGTCGTCCAATCTAGATGAGACATAGGCAACGTCGATGGTCACAACACCACCAAATACACCTCCGTAGCAACTTCTTCATCATGCTCCTCTCCGAACTAGTCAGTATCCACTGCCTCCTCCTCGCTTTCAATCGCGCTCGGCAAGGTATTCGTGGCGATCAATACGGCTGCCCACCACCTTTCCACGCCTTCGTTCAGCTCGAAAGCCTCCGCACACCTCCTCAAGTCTCCATCACCCACTACCTCGCCCACATCTCCGGTAACAGCAGCTTCGGCATCAACTCCACCAGAACCACCCATGACGGATGATTCCGTCCTCTCGACAAACTGGACATACACCATCGGCCTGGCGTATATTACAGCGGCGGGGTTGCACACAACCTCCATGTAGTTGGTCCATGAAGCGTCACTGCTCACCTTGATAAGTTGCCAAAAGGTCTGACCTTCACCACCCACCGAGGCATACAATGCCTCGATGCGTAACTTCTTCCTTCCGGTGTCCCGATCGAACGCGGAATGCACACACCTCCTTAGCTCGCATAGACTCATGTCCTTCAGGCCTGGTGCTCGGATCTGGGTCCGGTCACAATTTGACGGGTCCGCTCCGTATGGCCCGTCGCGTATGAGACCATCGCCATAGAACACGAACAAGTCTTGAATCGACATGTTCAGGGAAGACGGTGTTGGGTTCTACGCGCAAAACGATAAACATAAATAAATAGATACACTTGACTACATGATGTTAGTATCAAGAAACCATGTGATATTAGTATCAAATAACATATTGGATTAATTTTGCTCCTACTAATTCGCATTTAGCTGTGTATTACAGGATTCAATTATATATATGGAGTTCTAAATAAAAACATAGGACTTAAATGGGTAATCAAGTAACAAAAAATTTAATATATTCTGCAGTTTGGCTATGTGACTTCTTCTGCTCTTGATTAACTTTCCTAAATGTATTTCATACTTCTATTTCAATAGTAAATAATATCCCACTAGGTCGAATGGTTTGCATAACTACACAATGTTATTTTATTTTTAAAAAAAAACAATTCAAATAAATCGTATATTTACATGGTTTCAAAATAGAGATTTTTCGCCCCTACAAAAATTATGCTACCAACCAGATAATACATGCAGCATCAAATAACTACACCATAGTTATGTGCTATCGCATTAAACCTTTCTATACTTGTGTCTTAGTCTTGGTTTACCTATTTAGATTAGCTTCCGCTCAGACAATACAATGCATGTGCCTACAAGCTCTACCTCTTCTATTCCACACAACATCTACTATCTATGCCATAGTTACAGACTGTCTTTTTCTACTATCTACTATATTTACATGCTAATTAACTAACAATGATATCCACATAAACTAAACATTTACGTCAACTAAGCACAGTTACTTAATACATTCTACACAATCAAGAAGCCATTACGGTAATAAAAAAAAATAACTGCGCTACTTGCATGTGTATTTATGTAATAATGACATGACCATTAAGCTAATTATATGCTAATCAACTAGCTAAAAAAACACATGTGCATGAAAAATACCTTTTCTTGACGCTCGTAAGCCGATCTACAACTTATACAATTGCGAAACCTCCAAATTCAAATTGAAAACCTCCCAAAATGCCACTCAAAATGACCTTCTTTTTCTCCTCTCCTCTCGGTCGCTCGTCGCTGCTGGAAGAAATGGAATGGCAGAGCAGATGGATTGAACGACGCTCAGCTGCTTGCCTTCCTTTTTATCTTCACCCGCCCACGACGACGAGAGACGCTAGCAGCGCATAGGGCAAGCTGCTGCGCATGGCGTATGGGCGCTTGGGGGGGCGCCTCATTCGCGCTGGCGGGCGCGAAAGCGGCGTGGCATCATGAAGGTCGCCGGTCCCGCCACCTCCCACGCCAAAACTTTGGTTCCGCTGCGCCACTATTCGCGCTGCGGCGTTCCTTCCACGCTTCGGCGAAGCGCAGAATAGAACGCGTCGCCCGTCTAGCGTTTCCGCGCTCGTCCGGGGTCTAGTTTTGAAAATACGGAGCAACGAGGGTTATTTATGTAATTACATGGCATTACAGGGTTAGATCAAAAAAAAATCTCATGCCTGCATACATGGGCTTTTGTTAGTTAACCCAGCTTCGAAAATGTGACGGCGATGACGATGGGGAGGTCATTCATGCATGGAAAGAGTAGGCTTTCTACGGCCAAAGCGCACAAGACAAAGACGACCACATTGGATGCTGACCATGCAAGCGGTGGTGCTGATCACTGCTCCTAGTTAGCGGATGAATAGCCTAATTTATCTGGCTTGAAGCTACGGTTTTCCCTTTTACTTTTGATTTAGCTGAGGGCTGACCCAACACAGGGCAGCCGGGGCGGATCAACTCCTACCGCCGTTTGGACCCTAGATACCTCTAGCACCGGTATTCATCGGCCATTAAGGAGAGAGCAAGGTCCAGAGGTACAAGAAGACAAGAACGCTTTGAGCACCCCTTCATCTTAATCCCATGTTTGTTACTGATTTAGCTAGCTATATATACATATGAAGCTGAGAACTCAAGACAACTTGTGCGCAACCACTGTGGTTTTATCTCCATCCACATAACTTAGCTTGTGTTCTTTTGTATTGCATAATTACTCCCTTCGTCCCATAATATAAGTCGAATATAAGTCCCTACTCGACGTCCCACAATATAAGTCTATTGGGGAACCAAAATACAATTATTACAATATTTCAATTCTATACCCCTGCTTTAATGCAGAAAAGTTGTTGAGTAGTTGTAGTGTGTCCTTTAATAGGGGTATATATATGGTCTCATGACAATAATTTTTTCTTATATTGAGTGCTTCCTTGGTATGTACATATAGTATGTTTGGACTTATATTGCGGGACAGAGAGAGTAATCCACCGTTTCGTTTTACTATTTTTTGGATATATTAGAGTGACGCTCAAGTCTCATAAAGGTTAAATTAGAGTAATCCAAGGCGACAGGAACAAAACACTGTAGGAATTGACACGGTCGATGTGTTTTTAGCACTAAAAGCGCTAAGATTGGGATATCTATGCCCATCGCTAGTACACATTTAAATGTGTAGCCGCGGCAAACATGTACTCCTCACATAATTGCTGTCATTTATTTAATCATACCCAACAAAGCAAGCCATATCGTTAATTGCGAAGTAATTAATCACTACGAAGTTTTATTTTTCTTATTACCATTATTCGACATATCGGTCGATGGTTTTCCATAAAAGAAAAAGGATCCATCTGTACAAAAGTACTCTTTTGGAAAAAAAAATTACCAAATTCCTATGAGAAGGTATTTCTTTTAGCCCTTTGGATCGTATCATGGATATCTCTAGCAAAGAAGTGTAGTAGACACACTATATAACTAAATTAGTGTGCTAAATTCAAATTCTGAAAATAAATTAAACCCAACAAATAAGGTGCTACTTAAACTTCCCTCCAAACGCTTCTTCTGTTTTTTGAATTAAAGGACTGGGCAAATGCAGGCAGTACGTCACTGCAGCAATGCTCCTCTAAATTTGGATGGACGTGCTTGGAAGGTTAAATAAATAGTAACTTGAATATGTAGAAATCCTGTTTGGAGCTAGGAGCAGGTATAACTCGAGAATTAAATGGTAGTAAATGTCAAGCAAACTTGTCATCTTCACACCAGAAGATGAGCGGTAATTAAGCACACACAATGCATGCTGTGAATTTCCTTTGTGCCACTATATATGCATGTAGTTAAAAAAAAACAAAACCTAGTTATAACATTCTTTCTATTTTCAAAATATCTTACAGACACATATTGGACCAGATATATCAACTCAATTATTTTCCCCTTGATCTCTTTTTAAATTTTTGCCATGACATGCATGCAACACTACTAGAAACTACTTATTTCCCAGTGCTTATTAGTTTCCCGAGTGTCTTGAATAAAACACTCGGGAAAGTCCCGAGTGTTGAATATAACGCTCGGGGAGAGCATAAAACACTCGGTACAAATATATTTCCCGAGTGCTCAATCGGACACTCGGGATATGACGCGATCTCAACAAGGAACCGAGTCCAAAACGGGGTACCGACGTGGTCTCAACGGGTTGGAATAAATTCCCGAGTGCAACTTTGTCGCATACACTCGGCAGAAAATTCATCAGGACCGCCATTTTTTTCCCGTATCGCGCCAAATTTTTCGCCGTAACGCGCCATTCCCCCCCCCCACCCGGTAACACGCCATTTTTCCCCGTATCGAGCCAAGTCCTAACCCTACCCACTTGAAATTAATCCCCAATCCTCCCTTCCCCCACCTCCCCAATGGCAGATCCCCACCTACTCGATGCTCCACCGCCGCCTCCCCACCTCCTCGACATTCCACCGCTGCCTCCCCGCCTCCTCGACGCTCCACCGCCTCCGCCTCCACCTCTACCGCCACCGTCTCCCCCTCCACCACCGCCTCTGCAGCCAAATCATTCACTGAAATTGGCACCGCCGCACCCGACGCCTCCCCCTCGTCTCCTGCCGCCACACCCCGCCGCCCCCCTCCTCCACTGCTGTAGACCCCGCCGCCTCCCTCCTCTGCCCAACCCCGTCGCCTCCCTCCTCTACCCAACCCCGCCGCCCTCCTCCTCCACCCGACCCCGCCGCCTCCCGTCCTCCTCCTTCTCCCTCGCCGATCCACCGCCTCCGTCGTCTCCCCCTCGTCCACTGCCTCCTCCTCGTCTCCCGCCGGCACACTCGACCCCGCCGTCCCCCTCTGCTGCTCCCTCTCGGTCGCGCCACTCCTTCCAAGCACCGCACCTCCCCAGTTCCATCCCGGCTCGACCGCACTCCCATGCCTGCTCAGCGCCACACCACCGGCTCTCCCTCTCTCTCTGGCCCGGCCCCTGTCGCCGGCGCTCCCACTCCCTCGGCCCTCCATGGCGTCGCCGCTCGACTCCCCCCCTGCGCCTCCTGGCCCACACGCGCCTCCCTGCCTGGTGTTGGGGTATCGCCCCCTAGGAGGTGTTGCCGCCCGCTGCTCAGCTCAACGAGAATCGGGGGTTGACGATGGAGGCTCCTGACGATGTTGCTCCCTCTCTCCCCTTCGCGGTCCTCCTGACGAGCTACCGCCTCCGCCTCCCCGACGAGCTTGCCCGCGTCTCCGTCGCCCTTGGCGCCTTGCTGCCTTCACCTCCTGGTCTGTAATGATGGTGTGTAAGAGCATTTGCTTTTATTTCATATACTGTCATGGATTCACAATGCAATACTCTTATGCAGACTTGATCATTGTTTCTTTTGATTTTAGGTTAGTGAATGATTTGATTATTACTCCATCTGTGCTGAAGTGCTTTCCCAATTTCATGGCGATATATGATTAGTGATTTCCAATAATCCCCGTCTTTGGCCATTTGATTTATCCCAATCTTGTCACCCAGTATTGTCACCTAATATGAGGACTTAAGGAGTTTATTGATTGATGTTTTGTGCAGGTTGGGTTACCAAATGTTGGCAAATCAACTTTGTTTTTGTCATGGCCAAAGAGTGAGGTTTGTTTCTTTTCTAAACTTATACAGTAATGTGCAGCTTCTTGGCTCATGTTTTAGACATATAGTGACAGTTAAAATTGTATGCAGGTGTCTACATATCTAGAAATCAACGACATAGCCAAGCTTGTTAGAGGAGCTCATGCTGGGGAGGGTCTGGGAAATAACTTGAGGATTCTACTTTTGTTATGCTTCATTTTAACAAAGTTCTGTTCCTGACTTGCAGACTGATGCATTATGCTTTTGAATATACCTTTTAACAAAGCTATCTTTTGAGTTGCTATGCTGAATTGATGATAGCTGACGCCTCTGTAGTATGTAAAAGGGATTGGGTGAAATCTTTGTGATGCCTTTACAAGACCGAGGTAAAAAATTACTCCCCCCTTAATCCCTCTCTACTCCCTGCCCCCTAATGCTCTGTGATGGCTTCAGTGATGCTACTACTATGACATGTTCTATGTGCATGAAGGTTTGGAGCAACTGCATCGCTTTGTTTTTGTCATGGTAGTAACCCATGTGACATATAGCTGCCTGACGATGTTGCCAGCTATACTCAAGGTTTTTGTCTTTACCATGTGGATTAGTATTTCCATCTTTGTTTGTTATATGCTTCTATAATCTTGAATTAGTAAATATGGAGCCTAATATTTGGATGGTGGTAGATCCATACATGGAGAAAATGGGAAGATGAAGCATTCAGGGATAATCACGAATCTTTTTCTGGTAAGTGTACCTTTTTAAACCCCGTCCGATTTCAGAAGAAAGGATAGGATACATGCATAGTTGAAAGTCGTTTAACTTAATGATGTGATATAAAGCTGAGAGCTTCTAAACTTGAGAATCTAGCACTTCAAGAGAAGTAATTGATTATGAGGAAATCAGCATCAGCTTCCACATGTTCCTAGTGAAATAACACATCCCGGGATAATATAGTTTGGTTAGAAAGATTATAACCTCGTTGTTTATGCTTGCTTTAGCAATTCCCCTTGACTGACTTTTGCAACCATTTTAATATCTTTTCCTAAATGTGATTTTGCAATCATTTTAATCCTCTTTTCCAAAAAGAAGTGCTCTTGCAACTCTAGTGAGAGCTTTCTAATGCATCAAAACTAATGTTCTTTACTTCTGTAATTGGAGCCATTTCCTGATGTTATTGGTAACACTATATAGTATATATATCTAACCATGTTAAAGTTAAACTGCATCTGATCATTCCCCTCTGATTTACATTTAACAGAGATTGCCTATGTATCAGCAACTAGAAGGCAACCGGCACTTACCATACAGTTTTGCTTTATCGCACCATTTGGCCAATCTATTGTTCGAGCCGACTACCTTATCCTCCGCAAGGGTTTCATATTGGTAAGTCAGTTCTTTCCTGGGCCATCTTGAGTATAAATGTTCTTTTGCTTGTCCTTGAATATGCTTATTCTCATATATCGTTGTTAATTGGACCTTACCTTATAGGCTAATACACTTTGTTGGTTTGTCGAGTGTTGAAATTTGTACCTCATGAGAAAGATATACTCAAGTTACACTGACTATGGATGAGCCTAAACTTATGCATGCTTCGGTTTGCTAATTGCTACAGAATGCATTCGAGTTGGCTTCTTTCTTCTGCCTCTCAGCTTCAACAACATTCATGGAAAATTCATGTGACATAATAAGAGTCCATGATTTAACATTCATTTGTAAAGTGGTATTAACAAGGTTGTATCATTTGTAAAGTGGTATTAATAAGAGTCCATGGATGTACTAAGCATTCACTCCGTGAAATTGTACTACTTGGATGTCAGATCTATACATGTCAATGTTGTATTAATTGGATGTCAGATCTATACATGTCAATGTTGTATGTCGGGTCTATATATGTGAACATTGTATTGTGAACTCGAATATTATGTTAATGTTGTTATCGAGTCTATATATGTAATGATTTGTGCATTGGTGATACCTTGTGGTGGAATATACATTATATGAAATGTGCATGGTATGTATAAAATTGAGCTGTATTCGCTAGAAAAAAGCATGTTTTCTATGTGGCTGATAACTTATTTCCCGAGTGTTATTCCTTGAAAAACACTCGGGACTGAAACTTGATTCCCGAGTTTCTATTGAAAAACACTCGGGAATGAAACTTGATTCCCGAGTGTTTTTCAACGGACACTCGGGAAAGTATTCTGTTACGGTGGTGAACCCGTTGTGCTAACTATTTTCCTGAATGTTGGTTGTTTCCCGAGTGTAAATCCTAACACTCGGGAAAGCTATTTCTCCCGAGTGTAACTCTCGGGAACACTCGGAAAACCAGTTTTCCCCCGACTAAACGCCCCCGAGGGCTTTTTCCCGGCGGCCGACATTCGGGAACTTGATTCCTGAGTGTTTTTCGTATTTTCCCGAGTGTTTTGGACACTCGGGAAATTCCCGTTTTCTGGTAGTGCAAGTCCGTACTACCATATATACTGCCTGCCTATGGCGAGTGAGTCTCTCTCTCTCTCTCTCTCTCTCTCTCTCTCTCTCTCTCTCTATATATATATATATATATATATATATATATATATATATATATATATATATATATATATATATACATACATACATACATACATATGTGTACATATATACATATATACATATATATATATATATATAGTACACTTAATTTAAAATGAATTGTGCATTCTCTTTGATCCAATGGTTCAGATTAATTATGATTTAGTTATACTACGCTTGGTAGTATGAGTAGTAGAATTGTAATTGTCCATGTGGATATCACATGCCACAAGAGTAATATTTTCAACTCTAGTTGGAAAAGTCCATAATAACCTCATAAAAAATTATAAATACAGAAAAAAAATCTATTATACCCTTAACAAATCAATAGTCCGATTTGATTTATACTACCACAATATACTACTTGTACAATATACCACGTGATGCGTCTTTTCGTCTCCTGCACCGACGTTACTCCTTGTTTTATAAGAATGATCATCCGTCACCGTACTCCTCACACATCGCTCTACTCTCAAGCACAAACAAAATAGCTCCACACTCTTCTCCCCTGACACCGGCATTGATGGCCTACCTGGCCATCCTATACGAGCACCTCACCGGTCGTACGCTGGCCGAAGCTGTGAAAGAATATAACGGTGTCCTCCCTCCTCCGGTGGAGGTTATGCCGGGACATGTGACGGCAATGTTGCGCCTTCTAGCCGACCTCCTCTGTCGTGTCTTCCAGGTGGTCTGCAGCTTCCGACGAGCTAACCTTGCCATCAGTGTAGTCCTCGAGCACGACGTTGCACGTCTGCAGGAGGATTACCGTTGCTTGGAATGCGACATTGAGATGGTGAGCGACCGAGTCGGCCGAGCCGACACCCCTCAAGCAAGAGAAGAGGGTCTATGGGCGCTTTTCTACTTCGCTCCTCAGGAGGAGCTTCTTTGGGCGACTATGGAACGATCGCGTTAACGGTTGGAAGTGTTTCAGGCTACCTGTGCTGATCCTAAACCCTCTGATGCCGCCGACGTTGCCTACAAAGCTTTGATAACGGAGATAGCAGGCTACTTGGGCCACTAGAAAAAGTTGATCTTTTATTATTTCTATTTTTTAAAATCTTTTGTAAGAAGCAACTAACCACGCTGTTTGGCCATATGTAAATACAAAAAATAATATAAAAAATTCAGTTTGAAGTTAAGTTACTGTCTATGTTGAACATGTTTACTATCACAGGCTGTTTAGTGAAAACTGTCTGTGATATATAATTATCACAGACAGTTATTAACAAGAACCGTCTGTGATAATGCATACTTCACAGACGGTTTTTTAAATATAACCGTTTGTAAAATGTTCAAGCCGCTTCAATTCCCACGCGATGCGTCTCTTCGTCTCGCGCGCCGACGTTACGATACGTCTCTTCATCTCGGTTTGTGATCATGTCTTTCGCACCCTCCATCAACAACCACTAGAGTTAAAAAAAACTCGATCACTACGGTATTGAAAACTCACATACTATACGTTGCGTGTCATGGTGAGCACACGGAGCATGACGGCGAGGACCAAGGCGAGGAGGTCGGCGATCGCCGTCGCTCTTCCTCATGATGTCGTCGTCAATATCGTCGGCCTCGTGGCCGCGAGCTCTCCTTAGCCCATTGCTGACCTCTGCAGCCTACGAGCCACGTACGTATTTATATACCTACAAAAATATGTACTATTATTTATTGTGGCAACCAATCCATGCATGCATACAGTTAGCTTTTTAATTTAACTAGAGAAACATATCACTAATCTGACTAGCAACAATGCCCTTAATTTGGCCTTAATTTAAATTTTTTTCTTACGGAGTAATTCTGAAGTCTTGAATTGTGTACATATATTGCAGTTGCAAAGCCATTTATAAGGCGTCCAACGAGCGCGTTGTGAGGAGGCGCTTGGCGCTAGAGCGGGAGGAGGCGGTGAAGTGGCTGGACAACGACTGCTACCTCGCCGTCGTCAACCATCTGGCCGTCGCTGGCAACCTGGAGGCCTGTTTCATCATCGGCCTCATGCTCATCTTCGCGTACCAGGACATGCAGCACGACCTCGTGTTCCTCGAACGGAGGGCCGTCACCGGCCACAAGGCCGCGGCCTACGTGTTCGGCCTCCTTCTCTACAAGGTCGGCGAGGCGCGCGACGTTTGGAAGCAATACATCAGCCAAGTCGAAGGCGAACTGACCGACGGGTGCGAGACGACCAATTTTACTTTAGGGAAAGGATATGGTTATAAATAATATTAAAAATAGACATTATGAGGAAGAATAATATAAAGATTTTTTTAGAAAGATTAATACGATAGTTTAATTATTAAGTTTCTTTGGTGCCCAATTTTGGTCACAACGAACTCTTCTCATATGTTTTTGGTGCCCAATTTTCAATCATATTAATCACTGGAAGTACAGTTTACCTCTAGCTAATGCAGCACACTAATTATGCACATGGAGCGTCATAAAGCATATCCCTTAAATGTGTTCATAATTTTTCAAAATGAAAGACATGACTCTAAATGATGCACACTCATGATGTAGATCTTGCTTTAGCTAGGGATCACATATCGGGTGCTATTAATGTGGCATAGATCATGTGTGGATATGCAAATTACGGTGCTTTCGATACGACCAAATTAATGCGCGGTACTGTGCGTACGGATGGCTCGTACCTACAGTTAACAAGGATTGCAATGTTTCGTGATGCATCCGTATATACTCCTCGGTCATAAAAGAAAGTCGGTTTGGACATTGATCCCACTTTTTTAAATGTTACTTTGATCATTAATTTGTATTGTAATATATATATATATATAATATTATGGAATTACTTTTCAAGACAAATCTATATATGTTATTTTTATGTGTCCAATCTAAATACTCAAAAAGATATTGATAGATAAATTTTACAATATTTGATTGCACGTAACCCAAAATAACTTCTTTTAGTGACGGAAGGTAGTATACTGGAGTACTACTATATGCACTATAGCATAAGTACGTGCCATTTACGAGCTCAAATTGTATCGTTAAGACGGCTTCGTACATATGAGGCCCAATTAATTAAGGACTGCTAGTTTAATTCACTTTTCTCAAACGTTGTTTGTAACAAAAGTGTGCATTACACCGGATCCAAGATCAGCTTGCCAGTAGTATACTGGAGTACTACTATATATATGCACTATAGCAAAAGAACGCGCCATTTACGAGCTCAAATTGTATCGTTAAGACGGCTTCGTACATATGTGAGGCCCAATTAATTAAGGACTGCTAGTTTAATTCACCTTTGTCAAACGTTAGTAACAAAAGTGTGCATTACACCGGATCCAAGATCAGCTTGCCCACTGCACGGTACTTTGTTATTACGAGAAAGACGCACACACTATCACGCAAACACACCATATGCGTACACACACGTGTGTTTCTTTAGCACATATCTAGATAGACAGAGGTCAGAAATAAATCTGCGACCTCACAAAACTTTTACTAAAGTGCATTCATATGTGCGTAAAGGTAGACGCCAGCATTTTAATCCTGGTGGGTGGAGTACATCCATAGCTCCACCACACCAAGATAAGGTTTCCAACTATGCAGTAACTTAATAATGGTTAAAATTGATGGATCATTGTCATGAATGAAAGCCTAGTTTGAACCTGGCAAAATATGTCAGGTTCAAATTAAAAACAGGGAAACGATAGTAAAACATTCTAGTGGCACTACGACAATCTGCAACGAGCCCTATGGCCAAACCCCTAAGGGACAGCAAAAAAACATGTAGGATTCAGTGCAAATTAACTCAGGATCTCCAACTTTCATTCTAGCCTAAAAAAAACGCCTGTAAAGTACTTATCTCCATAAAAACTAACGAGATCAAGGTCATAAATCAGATTCTGGCACCGGCCGCGATGCAAGTGAGAGCACAACAATTTCAGTCGTTTTTTCTTTTCTTTTATTTTTCTTTGCATCCGATCGATATATCCTCCACCATTGCATTTCGCAATGAACTTTTTTATTATTATTTAATCTATTTTTAAAAATATTTTAAAGATAATCCATTTCTAACTTTATTTCCAATTCTGACCTCGTTGGTCACGCCACAACAGGAGACGTGGCAAAAGCACGTTATCACGCCACAGACCTCGGCGTAGCAAACAAGTGCTGTCACGTCACTCCTCTTGGCGTGACAGGACTTAGCCCAAAAACGAACGCGCGTTGACTCAGAGGGTTATCGTGGCAGGTTTGGCTACGTCGCGGTCGGTGGTGTGACAACATAATTTGGTCAGACCACGGGTCATGGCGTGATTAAATGGGTCAGAATTGAAAATAAAGTTAGGGAGATGTTATCTTTAAAATATTTTTAAAAATAATTATTTTTTTAGAAAAAAAAACCTCTATCGCAATGCAACCATGCAACTGTAGCGTCAGTCGACCATTGGAACGAAAAACAGTGTCCAAGATCCACGTGTGTACTGTGCCAAAATCACCGCATCATACCATCATCAATGTATATATATCAAAATTAAATCAACTGCTGGCCATGCAATCATGGTAATTAAGACAGAAGCGTATCGAATCCAGATGCAGAGATCGATGCAGGATCATATAAATGCCGTACGCTGTCAGGCCGGCTGAAACAGCATTCAAAACCCAAGCAACTGATCTTCGTGAGCTTCATGACGAGGGCTGTCCACGTTATCACCAAACCGAACGAACCATATTGAAAAAATCGGACATATCCTTTAACTCGGTTTCATCGGTATTCGTACGGTATATAATTTTTTTAAAAAAAAATTTTAAACCCAAGGGAAGAGATATCCCGAAGGTATTTCATTAAGGTCTAAAAAAATCTCCGAAAACCGGTTCTTGCCCGTACGCTACCGCTTAGCGATCGAGCAACGACCACGGGAAACACACAGCGAGAGGCTTTTTTTTGTGAGAACCAGGGTTTGAGTCCTGGTTGGTAGCCTCACACCCGAAGGTCATACCACGGGGAACACAACAGTTTGGCCGCTTCCAAGGCTTTGCGTTCAGCTACAACTACTGCTGCGGCTACGGCGGTTGTATTGGTGTTGGTGATCTCCTGCGTCTGGGCGAGGTGGGGGCATTCTTGCACCGGGGGTCACTGCTCCAATGGGGGATCTTGCGGTTGCGGTGTCGAGGCAGCGGTGTTGTGGTGAGTAAAGTGGACGACGGAGGAGGAGTAGGAGGAGATGGTGTCGAGGAGGGACAAGCATCCTCTAACATTGTACAGCAATGTCACACGCTACAGTGCCGTGATATTGGTTCGTAGTCGTTGGATCAAAAATCGAATGCTAAGATCGCGCGAGGCACTACTATTGTAGCGAAAAAGATGTAGCAAGTACTGTAGACAACACTGTAGTAACACTATAGCAGTTGATCCAGTCCGTTCTTCCTGAATCGGAGGGCTCAGATCGTCGCAATGTCACGGCACTGTTGCTCTCTACCATTTCCTTTGCAATGTCAAAGGATCTAAATCCATCGAGGAGGGGGCTAGGGGTTGCGAGGAGTCCCTTGGCAAGAAGCAGAGTAGTAAACTAGTAGTAGTATTTGACTAGCAGCATATATGATTGGAGACGGAGAGAAGTATTAAGGGTGTGTTTGGTTCAATAAACCAAACTGTCCAGGACCAAACGATTCGGGAAATGGGTTCGTTCATGCATTTGGTTCCCTGAATGGAACCAAACGGTCCAGGACCAAACCATCCCACACAAGGGAATATTCCTTTGATATGTTGTATGAGTTGGTTCGTTGAAATCGAGCGAACCACACCGTTCACCCTCGTTTGTCTCCTCCCAGCGCATCCTCGCTCCTCCCAGCGCGCCGCCGCCCCAGCCTCCTTCCCCGACGAGCCACGCCGCCGCTCCAGCCTCCTTCCCCGGCGCCGGTGACATCGGCTCCCTCCTCCTCCCTGGCGCCCTCCTCCTCGCCGGCCTCACCCGGATCCACCTCCCTCCTCTGCGCCACCCTCCTCCACCTTCGTCCTCCTCGGCGCCACTCCTCCTCCCTGGCGACCTTCTCCTCGGCACCCTCCTCCCGAGCAGCTGGCTGCTTGCCACGGAGGCTCTCAGAGCATGCTGCGGCGTGGCGCCTAAGCTCGCCCACCGTGAGAGGTTGAAGAAGGCCTTTCGTCGGCGGGGGCCGGTCGAGAAGCTGAAGGGGTTGGGTGCGGCTAGGGCGTTAAGAACCATACGATTGAAATTGGACGGTCAGGATGCGCGCGATGATCGGACTGGTCCGAACGGCCCAATCAACACGGACCGTTCGATCAAGATTTAATGGCCTGGATTGAGTTGGCGTTCGGACTGGTCCGAACGGCCCAATTGTTTTCAACCGTTGGATCCTCATCCGACGGTTGCGCGCAAAGGTGGCTTGACCTAGGTGCGGCTAGGGCATTAAGAACCATACGATTAAAATTGGACGGTCAGGATGCGTGGGATGATCGGACTGGTCCGAACGGCCCAATCAACATGGACCATTCAATCAAGATTTAACGCCCTGGATTGAGTTGGCATTCGGACTAGTCTGAACGGCCCAATCGCTTTCATCCGTTGGATCCTCATCCGATGGTTGCGCGCAAAGGTGGCTTGACCCAGGTGCGGCTAGGGGGTTTGGTTGAACCGCGTCGCAACGGGCTCGGGCCAGGTGAACAGTGCTTGAGCCCAAGTTTTAAAAACAGATTGACCAAGAAACAAAAGGGTTTGACCAAGACTTCAAAAATAGGAATAAAATTCCTAAAATTCTGAAATAATTCAGAGGGGTTCCTGGGACAACCTAGTACTCAAATAAAATCTTAATCTTCATTGTTCAAGATTTAATTTGAATAATTTAAATTCAAACTTAGAAAAGGTTATTGATTTGAGTTTAAATTTTCCGAGGGTCAAAAAGAGTTCCAAAAAATTGGTAAAAATTATTTTTATTCAAGATAATTAATATAGTATTTTAATAAATTATTTCCAGAAGATAAACAAGAGTTTTTGTTCTTGTTTTCTTTTGGAGCTAATATATGAGTTGTAGGTTTAAACTTTATTTCAAATTTTCCAAGTGCAATAAATGATGCAAAAGTTTCCAATATAGTATTTTAATAAATTATTTCCAGAAGAAGTTTAATCCTTTAAACAATGCCTATGAGTTGTATTCCAACTTTAGTTACTTGCATCACTAATGTCATCAAATATCGTTAGATGTCGTCAAATATCGTCAAATGTCATCAAATGTCGTTAAATATCGGCAAATGTCGGCAAATATCGTTAGATATCGTCAAATGTCGTTAGATGTCGTCAAATATCGTCAAATGTCGTTAAATATCGTCAAATGTCGTCAAATATCGGCAAATATCGGCAAATATCGTCAAATATCAGCAAATATCGTCAAATGTCAATAAATATTGGTAAATGTTATCAAATGTCGGCAAATATCGTCAAATGTCGATAATTATCGTCAAATGTCGTCAAATACGAGAGGGTTATCATACCCAACTTCATCCACCAAACCAAACAACATCTTGAACCATCCAGAATCATCCTATACAACCAACCAAACAAAACCATGTATCATCCCATACAACCAACCAAACAGACTGACTGTATCATCCCATATAGGACGATCTCATCCTACCCGTACCATCTCATCCCATTCAACCTCATCTCACCAACCAAACGCACCCTAAGAGGGGATATTTGTGAGCGCACTAAAAAGCTGTCGTATAGTTCCGCAATTTCCGTCAACTTTGGTAGATATGTGAAGTGGATCGAATGCCCAAGAGGGGGGGTGAATTGGGAATCTTTTTTTTTAAGAACAATTAAAAGACTAAACAGTTCTAACAAAAACTATGTGTCTATGGATGCTAGTGTGGACAAACAACTCCTACACAATTCTAGAGAAGTTTAAAACAGTGCAAGAAAGTAAATGCGTAAATGTAAAAGAGACAAGAGACACAACCAATTTTTATCGAGGTCTCGGAGATTCGGCGATCTCCCCTACTCCTCGTTGGAGCACTCTCGCAAGAGTATTGCTCCGACTTGAAACCTAGCAAGGTATCAAGCCATTCACTTGTGGTAGTCCTTCTCCTCTCCTGGATGGGTGGACTCCAAACCTTTACAACCTTCCTGCCTTCCACAAGCTCCTCCTTAGAAGGTCACCGAGAACCACGCCTCCAAGCCGTCTAGGAGACGCCGATCTCCAAAGGTAACAAGCCTAGACCATCACTTGAACTTAGAAAGATCAAGCAACAAGAGTGATGCACACTAAGCCTATGCTACCTCTCAAAATCTCTCAAAATATGTTCATAAATGATCTTGGGTGTCCTTGATCTTCCCTTGGTAATAGATGTTACTGTAGAGTGGCCAAGAGAGCTTACAATCACGTCCATGAACAGTATTTATAGCCTCCTCAAAGAAACTAGCCGTTACACCTACTATCCAGAAAAAATCAGCACATTCCGGATCATCCGGAAGCCTTCCGAATCATCCTGAAGCCCAAAATCCAACGGTCACAAAACTAGCCGTTGAAGGCTTAAAGTATTATCCGAAAGCTTGCGAATCATCCTTACATCCGGATCATCCTTTCCTTCCGGATCATTCATAAAGTACTCGGGTTTTCACTCATCCAAAAATTCCTCTCGAGCAATGATCCGCTTGATAGTCCGATAGGATCCGGATCATCCGGAAGGCCTTGTCAAAATCAATTGCATCTTGGTCCAATGATCCGCTTGATGCTCCCTTAGCTTGCGGATCATCCGTAGCCATTTGTCCAATTTTAAAATCGATCGTCCAATGATCCGCTTGATGCTCCGTTAGCTTGCGGATCATCCGGAAGGCATTGTCAAAACTGAATTATTTCTTTGTTCCAATGATCCGCTTGATGCTCCCTTAGCTTGCGGATCATCCGGAAGGCATGAATTTTCAGCAAAACGCTATCGTCCAATGATCCGTTAGCTCTTGAATCATCCGCAAGGTCTTAGTCATTTTTCACCATAGAAAAACAGCCTTCGCTCCAATGATCCGTTAGCTTCCTAATCATCCTTAATGTAATCGTCAACTCTTCATCCTTCTCAAATAAAGATCCAAATTGATTCCATTTCAACTCCAACTCATCCAAGAGCTTCATTTGACTAGAGATGAGCTAAATAAACCTAGTGTGCATCACAACTAGCTTCTCAACCTAACCAAGCTCAAGCTACTAGCCTAAACCCCCTTTAATAGTACGACTAAAATAAAAACAAAGGACCTATCACTACAATGATCCATCCTCAACTCCTTGGATCATTTCTAAAGAACAAAGTCCTTAATCTTCAACAATAATACAAGCTTGCCTTCAAAGTCCATTAGGGCTCAACAAATAGCCCACATAACTAAACCATCATCGCGACCTAACTTGAACTTATGCAACATCAACAAAAAGTTAGTCCCGATAATTAAGTCGTCATTAATCACCAAAACACGAATTAGGGGCCTAGATGCTTACAATCTCCCCCTTTTTGGTGATTGATGACAACCAAACCAACACAAGTGATATAAAGGATTTTAAGTATATGACATAAGCAAAAGCAAGGCATATACTTGACATGATAAGCACATGAAAGCTTTGATCCAATATATAGAGAAATAATGTAACATGATCAAGCAAATATCTTAAGTAAGCATTGGATAAAGCATAAGTGAGCAGGATACAAGATAAGACAATGAGACACACATGCTCATAAGATAGCTCCACAAAATAACAAAGTCTCCCCCTAAGTCTATGCATGATACATGATGATGCAAATAGTACTCATACAAGCATAGACTCAACCAAAAAACACAAGCACAAATCTTACAAGCATAGTCTCAAACAAACAAACACTAGCACCAATCTCTCCCCCTTTGACATCAAGCACACAAAAAGGAAAAGGGCTGCCCAAAAGTCGAAGAAGCGTCGGACGCAGAGTCGCTATTATGGAGCGAACAACCGAACGGAGTCGCCACCGAGGATCATCGGTGGGAGAGCCCTGAACAACAAGAGTGTGCATTGAGGAAGCAGGAGAAGAAGGAGCTCAGAAGAAAGATGCAGAGTCTTTGAGACTGTTGAGGCTTGGGAAGAACATGTAAAGGAACTGGAGTTTCTAGAGCAAATGACTGGTGAGATCTTTCTCCTCCTCTTGATCAACAAAGAGCTCTAATCGAGAAGAGGAATAGTCAAGAACACGCCAACTAAATCACTTGTAGAAGAAAAGGGAGTCAAGAAATCAAAGAATCAACAAGTTGGTGAAGATCTGTTGGAGGTCAGGCACTTGGCATCGAGTATCAAAATGATCTCTTGCCGCCGAGACCGGTTGTCATTGAAAAGAAGAGTGCGAATGAGTAGGCGATCGATTCGTGCGATGGGATCTACAATCTTTGGTGAGACCGAGGCCGTTGTTGATGCCGAAAGGAGAGTGTGTGGGTGGTGATTTTGAGTGGAGGAGAAACATACGGATAAGGAATTAGCTTTTGGAGCTCCTCATCTTTGCCACTAGGGCGACCAAGATTAGTAGCATTCTTGCCCTGTTTCTTAAGAAGCTTAATCAACATCCTCCCAACAACAGTTTAGTTGATCATTTAGTGTCCAAATAGCTCTAGTCAAGTTTTGTTGTCAAGACGAATGTCACCACAAAACCGATAAGAAAATTCAAGAGAAATATTTTCTTTGTGTTGCATTTCCAACCTCTTCTCAATGCGATCAAAGGCGCTTTCGAACCGTAACTACTTGCCTCGTAATTATGAGTGCGATTTGAACTTCTTTCTTTGGAGGGATCTGCCAAGGTAGATCATCACCGGATCAAAACTAGGATCATCACACCATCATCATCATCATCCAAATCAACATCTGAAAGTGGATCCCTAAAGTCAAATAATCCATGTGGCTCACGATGATCAAAAGGTAGAGGATCTTGATATATAGCATCATCGGCTTCAGGATCTAATGGTGGAGGAGCAGCACGCTGTCTAAGGCGTTTATCCTGAGGAGACAAAGCTTTGTATGGAGCAAGAAATTTTGGATATCTATCATGAGTTAACTGAGGTATCCAACGGGCATTAAGAAACATCTTGACAATGTATGGAGCAAAAGGAAGCATGCGGTTGGTGGTTTTGATAGCATCCTGCATTTCTCCAACCATAAGGTCAATGAAATCTATCTCCATGTCATCCATCAAGTAAAAGAGCAACCACCCCACAAGAGCACTAATTTCCTCTCTAGATCCCTTCCTTGGCAAAATGGTATATCTAGTCACACACAAGGTAACAAAAGCCTCACGAGAAAGCTGAGCTTGAACCTTCCAATTAAAATCTTTTGCATCGGGATCAAGGTACATGTGTTGAATCACTCAAGTGAAGGTGGTACACCATCTGCATGACCTCTACGCCCGAAGGAAAAGCACGATTGTGCAAAGAGTCGCCACCAAGAACAATACCAAGAAGATCGACATATCTTTGCGATCAAGCTGGGCGCCGCTTCCAAACATGAAAGAAATGTACTCTCGATTTTCAGGATCCAAAGAGTGGCATAGAATTGGAAAATAATGTTGTCCAACCACCTCATTGGTTTAGTCTCAAGAAGGTCTGGGAGACCACGAAGTCGCCGCAAAATGAGGACGAATATCTGTGCCATTTGCATATTCATTAATAGTCTGTCCATCAATCCATTTGTGATTACGGATTTTGTTCTGCTCTCAAGAATAACAAACAATATCTTTCTGCACCACTGTCCAATACAAGTCAGTCCCAACATCTGTGATCTTATCTCGCTTTTGAGGGAACCATTTAGATTCTTCAACCTTCCTCACTTTTCTCATCTTGTCAGCCTTGTATGTGGAGTAATCAATAGTAGCAAATCTTGCATTGCGATTTGGCTCAAGAGAAGGAAGAGCCACACGGTGAGAGATCCTCCAGACCTACTCGGGTCTGTTCGCCTTCCAAAGGTGTCGACTTAAAGTTGAGCGACCACGAGATGAAGGTGTAGCTGTCTCCTCGTTGGAGTATGCATCAAGGCGATCGAGTGATGGCAATGCCTCATTGCCGAGGTCTAAGATCGCTACCGAGGAGGATCTGGACTTGCTTTCCTTTTGCCCTTGCCTTTGTCCATTTGGTCTTTCTTCATTGAACTCACAGATCAAGATTGCGAGCAATGTTGAATCTCAACCAAGCGTAAAATAAGAGGTGAACCTTGAGAACCAATCCCTTTCAAGCACAAATTATAGCGACCTCAGTAGCAACAACCAATCTCAAGACAAACACCGATCGCCATCGCCCCTATGAACTACTGATCGATCGCCATCGCCTCGTGAACCACAAACCGAACTAACACTAAGCAACAATCCACGACTTCAAGGTACACACTATGGCCTCGGTCTCAAGAAAAAGAAGGACTTACTCAAGAGAGGGAGAAGCGGCAAACCAAGTGAGCGAGGAAGACACCAAGGGCGGTGGAGGAGGTACACAATGCGCCGACATCGAAGCGCCCTCGCGGAACCGAAGACAGCCGGTGAATGCGCGCGAGAGGGGGAGTCCGATTTGGTGGTCGCCGGTGACTGCGACGGGCCGTCGGCGAGAAATGTGGTGGAGGCGGCGGCGCTATCCCATGGCGCTCAGGAGGAATCGAATGGGGAACAAAGCAACCGCACCCTTGACTGAGGACATAGGGATTTTGACCGAGTAGAGAGTTGGCAATGAATAGAGAGGAGATCAAGGGCTAGGATTGAGCAACAAACTATCAGTGGCCAGGATGAGAACCAAGAGAAGGGGTAGGAATAAGTGGCATCCAATGGTTCTGACTGATCAAGAAAGATCTAACGGATGAGAAACAAACCTTAAAGACGAAGGGGTACGAGAGCATCTGAACCATCCAAAGCGACTTAAAGGAGATCCATTGGTTCAGATAGAAATTAAGAGGGATAAGGAGTTAAACTTGAAGACCCTATGTAACAGATGATCCGATAGGAGCAGATTGTCCACATATCCATATGATCCGATCCTTTCGGATGATCCGAAACATTTGGGTAAGAAAAGAGGGTATTTTAAGTCGAGAATTTGTGTTCTCCCATGGTCCAAAATTGCAGCAATCAACATAAACACTTAATTGGACATGGTTAAACGATGAAAAAGATCTAGAACACCAACTTGAGACATTTTTGAAAAGATATTGCTATATGCATATAGTTTTTCAAAACACCTTTTTTTTTAAATACAAGTGAACCAAATGAATTTGGGTTTGGGATCTTTGGAAATGTATGGGCCTAATTTTGTGCCACCAAGAACCAAGAGATGGAAACATCCGGCTCAAGTGACTTAGACACATGTTATGCTAGAAAGCTCACGGTTTAGCACATAATAGAGTTTTGGTAACTTTGTCAAACTTGTTTTTAAGATGTTGGCCAATATAAAGCATTTGAGAAATCACTTGACCAACCTTTTTCGTTTCAAGATAATTTTTTTTTAAATCATAGTTTTGGACATACGTTCTTTTTTTTTAAAGTAAATCAATTTTTCTTTTTATGATGAAAATTTTTTGAAAAGCAAAACATTTAGAAAGCATTTGATACAATATAGTACATTTGCATGAGAAAAGCATTTTTCAAGATGCATCTAGCAAAGTATTGATTTGTTCACATTTAGGGTTGCAAGAATACATGAGAGGTATAATGCTCCCCCTTAATGTGATAATCCCATTTGAGCTCACAAAAACCGAAGCAACTAAAACACTCAAAACTTCAAACAACTAAACAAGCAAGGCAAATAGAACACACAAGAGAATGACAATATATTACATGAGAAGTGAATATGATCATGCAATGTTAGAGGAATCTATGATATTTAACTCACTCCTCAACTTACAAAAGCGAGCCTCATCTAAGGGTTTGGTAAAAATATCCGCAAGTTGATCCTCGGTTCGGACATGGCTTAGCACAATGTCACCTTTTGCAACATGATCCCTAAGGAAATGATGCCGGATATCAATGTGCTTTGTACGCGAGTGTTGAACCGGGTTGTTTGCTATTTTTACCGCACTCTCATTGTCACACAATAGAGGCACACTTTTGAAGGAGATCCCATAGTCTAGAAGGGTTTGCTTCATGTACAATATTTGTGCACAACAACTACCCGCGGCAATGTATTCCGCTTCGGCGGTTGAGAGTGCAACCGAGTTTTGTTTCTTTGAAGCCCATGAGACAAGGGATCTACCTAGCATATGACATCCCCCCGAAGTGCTTTTACGGTCAATTTTACACCCAAAGATAATCGAGTCCGAATAGCCAAGCAACTCGAATTTTGCACCTTTGGGATACCACAAACCAATGCTAGGGGTGTGTTTTAAATATCTAAGAATTCTCTTAACCGCAACAAGATGCAATTCTTTAGGGGAAGCTTGAAATCTAGCACACATACAAACACTAAACATGATATCGGGCCTAGATACGGTAAGGTAAAGCAAGCTACCAATCATTGATCTATATAGTTTTTGATCAATCGGGGTACCTCCCACATCTAAGTCAAGATGTGTGTTTGTAGCCATAGGAGTTTTGATAGGCTTTGCATCTTTCATTTCAAAGCGCTTGAGGAGGTCCATAATATATTTTTCTTGAGAGATGAATGTGCCCTCTTTCAATTGTTTGACTTGAAATCCAAGGAAGAAGCTCAATTCTCCTATCATAGACATTTCAAACTCTCTAGACATCATCTCACCAAATTCCTTGCAAAATTCTTGATTAGTTGAACCAAAAATAATATCATCAACATATACTTGACAAATGAAGAAATGATCATCAAAATGCTTAATAAACAAGGTAGAATCAATTCTCCCGATTTTGAAGCCCTTAGCAAGTAGAAAGTTTCTAAGACGCTCATACCAAGCTCTTGGCGCTTGCTTAAGCCCATATAGCGCCTTAGATAACTTATAGACATGGTTTGGGTGTTTAGGGTCTTCAAACCCGGGAGGTTGTTCTACAAACACTAGTTCTGAAATAACACCATTTAAGAACGCGGATTTAACATCCATTTGATATAGCTTGATATTAAAACATGATGCAAAAGCTAAAAGGATACGAATGGCTTCGAGTCTTGCTACTGGAGCGAAAGTCTCTCCAAAGTCAAGTCCTTCAACTTGGGAGAACCCTTGAGCAACTAGTCTTGCCTTGTTGCGGACCACCACTCCATGTTCATCTTGTTTGTTACGGAAAATCCACTTTGTGCCAATGACATTTTGATTTCGGGGACGTTCCACCAATGTCCATACTTCATTGCGGGTGAAGTTGTTTAATTCTTCATGCATTGCATTCACCCAATCTGCATCACTAAGTGCTTGATCTACATTAGTGGGTTCCAAACAAGACACAAAGGAATAATGTTCACAAAAGATGCTAGACGAGAACGAGTTTGAACTCCCTTAGTAACATCCCCCAAGATTTGATCAATGGGATGATCTTTGGCAATGGTGTGATGACTCCTAACTTGAGGTGAAGGAGAAGGTACTATATCCTCATCATCTTTATTTGCTTCCTCTTCATCAACTTGAGGTGCCATTGATGATGAGGGTTGAGCTTCGACTTGTACCTCTTGATCATTCTCCTTTGGCTTGATATCACCAAGAGACATATTCTTCATTGCACTTCTTAGGCCTTCATTACCTACATCATCAAGATTTTCATGCTCTCCTTGAGAGCCATTAGATTCATTAAATTCCACATCATAAGTCTCCTCAACAAGTCCAGTGGCATTGTTGAAGACACGATAAGCTTTTGAATTTGAGGAGTAGCCTAAGAGAAACCCGATGTCACATCGCCTTTGGAACTTTCCAAGATGAGTGCGCTTTTTGTAAATGTAGCATTTGCATCCAAACACTCTAAAGTAGGAGATATTCGGTCTTCTCCTACTAAGAGCTCATATGATGTCTTCTTTAAGAGCCGGTGGAGATAGAGCCGGTTGATGGCATGACAAGATGCGTTGATGGCCTCCGCCCAAAACCGATCCGAAGTACCATACTCATCAAGCATAGTCCTCGACATTTCAATCAAAGTCCTATTCTTCCGCTCAACAATTCCATTTTGTTGAGGTGTGTAAGTAGCGGAAAGCTCATGCTTAATACCTATCTCATCACAATAATCTTCAATGTTAGTATTTTTAAACTCGGTTCCATTGTCACTACGGATTTTCTTAATTGGAGTTTCAAATTCATTTTGGGCCCTTTTTGCAAACCTTTTGAAAATACCGGAGGCTTCGGACTTGTCTTGTAGAAAGAACACCCAAGTAAACCTTGAGAAATCGTCCACAACGACTAAACAATAAGAATTGCCTCCGATGCTCTTATAAGATGTTGGGCCAAACAAATCCATATGTAAGAGCTCTAGCGGTCTCAAGTGGACAAAAATTCTTTGTGGGATGAGAGTTTGCCACTTGCTTGCCGGCTTGACAAGCACTACATAACTTATCCTTCTCAAATCTCACATCCTTTAAGCCCACAACCAAACCGTTTTTGAAAAGCCTTTTCAAAGTAGACATCCCCACATGTCCAAGACGGCGGTGCCAAAGCCAACCAAGTGAACTTTAGCAAGTAAGCACGTCGAGATGCACGAAGCATTAGAGGAGAAGTCCACAAGGTAAAGATTTTGAAAACGAAAGCCTTTGAAGATCAAACTTTGGTCATTTTTGTTTAAAACCAAAACACCTTCTTCCGAAAAGAGACAATGGAACCCTAAATCACAAAGTTGAGCAACGGAAAGTAAATTAAAGTTTAGGGATTCAACCAATAGAACGTTGGAGATTGAATGATCATTTGAGATTGCCACCTTTCCTTGTCCAATTGCTTTACTCTTGCTATTATCACCAAAAGTTATCTTGTTGCTTGAGTCCACACTTTCTTCTAAGGAGGTGAACATCCGCGAGTTGCCGGTCATGTGTTGGGTACATCCACTATCAATCACCCAATGCCGACCTCGGTCTTGTAGTTCACCTACAAAAGTAGAGATCACGTCTTTGCTTTAGGTACCCAAATCTTTTTGGGTCCTTTTGGATTAGTGCATAGGGACTTAGGCACCCAAATAGCCTTCTTTCTTTCATTAAGCATTGGAACACCTATGAACTTAGCAACAAGTGTACCATCCTTGCCCTTTTGGAGCAAGTAGTGAGAGTCGAGATGAAACTTTTGGTTGAAGCATTTTTGAATGAAGTGGTCAATGGACATGCAACGGACTTATGGCCTTCACCATGACACTTGTAGCAAAAATAGCCCTCCTTCTTAACTTCGCCTTGGGTCTTATCCAACCACCTCCCTTGGGTACAACCTTTGGGACGATCCCAATCCTTCCTTACCCAAGGAGAACCTTTGCTCCCCAAGAATCCGATCGAGAGTGGCACTTCCTTGATAGCACTTTGCTAGGCCCTTGTTACATATCCACTTTAGCTTTAAGCTCCAAGTTTTCCTTCACAAGGTTAGTGGCACACGAAGCAACACCACAAGAAGGAATATTGCAAGTAGGACTAGCATCTACTTTAGAAGAGCATGGCATAGAAATTAAATCATTACAAGAAGTAGAGCTATCAACCATGACGGAAGCATTGCATGCTTGAGTGGCAATTTGTTGAGGATAGAGATCACATGCAATACCCCTATCAACCTTGGTCACTACAAAGTCCTTGTTAAGGAGAGAATCATGTTCAAGCTCAAGTTCTTCATATTTGGCAAGAACTTCCTCAAATTCGGTGCTAAGTGAAGTGTGTATTTTTTTGAGCACTTTGAACTTTTGCTTCTCCTTACCAAGAGCCGAATTGAGCTCTTCAATGATTTCAACAAGCTCATCATATGAGGGAAGAGAGTCATGTACCTTCTCATCATGCGTTGCCATGAAGCAAAATGGTGAGGTTGGAGGTGGTGGAGTGGACTCAGTGAGAGCAAGTCCCGCAAGGCCTTTTGGTGGTGTTAGACCATCATCTTCATCACTTGAGTCACCTCGGAGCTTTCCTCATCGGTAATCCATTCTCCAATGTAAGCTTCCTCCTTTCCATTTCGATTTAGCTTCTTGAATCTTATCTTCTTACCATCTTGCTTCTTCTTGCCCTTGTATGTGTCCTTGTTCTTCTTCTTCTTGTTCTCACATCTTGCAGCAATGTGGCCCTTCTCATTGCACTCATAGCATATGGTGTTGGCAAAAGGGTTCTTCTTGTTCGACAAATAGTTTGATGAAGATCTTCTTCTCTTGTCAAAGTCTACCAACATTCCAATAGGAATAATTTGTACCATCAAAAAGTGGAGCCCTACCAACATTCACACCCTCACCCGACATCTTTACTCAAGGCGGTAAAGCCCTAATTGAGCAACCTTGCTCTGATACCAATTGAAGTGGATCGAATGCCCAAGAGGGGGGGTGAATTGGGAATCTTTTTTTTTAAGAACAATTAAAAGACTAAACAGTTCTAACAAAAACTATGTGTCTATGGATGCTAGTGTGGACAAACAACTCCTACACAATTCTAGAGAAGTTTAAAACAAAGGCAAGAAAGTAAATGCGTAAATGTAAAAGAGACAAGAGACACAACCAATTTTTATCGAGGTCTCGGAGATTCGGCGATCTCCCTACTCCTCGTTGGAGCACTCTCAAGAAGAGTATTGCTCGACTTGAAACCTAGCAAGGTATCAAGCCATTCACTTGTGGTAGTCCTTCTCCTCTCCGGATGGGTGGACTCCAAACCTTTACAACCTTCCCGGTGCCTTCCACAAGCTCCTCCTTAGAAGGTCACCGAGAACCACGCCTCCAAGCCGCCTAGGAGACGCCGATCTCCAAAGGTAACAAGCCTAGACCATCACTTGAACTTAGAAAGATCAAGCAACAAGAGTGATGCACACTAAGCCTATGCTACCTCTCAAAATCTCTCAAAATATGTTCATAAATGATCTTGGGTGTCCTTGATCTTCCCTTGGTAATAGATGTTCTTGTAGAGTGGCCAAGAGAGCTTACAATCACGTCCATGAACAGATTTATAGCCTCCTCAAAGAAACTAGCCGTTACACCTACTATCCGAAAAAATCAAGACATTCCGGATCATCAGGAAGCCTTCCGAATCATCCCGAAGCCCAAAATCCAACGGTCACAAAACTAGCCGCTGAAGGCTTAAAGTATTATCCAAAGCTTGCGAATCATCCTTACATCCGGATCATCCTTTCCTTCCGGATCATTCATAAAGTACTCGTGTTTTCACTCATCCAAAATTCCTCTCGAGCAATGATCCGCTTGATAGTCCGATAGATCCGGATCATCCGGAAGGCCTTGTCAAAATCCAATTGATCTTGGTCCAATGATCCGCTTGATGCTCCCTTTAGCTTGCGGATCATCCGTAGCCATTTGTCCAATTTTAAAATCAGATCGTCCAATGATCCGCTTGATGCTCCGTTAGCTTGCGGATCATCCGGAAGGCATTGTCAAAACTGAATTATTCTTTGCTCCAATGATCCGCTTGATGCTCCCTTAGCTTGCGGATCATCCGGAAGGCATGAATTTTCAGCAAAACGCTATCGTCCAATGATCCGTTAGCTCTTGAATCATCCGCAAGGTCTTAGTCATTTTTCACCATAGAAAACAGCCTTCGCTTCCAATGATCTGTTAGCTTCCGAATCATCCTTAATGTACTGTCAACTCTTCATCCTTCTCAAATAAAGATCCAAATTGATTCCATTTCAACTCCAACTCATCCAAGAGCTTCATTTGACTAGAGATGAGCTAAATAAACCTAGTGTGCATCACAACTAGCTTCTCAACCTAACCAAGCTCAAGCTACTAGCCTAAACCCCCTTTAATAGTACGGCTAAAATAAAAACAAAGGACCTATCACTACAATGATCCATCCTCAACTCCTTGGATCATTTCTAAAGAACAAAGTCCTTAATCTTCAACAATAATACAAGCTTGCCTTCAAAGTCCATTAGGGCTCAACAAATAGCCCACATAACCAAACCATCATCGCGACCTAACTTGAACTTATGCAACATCAACAAAAAGTTAGTCCCGATAATTAAGTCGTCATTAATCACCAAAACACGAATTAGGGGCCTAGATGCTTACAATATGGTATTTACCGATACCGTACCGAAATGAATTGGTATTTACCGATACCGAATAATATTTTCAAAAATACCGCATTTACCTAAAATACCGTATTTGTCAACCCGTATTTACCGAAAAATACCGAGCGAACAGCTCTATTCATGATCCATCAGTTATCACGCTCCTCGATGCTTACATACATGACATGCATCTGCTGCGCTTAGCCTGTTTAAAGCTGCTCATCTCTTCACTGCTCCTGCTATACACACTTGACATTCCAGCCCCATATACGTACATGCGGCGGCAGCAGAATTAATTCCTCTGGATCAACGACGCAGGAGGGCTGCATTCATCGTCAGAATTCAGATCTTGATCGGCGACGTATGGCTCATCTTTAGTCTTTGACCAAATCATATCATGGGCGACCGACCGAGAGCGCTGCTATACAGTGGCGTAGCCAGTACTGGGCCTGGCCTCGGCCCGGCCCAGCCAGTTCTGGCCCAAACCTGATTTTACATGGTAGTTTCAACTGCATTCATGTGAGATTTTGCTGCTGGCCCTCGGGCTATGGCCCGAGAGGCTCGAGGCCCAGCTCCGCCCCTGCTGCTATATGCAAACAAACAAACGAAGCCTTACATGGGACCTATAAATTAAGACTTGTTTGGAACGGGAGAATTCCTTTTTCTTATTTATGTGGGAATTCCTGCGAATTTACCGCATTTCAAACTGTAGCACCCTAAAAATTGCGGCCAAAATCTGGAACATGAAATTGTGGTTTTTTTTATTAAAAAAATGCGCATGTTGGAGCTATTTGAATTTACTGTGAATTATTTGGAGTTTCGTCGTATTTTGATTTTTGCAAAATCAATGAATAAAATGCAAATTGGCTAAAGTCATAAACTCGAAATTAAATTAAATTGATATTTGAAATTGAATCACTAAATCAAATAATTGAATTTTAAAAGCAAAGGAAATTTAAAACCTCGAAATTCGGTTTGGGCCGAATTCCAGTCGGCCCATCCCGCCCTGTTCCTTCTTCCCCTTCTTTTTCTCCCCCTGCCTGGGCTACCCACTTCCTTTTCCTCCTCCGCCCAACTGTGTCTGACTCCTTCTTTCTCTCCCGGCTTAGCGTGTTCGCCCGCCTCCTCCTCTTCCTCTCCCTACCCCCCCACCCCGCGCTGCCAACCACCCAGCTAACCCACGTCTCTTCGGCCGCACTGTGGCTCGCATCGGCCTGCCACGCCCGCATCATTGCCAAATGCTCCAACAGGACGCCGCCTGCCCCCGCGTCATCCACAACATGCCATGTCGCCCGTCACGTCTATCGCCGGTGCAAATCGCTGCCACCCTTGACTAGCGTGTGCTCCTCCCTCTATTTAAGGCTCGCGTTGAGCTTGCCTCGTTGCCCGCATCCTTCTCCCCTCCTCCTTCTCCCTTGCACACCAGAGAACGAGAAGAGAGACGGAGAGCTCCTGAGCTCTATTCCAGCTGCCGCCGTCGTTGCCGAACTGCTCCAGCCGCTCAGGTGAGCCCCTGCCACTTGGTCTTCACCTTTTGAGCACACATGTTCCTCCTCTAACTTGTGCTCACTCCAGCTCCTCTCTTCCTCCACAAAATCATCGCCAGCGTCGTCATCTTCTCCCTCTCCAACGCCCGAACTGTCCCGGGCGCCAAACCATAAGTGTCTGCGTAATCTCACGTTCTAGGACTAGGCGGAGCTATTTGTAACACCATGGCTATGCGAAAGCCAAGATGTTATCTAAAACTCTAACACAAGATAGTAAAACGATTTATTTCCAACACTTTATCAACTACTGACAGTTAATCTTCAACACATAAGAGTACTATTGTAATAATTGGTCTAAATTTCAGCAAGTCTAAAACGCTAAATGTCCAAAAACATTAATCCATTCAAGAGAACCAATATCAAGAATATAACTGTTAAAAAAATAAACCATTAACTAGTACAAACAAGACTCAACGACAGACAGTGGCAATCATCATGATACCAATTATTACAATTCCTTAACTCTCAACTGAAAGGTAATAACATGTTTAATAACTAAAATGTGAAATGAGTAAGTTTCTCCATGTGACTACTCCCTCCCAAAGCAGGTCATCCTTAGAGTTTACCTAAAACAAACAAAACTAGCAAGAGTGAGTTCACGACTCAGCAAATACATCTGAATAACACGAAAAGTATTAGATCAAACACACGTCATTCAAAATATTCGAATGCATAAGTAAAACGACAGTAATCTTATGCAAATATGAAAATGCATGCACTTCTCTTCTGCTTATACCGGTATAGCCAGTGAACACCCGTCGGTGTTCACTCAGGCCCGTATTATCCAAAATGCGGGGATCCAAGGCCCGTATGAAGAATCTTTCAAATGGGGATCCAATTTGCCTATATTGGAATAATGGGTCTTATTTTCCCATATTGGAATGATGAGACTTCATTAACCACTCCCGTGGGCGAATCATGAATGAATGAATGATGACATTGTAATGAAAAACATACTCTTAAAGAAGCATGGGATAACAACCATGAAAGAAAACAAGTAATACTAGAATCACTCACAATTCGTAGAATTTAGCCATTGCATAAGCATCAATCACTGTGAACAAATAAACAATCAAGACAATTCAAACTGTACTTGCCTTTCGCGTTGCGACACGTTAGGAGACAAGGAAGGTGCCACTAACCCTGAAACCACTCCTCCTACAACAATTAAGTTACTCAAAATAAGATCGACATTGTAACATGACGCTATTCACAACGCTCTCAAACGCCTTCCCAAAACCCAAGGTTTAATTATTTGATCTACTCAAATCAGACGACAAACTAGCAGGAAACTACAACTAGACGGTGGTCTTATAAAATGTATAACTTTCGCTCTGCTAATCATAAAAATGAATTCTCTGATTTTCTGGAAAGATAATAAAATTATCTGCAATAACTTAGTTGGCGAGATCCTCTAAGTCTGCCATTATCTGAATCTAACATATAGTTAAAAACCTAAAGTCAGAATCTGACAGACAGAATGGACAACAGTACAAGAAAATCTATATCTTTCAATTGGTTGAACCAAAATTTATGATCTTTAATAATCTGGAAATCTAAGAGAATTTCCTATGAAAGTCGTGTTGGGAGACCTCCCTGAATCAGTCGTTAACAAAACCTTATTTATTAAACAAAACGACTGTTGTATTTCGTCAGGATTTCTGGACAGCAGTAAAGAAAGTAACGTATCTCCCAAACTACAACTCCGAATTAAGTGATCTCAGAACCTATAGGAACCTGAAGATAATCCTCACAATTCTCTAGGAGACCCTAACCTCCAATTTTTCCTTAAACTAGATGAAAACTGACGAACAAACAGGGTACAGATTACTGATTCCAATCACAGCAACTCAACGATTCGCTAATCGACAACAATTAATAAACTAAATGATTCAAACAGTGAGGAGATTATCATTACCCTTGAAGACACTAATGAAATCGCTAGAAACCCATAGAAGATCCATTCCCACGCAATTTCCTTCTCCCTCTCCCTTGGCCAATCGCCCCTTTGAAGGAGATCCCCTCCTTCCCTTCCTTGGCCGGTAACAATGGGGGGTTAGGGAGGTTCCTTGGCCAGCAAAAATGGAGGTGAGGGAGGTGTGGAGATGATGGGAGGGAGAGGGGAGGTGGCGGCCAGCAAGGGACAAGGAGGGAGGCGCATAGGGGGAAGAGGCCCTAGGGTTTCAGCCGAACCCCTCCCCCCCCCCTTTTCCCCTCTTGGCCGGCCCCCTCTTGGGCCTCCTGGGCCAAGGCCCGGGGCCCAGGTTGGTGGACAACTGCGAAAAAAACCTTTTTCATTATTCTAAATTTCTCTTTTGCACTTTCCTCCTTAGAATAAATCGGAGTATTACACCATTGGGCTAGACGTTTTGAACCATAGAGTAGCGCTCGGCCACCGCACCATGGTGCCTTCATCTTCAACGCCGGTCGTCGTGGGCAGCCGAGCTCGAAGCTCTCCACGCTCTGCTGGTGGCACCATTAGAACACCTTGGAGTGTAGATGCTCACGCGCTCACCAGTTTGCTGGATTAGCCGCCACGCGTAGACACGCCGTCGACGTCCTTGGTGTCGCTGAGGACACGGGAACCCATTTTAGGGCTCTCGGGTCATCCCCGAGGTCTGGCTCGACGATGTTGATCTCGACTCGAGCGCGTCCATGGTGTCCTCCCCTATTCCGGTGCGATTTGGGGGAAGCACTTTAGCGTTCTATAGCTACGTCATTAGGGGTTAATGACTTTGTAAACAAATAAGTTAATTATTAGATCATGTTAGTATGACATGTTAGCCAACACGATTAGAAAATCTAATTAGAACCTAATTTAAGTTCTGAGTCTATGACATATGGGCCCAAGGCCCAGGTATTGTTGTCGTGGACCGATCCCGCATGGACTATGGCCACGCCTATTAGTGACTCATGAATTTTCTTTAGTAAAATAATTAAAATAGAAAATAAAAACACTAGTGGCCCCACCTGTCAATGATTGTAGCCATTTCCAATTAGAAAATAAAATAGAAAAATTTTAAATACCATGGGCCCTACATGTGAGTCACAGTAGCAATTTTGAATTGGAAAATAGATCGAGAGGGGTGGTGTGGCCGGTGTTGTTGAGTGGCAATGGCGGATAAATAACCCCTATATCTAGGGGCAATCTCGAAAGTCAAACCCGTCGAATCCACGGGAAGTTGCCTCTGGGTGGCTTTCGGCTTCTGCGCCTGTAAATGGCTTCCGATGTCAGGAAAAGCAGCTAGAGAAAGCCAACTGTTTGGACAACTTCCAGCTTTTCCAGGCAAAAATCCAAAGCCACAAAGGCTTTGTTTGGTTGGTGTGCTGGATTCCATGCATGGAAAAAAGTAGTGCTTGGAGGTAGCCTAAAAAGTAGATGATTTTTGCATAGCTAGAGAAGCCTAGGGTTATGGTTTTGGTTGGTGACCTGGGCATGAAGAAAGCGTAAAAGAAAAAATATGTTTTGCGAATGAGATAGCGTAAAACCATGAAATGCACTTCTCTCTTCCTTCCTCCTCATCCCTGTTCTTCCGGCGGTGGAGCGAGGTGGCGGCTCGGCGGCAGAGCGAGGAAGCAACGGCGGAGGCGGAGGCGAAGGCGGAGCGAGGAAGAGGAGGCTGTCAGGACCCAAAAATACAATTCTAGACCCTCTGTGTATAATGCACTAGTCCAGGATCAGGCTAGTGCACACAGTGTCAACATAGCTGAATATTGATCCACACAAGACGAAATAACAGAACAAATGAGTAATTTGAATAACAAATAATTGTTGTGACCTTAAGGTCGAGTTTATATTTATTAAGCCTCGCAGGGCTGGCATTAACGAAATAAGCAGCGGGACAAAATAAACTTCAACGGAAACCCATCGATTCACCACAAGCAACCAACTGGAATCAAGACCTAACGATCAGCACCTTTGTAGAACTCCTCCTCAAAAGTAGACGAAGACTCCTCCACTTCTGTTGATTGATTATAGAAAGTATGAGTACACAGTCATACTCGCAAGTCATACCACAGAATGTAATGTATACATGATGGCTTATTCCAAAGGAAAAGGCTTCTGTGGTTCTTTTGCAGAAATACAACATTTGCAATTGAATATGAATAATAGATTAAAACATAATTCAAAATAAATAGACAATATTAATTTAACAATTGGTTTCACAAAGAACACAAAGTCTAATCAAATTATTCTCACAGCCATATGACTTAGATCACACAGTTCCCTTTCCAAATGTTTTATGAAAATCTACCCCTCGTGTGAAATCCCCGAGCATGTCCATGACCACGGACACGGCTATTCGAATAGTTTTGTTTAACACTCTGTAGAGGTTGTACACTTTACCCGCATGATATAACTAGTGTTGCAAGCACCAATCATAACAAAACCTTTCAGAAACTTCACCGCAAGCATTGACAGTCCCGGTGTGTTTTACTAACAGTACTAACACCCACAGAGGAAATTAGTCCATCGCACACCATTGGACAGAGAAGCGGCGAACCGTCCCGCGATGTGAGTCGCCACGAAGACTGAAACACACCTCCACCCTAACATAGAGCCTAACCTACAACCTGAGTAGTCAATGTCGAGAATCCATAACTTACTAAGTTAGGCCCGTCTCATACCAGGCATGTAGTCGTACAGTTGTGGCTCGGTTCAATAGCGCACAAAGTTAAGTCCTTAATTAATCAAGGCAAGACATCTAATTTCTAACTATGACACGAAGACTATCATTCCCAATCACAAAGCTCCACTGTATCACACAGTACCCACCACTTGCGTCAGTCTAAATCTTTTCCCACCCTGTTGATTAAGTGCAACACATATCATCAACGAGTAATAGCACACAACACACACAGTTTTATCACAAAGTTTCATAATCATTTAGTCGGATTCATATTTGCAACTCACATGAAATGATGACTCGTTGCATGGCTAAGCAATCTACTCGTATCTAACCAAGCCATGTTGGTGCTACGATAATACCAACTAAATAATGAACCAATCTAGGGTGACAAAAGATCATGACACAACAATAGACAAGGTGGATATAAACAAATTTGATTAATAACTAAACCCAAAAGCATTGAAATAAATACTTAAAGTAAATGCATTAATTTGAATCAAAGTAATTTTGAAAACTGGGTTCAATATGATCAAAGGTACGGCTTGCCTTGGAATAGGTCCTGGTACTGATCTTGATCTTTGTGAACCCCTTCTTCTTCAAAATTCCCCGAAGAATCAACATCAACTCGCAAACGAAGCAAATAAATAAATAAATAACAGAGATAAAAAAAAACTCCAAAAATTAAATAAAAATCATAGATAAATAGAGCTCGTATTTAGATGAATTTAGAAATTTGAATGTGCTCAATTGGAGTTCGGATGAAGAAGATATGACTTTTGGAAGATCTAATCTAAATAAAATACTCAAAAAGGAGTTTTTGGAATTAACCTGAATTATTTTTCTACTGAAAAAATCAGATTATGACGTCAGCCCTAAGAATTTCCAAATTAAAATAGATCCAGGAAAAAGGTAGAGAGGCTGACAGTGGGACCCACGATCTATAGACCGAGTCCACGCAAGAGCTTATTGGTCTACGGGTTCATAGGTTCATGGAACAATGATCTGGTTGGTGGACCCCACATGGCAGTGACTAGGCTCACGGTGGACTAAAACTATTCGAAACAGATCTGAGTTTATGGTTTGGCGTTATGTAGCCGACGCTGCCGTGGATCGGGCAGAACATAAGCGCCACATTGGCGATACATCGAATCGATGGTAACGTGGACGACGGTGAGGCGGCAATACGGGTCCCAAGTGCATTCGGCGAATGGAAGCAACTCACCGGCGGTGAAGGGTACCAACAGGTAGAGGACGCTACGGGGATATCAGAGATGTGCTCAAGGACGACAGGTTTGGCCAGCGATGAGGTTTAGGCGGCGGTTAGATGTTGGGCTCGACGGCGACGATGCTGGAGAGGTCCTCCGACGAAGACGAGCGCGGCTTCGAGATGCGGGCGACACAGCGATCGTAAAGGTGGCGTTCAACGGCGACGAGGAGGTACAGAACGACGGCGGTGGCGACGAGGTTCTTAGGCCGGCACTGAAGACGAAGACGAGGGCGATGGTGCTACGTGACAAAATGACAGCGGTGGCTAGGGTTTTCAGGGGCGACGCGTCACGGGGTGCGCCTCCCAAGGGTCCTCGGGCCTTTAAATAGCCCTGGGAGGCGTGCTCGACACGGACTCCAAAACGGGGAGGCGGCAGAGCTACAGTCCTAGACGGGGACGGCTGCGCGCCGACGAAGACGCTGACGAGCGGGCCCGGGCGCTAGGGTTTGGCGAGACCTTGGTGACGAGTAAGGCACTCCACCGGCAAAGGAGAGGAGGCGACGTGGAAGTGGGCTGAGCACACACACAGGATTGGGCTGGGAGGTTGTTCATGCACGGAAAGAGGGATTGGACCGGAAGATATTCAGCCCGATCAAATTTCTGATATTATTAATAGTTTTTGTATTTTAGAAAATAGCAAATAAACTCAGAAAAATTCTAGAAAAATCTAGAAATTATATCCAAGCACATAAAACCCAAATAAAATAGTTTTGACAATAGTTGGTATTGACATTATTCATATTAAATTGTTTTGATACTGAAAGTTTATATTAGACTTTAATTAAAATTCAAATAAATCTCAAGGGTGAATTTTCCAACTACTAACTAATCAAAAGATTTTAAAAGCTCAGAAAATTGGGATGTTACAGAGGCGGCGGTGGAGCGAGGACATGGCGACGACAGCGGTGGAGGCCGAGCAAGGAGGTGGCTCGGCTGCGGAGGCTTAGCGAGGAGGAGGCGACGACTTGTAGATATTATCGTAGTCCATTGTTGATTATTCTGTTGGTGAGCTAAATAGCTAAGGTGTGAAACCAAATATATAAAGTCGATAGTGTCTCTTTGTTTGTCTATTTTGCTTCTATAAACTCTTAACTGTTAATAAAAATGATGAATGTTGTGGATGATATATGTTATCGTTGTACTTGCAAAAAGCTAGACATGTCATTGTATAAAAGCCTAAATGATGTTGCTAGCTATATAAGTATTGCTTTGTTTTGCTTTCTTGGTGTTGTGTGATACTATTGTTGGTCTACTTTGCACACAAGGGATCTGGGATGTTGAACAAGATGGCCTTGATGGAAACAGTTGCTACCTCAAGATATATATTAATATAGCCTTCTCGAAGAAAACCATATTTAGAGGTAAGATACATTTCTTGTATCCTGAATGCTCCCGCACTTTCAAACAACATGCTTAGGGCCTGTTTGGCCTTGTTTAGCTTGTCTTATATACCAGCTGAATCTACTCCTGTTAGCTTTAGTTTCTCAGTGAAAGGGGACAGTAACTCCAAGTTAATCCAACTACTAGCTAGTTGGTTGG
Source organism: Phyllostachys edulis (assembly GCA_036346405.1). Lineage (NCBI taxonomy): Eukaryota > Viridiplantae > Streptophyta > Magnoliopsida > Poales > Poaceae > Phyllostachys > Phyllostachys edulis. Next base: position 11,071,885 of record CM070547.1, on the reverse strand, counting down.
CTACATGGCTCTAACTTCAGCTTATGTGCTGATAAGTTTTGGGCCAAACAAGCACTTATAGTTTATTAACATAAGCTGTGTATTTTAACAAGTATCTAGTAGTTGTCCATGCAACCATGTTCTTGTTGATTGTTCTTCACTACCTCTGTATCTAGTAGTTGTCCATGCAACCATGTTCTTGTTGATTGTTCATGGGATTTTGGATCTGGGGGTTCTTGACTTTGAATAAGGCCGCTTAAATTGAGAGCTCTATTGAGAATGATATTCTAGATAGTTCACATGAGATCTGATTTACAGTTTCATATTTGTGCATTTGAGTTTCATAATCTTTATTTGTTAGTTACGGTGCCACTTCTGTTTGATATATAGGATTAGGACTTCTGGAGTTCATTGTTTTTGGTCTGTGAACACGTTAGATTACTTCTGGAGTTCATTGTTTTTGGTCTTTGAATAAGGCCGTGTTGAATATCATGAGATAACGGGATATTTCAAACTGCTTCATTTTTTCTCCCTTTTTCAAAAGTTATCTTTCAAACTTGTCATAACGGGTGCTTATATTTATTTTCTCTGTAGTTATATATGTTGTAGCTCAACAATTTAGTCAGATATGGAGAAAGCATAGTTCATATGATTAGTTGTGGAGATATACAAAAATATGTGCTTACCTGTCAGTTCTTCTGTATACCACTATCTAATCTCAAATATGTGGGGATGCCAAAATAAAAGGCATTGGATATTTGCCTTAATAAAACAAGACATATACATAGTAGCGCCTCTTCCTGACTGCCTTACCATTTCTTACTACTAATATGCTTATTTGTGGCGTCGTATGATGGGTGTATTTAATTTTTTTCTTGGTGCTAGATCTTTTCTAATTCATAATATGTTACATCTGCATGTATTAGCAAATAGACACTAGAAAGCAGCTCATTAGGAAATTATGCTTAAGGAAGAACAGGAGGATGATGAGTTGTTTCTTGTCTTGGTTCCTACTTTGCTTTCATGCCTTTATGATGAAAAAAGACCAGTCCACTTATCAGCTCATGCCGGTGCAAAAAAAGTTAAGGAGATGTTAGAAGGCCATGAGAGTTGGCGTAGGCTTGAGTTCCAGATGGAGCCAGATATATTCAGGGCTACATCAGACTTCCTTAGAAGGGAGGGTTTGATGCATGACATAGGGGCGTTACCGTCGAGGAGCAGCTAGGGATGTTTATGTACATGATTTCTCATAATGCTAGCAACCAAAAGCTTCAGAAAGCATTCCAACACAGTGGTGAAACAGTTCATAGGAAAATAAAGGAAAACTTCGATATAATTCCAGCTCTAACTCATAGGTTTGTCAAGCTCCCAAGTTTGAACCAAACTCACATGAAAATTGTATCAGATCCACAATTTTGGCCTTATTTTCAGGTGAGCCATACAAACTAGACGCCTAACTTTTCCCAAGATTTTCCTATATTTAATTTACTATGTTTATGCGCAGAACTGCATTGGTGCTATTGATGGCACACATATCCCCATCACTATTGCTGAAGAGAAAGCAGCTCCTTATAGGAATAGGAAAGGAACCTTGTCTCAAAATGTGATGCTAGCTTGTGACTTTGATCTGAACTTCACATTTATTTCATGTGGATGGGAAGGGTCAGCATCAAATGCAGGAGTCCTTCGATCTGCTATTAGCAAGGGTTTTCGGGTTCCTGAGGGTAAATTCTATCTTGTGGATGGTGGATACGCAAACACACCTTCTTTTCTTGCCCCATATCGAGGAGTCCGATACCATATTGGTGAATTTAGGAGGCGTCGCTCATCTCAAAGATATGATTATGCAAACTTCAAAGAACTTTTCAACCATCGTCATGCTCTCCTTCGCAGCCATATTGAAAAGGCTATCGGTGTTCTGAAGAAGAGATTTCCAATCCTGAAAGTTGGCACATTTCATCCCATTGAATCTCATATTAAGATCACAGCTGCAGATGTTGCATTTCACAACATCATTAGAGGTCGAAAGAGTCAGGAGGGGTGGTTGGATCACCAATTTGCCTACATTCAACCAGATGATTTTGTTGATGTACCAGAGGGTGACAATAATTACCAAAATGATATCGAGTCAAATGTTGAAAGTTCTCTTAGAGATCAAATTGTAACACAAATGTGGGCTGACTACAATCATTAGTTGGACATGACCTCTCACAAAGTAGTATTAGTATTTTGTGCCCTTAACACTTAAATTATATGATGTGTAAGAAGTAGTACACTTCAGTTATGCGACTTGTTTTCATATTATGTGGTTTGCTCTCTTAAATATATTGCTGCACTCTTGTACCATTTGTTCATTTCAATATGATGTGGTTAGTGTAGCCATGGCTAAAGAAGGATCAAGGGCCTCATGGAACTTCTCATATGAGAAAGCTCTTTCCAATATACTACATGACCATAACAACCCAAAGTTCAAAGGAAAAATTGGGTGGGTAACTGATGGTTGGAGAAGCATAGCCAGTAAATTCAATGAAAAGTTTCCAACTGACCATTTCACAAAGCAACAAATCTAAGAAAAAGAGAAGGAACTGAAAGAGAATTACAAGGCAATATGAGATGCACGGAAACAAAGTGGCACGGACTGGGACGATTCTTTGTGCATGATTGTTGCTGAACCAAGTATTTGGGATAAACTTATTCGTGTAAGACTCTCTACTCCTTTTAACTAATAGTATTCTTTGTGATGCGTTTTGTTACTAACTATATTATTTTCATGCATTCAGTAGGATCTTCCAAAGGTGAAGAAGTTCCGCAACAAGCCCTTCCCTCTCTTTAACTACCTAGCAGCATTGTATGATGGTGAAGTTCAACTACATTGTTTCAATTCATGCTTCAATGTTCATTTCTGTTTTGTTGTGATATAAATAGATCTATAGAAGGAACCCAAACATATAGCTTAAATATATCTAAAATCTGTGAAAAAAATAGTTGAATCTGTACATGCATGCAAGTATATGTCATGATTTAGATTATTTACCATGAACTTCACATTTATTTCATTTCTTATACGGAAATAGGAAGTACAGCAACGGGAGATTTGAATTTCGTATCAATTGAACAAGTAGAGCCTCCAACTGATCAAGTTATCCCCAATGACAATGATGCCCATGATGTTGGCTTAAACCCTTTTTCTACAAATCTAGAAGGGCAAGCGACATCTAGTGCTCATATAGAAGCCGATGAAGTGGAACGTGCTCCTTCTACTTCGTCTAGATAGAAAGGAGATGATAATGAAAAAAGAAGAGAGAGAAAGCAAAGTCAAATTGTCGGGGTCCTTGATAGCTACTTGGAGTTCAAGAAGGAGTAAACCAAAAAATTTGCTGAAGAACTAAATGAAACAACAAGACATAATCAAAGTGATGATTTTTCTATTGGGAAGTGTGTTGCTGCACTAGAATCAATTGAAGACCTAACAGGTATGGAGAAGGCAAAGGCACTATGACTCTTCAAATGTGAGCTGAATAGAGAAATTTTTATTAACGCCAAAGACCCAAGTGTTCTATTGCTTTGGATTAAGAGCGAAATTGCTCCATATGTAAGTTGTCTTTTACTTTCCATTGTTCCTAATGTAGTTGCTTTATATATTCAGCTTTATGTAGTTAGCTTTATAATTTGAACTGATTTGGCTATTGTACCCCATGCTAGTCTGTTAGCTGCTAGCTAACTTGAGCTAGATTATTCTGTTGATTTGATTAGTGGTAAAGGAAAATAGGCTTATCACTAAGTTTGTAAAACTAAGAGAACCGTATCTTACTTCAAATTATTTTGTTGATTTGATTTGTTTGTGTGCACATTATTCTGTTGATTTGATTTTTTGTATGCACATTATTCTTTTATTGCATATGTATAAATTTTTTCAATTTATTTATTGTGTTAGGAATACTTCATGGTTCTGTGATTAGAATGTGGGAGATAAATGTTTTTTTTATCTTTTGGGTAGTATCCATGGTTTTACTATTTGTTTCCAGTGCTTATGATCCATTTATGAGACCATCTCGATGGTACTTTCAAAATTTTAGCTTGCCATTCTTTTGTAGAAGCAAGTTTATTACTTTAAAATGATGGGATGATCACCAATATTCGTAGAACAAAATCATTGCCCCTATTTTAACTTGTTCAATTTTTTGTTGGATCTTGGACGTCTCATCTGGACTGATTTAATGTTGAAACACCTTTAATGTTGTAGAACATTATTTATAAAATTGTGGATTACTTAATTATGAGTTACGACTTATGATGAGCTATCAATAGTTCCTATTCTACTGGCACATTTGCTGATAGTATTACTCCTGTGCAGAAGGTGGAGCTCAAATAATTGGTGCCTCTTAAATATTTCACCAAGGACTCTGGTGCCTCATTTTGTGACAGCAGGCAAGTTTCTTCAGCTGCTTCATGACTATTGTACTGTAGGTTTTTCAATTGCTTCATAACTGTTCTGTTGTAGGTTTTCCTAATTAATCATGTATTTGGTTGAACCCATTTTTTTCCAACAGGATCCTACGCTTGATCTAGCACAGGATGTTTTTGTAAGATTTGGGTGTGATTCATGCAGCGATGCTTGTGGATGGTGAACTTTGTGGCGATGACAAGTTGAAATGAGTGTGGTCCCATAGTGAACTGGTTGTTTAATGTGTCAACAAATGATTACTTACTAGCCATACTATGTTGTGATGTTTGCAATACTTGTAGTTATTGGTTCATGAACTTACTGGTGACATGTTGCTGAGGTTGCTATGTTCAGATCATTATAAATCTTTTCTACTCTTATCCATGATTAGTGGCATTTTCATGCTATGTTATACTTCATATTTCTACATATGTTCTATCAATTTTTAAAGTTTGTAATATTTCCCTGGAATTTACAGAATTTATAAAAAAATTCATGGACGGGATTTTTATCCCTGTTGTTCCCAAACGGCAACAGGGATTTTATTCCCGAACGGAAAGATTTTCCCTTGGGGTCGAAGAGGATTCCATGTGCCCTTAAAATCCCCCTCAAGGATTTTCTTCCCTGAGATTTTGCCCCCTAGCATCCAAACAAGCCCCAAAAGCATAAGCCAGCAAGATGTCCCTGACCTATTTCTCCCATCCCCATCTAGTAACTTACAACTAAACAGCCTTTTCTGTACGGAAAACTCTATTCGCACGAAATTAATCTTACGAAACGCCTACGAATACGGGCGTTCACATGACATGGGTAGCCATAATTAGCTAAACAATTAAATAATGCGAAAACTAATTCAGGCCGCGACATATCTCTCAAGTCTTTCGTGTCCTGCCAATCCCTTCAAAACACCATCTTGTTAGAATAGGACTCCATTTGTATTTCCTTATCTATATATGGTTTCCTTATCTGTATATGGCAACCCCCTTTGTACTCTCTGTATATATTGCCCATTAGGCCTCTTGAATAGATACACACAATATTCATAACATGGTATTAGAGCTAAGGTTCTAACCTAGCTCCTTCCGCTACCATCCTAACGACGCTATCGCCAGACGGCCATCGAGCTCGCTTCGACGCAAGACCGCCACCGCTGCCGCCAGTCGCTGCTGCCTCTGTCGCCATCTCTCTGCCGCCGCCCGACGCCTAAACCCGCTTAACGCCGCTGCCGCTCAAGACGGTCGCCGAGCTCGCCTAACGCGCAAGACCGCTGCCGCCGCCAGTTGCCGCCTGTCGCCATCTCCTTGCCGCCGCCGCCGACGCCGTCCTCCTTCCCGACGAAGAAGCTTACCAGTCGCCGCCGCTTATCGCCGCCGCCATGCCTCTGTGGTTATTCGCCCGCCGCTGCGCTTCTTCTTGCCAAGCGAACGAGCCGACAATGGCCACCGAAGTCTGCGCCATCAGTTTTTTGCCGCCGCCGCCACTATCGCCGCTTCCCGCCTCAAGACGCCTAAGGCTCCCGCCGAGCCGCCATCGAGAGGGGAAACCCTATTTCTCCCTACGCAAGCAGCGTGAGCCAAAGCGTTTGGCGCTAAAGCGTGCCCTACCAACCGAAATGATAAAAAAAGAGAGAGAAAAGAGAGAGAGTTAAAAACATCGATCTAATCATTGCGCCATCTAGCGCCGCTCGTTAGACTTCGTTGTTTTGGTCGCCATGCCGTCGGCGCCGCCATCGATGGCTTCGCTCCATCACCGTGATTCCATTCTCGGGAACAAAGCTTAATGGGACGAACTACAGGTTGTGGTCTTCACTCATGGAGATCACGCTCGATGGTCTCCACCTCTGGGGACATGTCACTGGTGCCTGACCTTGTCCGCCGTCACCAGTTTAGCCTCCTCCCAGACAGCCTACTTCTGCATCTCCTACAGAAGATGAGGCCGCCAAGAAGGAGGCAGAGGCCGCCGTTGCTGCTGATGAGGCCTTTCAGTATGCCATAGACGCTTTTGATCGCTGGTGTGCTGATGAGGCCCATGTTCAAGCCATCCTGGTGGTCAGCGTTGACGACTCTATCCAGCCAGACATTGTTGGTCTGAGTGCTACTTGTCAGATTTGGGAGTACTTGCGAGAGCGATACCAACAGAGCAGCGATGCTTAGTGCTTTTCGCTTCAGCGTGAGTTGGAGACGCTTCGCCAAGAGGACTCCTCCGTTGACGACTTCTTCCAAGCCCTAGCCAGTCTCTAGCGCCACCGATTTAACTGCTCCTCCGCTTATCAGAGTATCATAAAGTGCGTAGGCGGATCGTGATCGCCGCCTTTTATGATTTCGTCGCCATCTTCGCCCGAGTTTGAGCTGTCAGGCTCAAGCTGCCGAGCCGCCACCACGACCAACGATCACCGAGGCTCTTTTGACGCTTCGTGCTGAGGAGCTTCGCCGCGGGTTAGCAGCATAGTTTTTTCCGGCTGTGCTTGCTACCCCTTCTTCTTCGACTACACCGACGGTTTCGCTCTGATCCCTCCTCGTGTCTGTTTACTCTGCTTTTGCACCAACGGGGTTCAAGCAATTATTGCAAGAACTTCAGGCACGACTACGGCGTTGTGCGGTGCAAAAAGAGAATAAAGCGTGGAGTTGGATGCTCCAAGGGAAGGCAGGGAGGCCCTTCCTCGATAGGAGGACAGACCAGGACGTCAGGATCTTCTCAGCGAGGTGACTCTGTTCAGCAGTTCTGCCAGGCTCTAGTTCAGCAGCTCTCTCTCAACTCAGCAAGTTCTGCTAGTCTAGCTCAGACGTCTACTCCAGGTACTTCTTGGGTTTTGGATTCTGGTGCCTCTTTCCGCATGACACCGGACTCCACATCTCTCACTTGAAGGGACCTCTGTTTTCTTATCTCGATTCGAGACGGTAACCGCGGTACTCCTCTGTCTATCGCCGATCGAGGCACCCTTTTGTCCACTGACTTTTCTATTCCAACTGTTTCTCATGTTCCTCAGCTTACCATGCAGTTTCTCTCAATGGGTCAGCTCACTGATCTCAGTTATAGGGTTGGTTTTGACTCTCACACCTGTTTTGTTCAGGACCAACAAACAGGGATTGTACTTGGGACTGGTCGGCGCCGTAGGGATCGTCACGGTCTCTACATTCTTGACCACCTCCATGTTCCGTCCACTTCAGTTGCCCATATCACCTCTACATCCACTGCCACTGCTGCCACCACCTCTGGAGTTTTTGCGCTTTGGCATCATCGTTTAGGTCACTTGTGTGGGTCTCGTCTTTCTTCATAGTTCGTCACGGTGTTCTTGGACGTGTTCCTGTTGACACGTCCATGTTTTGTCAGGGTTGTAAGCTGGGCAAGCAGCTCCAACTTCCTTATCATTCTAGTAAGTCCTTGTCTTCTCGCCCTTTTGATTTAGTTCATTCAGATGTATTGGGACCTGCACCTATTATCTCTAAAGGCGGACATAAATCTTATGTGATCTTCATTGATGATTATTCCCGTTTTACATGGATTTTCCCTATATCTAATCGTGGTCAGTTTCTTGCGATCTATCGTAGCTTTGCAACGATGGTTCGTACTCAGTTTGATTTCCCCATCCGTACCTTTCACTGTGATTCTCTTTGGTGAGTATTGTTTCGTGCTTTTAGACGGTTTCTTCGAAAGCAAATGCACTCTTTATCAAGATTCTCGCCCCGGTGCCCATGCTCGTAATGGGGTTCTTGAGCATAAACATCGAGTCTGATTGAGACTGCCTGTACTCTTCTCCTTGCCTCTCACATTCCACCACAGTTCTGGGCTGAGGCTGTCTCTACGGCTGCATATCTTATCAATATGCAGCCCTCCACTGCTCTTAAGGGCATCGGTCCTATAGAGCGTCTCTACTCTCGAGCCCCCCAGTACACTCACCTCCGTGTTTTTTGCTGCACTTGTTTTGTTCTGCTGCAGCCTCGTGAACGCACTAAACTATCGGCCCAGTCAGTTGAGTGCGTGTTTCTTGGTTATAGTTCTGAGCATAAGGGTTATCGTTGTTGGGATCCTTCTGCTCAACGGATCAGGATTTCGCGAGACGTTGTCTTTGACGAATCTCAACCTTTCTTCTATCGAGATTCGGCTCCTCCTGTTATTTCATGGTTGTCTCTTTCTGACTTTTCACCTATTTCTCCACTATCACAGTCTTCCCCTGGTCTATCTCCAGTGGTTCCTTCTGTACCTCTGCCTCCGGTGTTGCCTCCTGCAGCACCGCCTCTTGTTCCTACAGAACCACCATCTCATTACTCTGGTGTTCACTTCTCCAGGCGTCCTCATCCTTCACCAGCCTCCCCTCCTGGTATCTTGCCGACACCCACATCTGTTCCTCCTGTCGATGCTCCTCGTTACGTCCTTCGTGACCAAACATCCCTTCGACCTCCTGATCGTCTTGGATTTGCTCCGATAGCTCATGCTCTCACTGTCACTGAGCCTAGTTCTTATCGTGAGGCTGCTCCTCATTTTGAGTAGCATCTCGCTATGGCAGAGGAGCTTGATGCTCTTTGACGTACAGAGACTTGGGATATTGTACCGACACCTGTGCATGCTCGTCCGATCACGTGCAAGTGGGTGTACAAGATTAAGACCCGGTCTGATGGTACTATCAAGCACTACAAGGCTCGTCTTGTGGCTCGTGGCTTTCAGCAGGAGTACGGTCGTGACTACGATGAGACTTTTGCCCCTGTTGCTCATATGACCACTGTTCGCACTCTTGTTGCGGTTGCTTCTGTTCGCCGGTGGTCTGTCTCTCAGCTGAATGTTACGAATGCCTTTCTTAATGGTGTTTTGCATGAGGAGGTCTACATGCAGCCACCACCTGGGTATTTTGTTCCTGATGAGCACGTATGTCGTCTTCGTCGTGCTCTTTATGGCCTCAAATAGGCTCCTCGTGTCTGGTTTGCACATTTTACCTCAGTGATTCCGCTTTGTCGGTTTCACCGCTCGGCCCCATGATCCCGCTCTTTTTGTCCATATCTCATCTCGGTAGGACATCGCTTCTTCTGTTTGTTGATGATATGCTCATCATCGGTGATGATTCCTCATTCATCACATATGTGAAGAAGCATCTCGAGGAGCGCTTTTGATGATCGATCTTGGTTCTCTTACGCATTTCCTTGGGATTGATGTCTCTTTCATGCCCGAGGGCTACTATCTCCCAGCAGAAGTATGTCCAGATTTTCTTGATCGGTTCAGTCTCGATCGACACTCGCCTTCGCCGAGACTCCCATGGAGCTATCCCTCTGACTTCGTGCCATCGATGGTGATCTTCTTGAGGATCCTACTCGATATCGCCATCTTGTTGGGAGTTTAGTGTACCTTGTGAGCACTCGCCCCGATATTGCTTATCTTTGCTCATATCTTGAGTCGGTTCATGGCGCGCCCTACCCATTTTCACTACAATACATTCTTCGTGTTCTTCGCTACTTTGTGGAACTATCTCTCGTTGTTTGTTTTACCTAGCTCTACCTCACTACAGCCTTCAGCGCACTCGAGGCGACTGAGCTAGTGATCCTTCCGATCGTCGTTCTCTTCGCGCATCAGGTTTTTCTTGGCTCCTCCCGATTGCCGGAAGACTAAGAAGCGCATCGCATTTTCCGCTCGGCGCAAAGGCTAAGTTGAGAGCTATGGGCAGTAGTGACAGCAGAGGTTACTTGGTTGAGGTGGCTACTTGCAGATTTTGGAGTGCCTGTGCTGGGACTTACGACTCTTTTGTCTAACAAAGACAAAGTGCTATCAAGATGTTTCAGACCCGATGAAGCATAAGCTCACCAAGCACATTGGTGTGGATGCTTCATACACTCGCTCACAGGTACAGGAGGGAGTACTTACTTTACAGTTTGTGCCATCGGAGTTACAGGTTGACGACTTCTTCATGAAGCTACAAACTAGGGCACAACATTTGTATTTTCTCTCCAAACTCAGTGTGTGTGATCCACCATGAGTTTGAGGAGGGTGTTAAAATAGGACTCTATTTGTATTTCCTTATCTATATATGGTTTCCTTATCTGTATATGGCAACCCCCTTTGTACTCCCTGTATATATTGCTCATTGGGTCTCTTGAATAAATACACACAATATTCATAACACATCTAACTTAATTCCCTCAAGTATGTCTTATCTCTCCATCTCATAATCTTGTCAGTTGCCACCAAACTTAAATCCTGCATTGTTCGTATACAACATCTAAACACCTCTTTTGAAAAATTCACGAGTTTTCGATTATAGGCATGACACCAAACTCATGCATTTTTTCCATGTTTTTATGTTTTTCATTTCTTGCGTGGGCCCTAGATCTCGGCTATTTTTTCCTCAGTTTGATCAGACATCATCTGGTTGTCAAATTCAACCTCAAATTTTGAATTCGCATTTTTCAAACAATTTTTTAGAACTCGTCGCCGGTAACAGGGAGAAAAAAAGAAAGAAAAGAACTTGCCATGGAGTGGTTTTAGGGCAAGTTCCATTTTCCCAAACTTTGCGTCCAACTCATAATTTTGCTTATGTTCAATCTGCTTCTATAGTAAATATTTTTCAAATCCATTAAACCAGCTCATGCAGTCTACGCAGGGTAATGTTGTGATCTTTACATAGTGGAATCGTGGTCTAGCTATAGCCCAGATAACAGAGGGGGGACACAGGGGAAAACAGCATGGTGGACTCAGGCGGTTGGAGGTCACGACGTCGCGTGACTACAGCCATTCGTAAGAGCTTTCGTAAGATATAATTTGGGCGCTCGCGACTAGCTGTTGGACTACGGTCCGAGCGCTAGGACCGTACTCTTATCTCTACATAATCGTAATATTTTTTTCACTTGTTGTAATATATCAAAAATTCATATGCAACATTTCTAAGAAGAGGAATATCATAATCAAAAGAAACATCTGGAAAAAGGATGCAAAGTTAGATAAGGAATGAGTGGCTAGGAGCAGCGCGTGAGAAAAAGTGAAGTGAATAGAAAAGTTAGAGAGAGAGAGCGTTCGATCACATCGGACGTCTGCGTAGTACTATTACCCACTAGCGTTTGGACGTACGGTCCGAGCGCCAACACCGTACGCTCCTCTCCACGCAATCGCAACATTTTTTCACTTGTTGCAACATATCAAAAATTCATATGCAACATTTCTAAGAAGAAGATTATCATAATCAAAACAAACATCTAGAAAAAGGACGCCAACATATCAACAAAAAAAGATACAACATCTCAGAATTCACATGCAACATTTTTGTTCAACGGTCGTAATATTTTTTTCAACGGTCGCAACATATCAAAGAAGTTCAAAGAAGCAACAATAAGACACTTGCAACAAATTCTTCAATGAGGCACAACATATGCGATCACCATGCAACAAAAAAATATCTTTGTGCAATAAATTCATCTCCACGGTTTGTACACAAACACAACACAAATCCCTTACAGGCAATGGGAGAGCTTCGAGCTCCGCAGAAACTACTCCAAGATCAAGAGCGCCTCCACTCAACTCACCATCCTTTCAGCCCGGCACACCAGCAAGATCCACCGGAATTGAGCCGGGGGAAGAAAGCATCCCCAGAAAGCACAACCAAGACTGCAACTTCAGAACACAACCAAAGTCTAGAACATCATCCCCTGAACAAATCTACTAAACATCGTTCGGGAAACCATGCAACGAGCAGCAAAAGCGAACTTCTCCTCCTCAAATCCACCACAACCAAGCGAGAAACAGTACCAAAACCACCAAAAAAACACACCACGACACCAGAAACAACCATAATTAAGCAACACTGAGCTCCAGAACTCCTCCTAGATCGCAGCTTCCCACTCCCAAACTTGCTAACCAAGCGAAATTAAGCGCCAGCAGCAACAGTAGCCATCTCACCCTGAACCCACCAAGAGAAACAAACACACACCGCAACTCCACGCACTCACCACCTCCAAGCCGCCACCTCAGCACGGGCTAGCCCCCCTCGAAATCCGGAAGTCCGGAGCTCAATCCACAGCAAATCGCGTTGCACGGCCGATAGAAGTGTGATACCTCTTGTCCGCCAGCACCGCCACTTGCCAAGGAGCGGTGCCGCTGCCGCGCGGGCTCCGCTCTGGCTAGTTTAGCCTCTAGAGACGAAGGGAGTCGAAGCGAGAGGAGAGAGAAGGAGGATGCTCGCTGCTCGGTGGATGAGGAGTGGGTAGATAGATCGAGCTAGGGGAAAGTGAAGTGAATAGCAAAGTTAGATGAGGAATGAGTGGTTAGGAGTAGCGCATAGGAAAAAGTGAAGTGAATAAAAAAGTTAGAGAGAGAGCGTCTGATCACATCGAACGTCTGCGTAGTACTATTACCCATATAATTTTCGTGTGTATAGTGTTAGGTAATCTTTGTTTATTAGTTTCTAAATTTAGCTTCGAAGTTCAGATATGTATATCGGTCAGATTCGAGCCGGCTTGCATGCGATCCGAGTCGAGAGCGAAGGTGCTTGTTGGTTTAGTTCGAGTTGAAGTATGATTCTTAGAGGCTATATAGCTAGCGACTTGTAATGTAACAAAAGCAAGTAATGTAAGATTGAGAAGAAAAGCCATGTGAGTTGAGTCAAAGCAATAGCAACGCCGCATGCAAAGGCATGCAAGACCAAAGTTTTCGTCCTCGCTTCTTCGCTGGGGAATTCCGGTGAGTTCGGCGCAGGTGTCTTGGCTCAGAGAGGATCGGCTTCGAGCGTGATTTTTAATTTTTGTTCGAGCTGTTCCAACAATTGGTATCGAGCAAGGTGCGAGGAGGCGAGTGTGAGGAGAAGCCGTGTGGCGCGGCGGCAGCGGCGTTTCGGTCGGGCGATGACGATCGCGGGCGCTACGCCGCACGCAGCGGTGGAGCGGATCATGGGCGAAGCGGCGAGCACGACAACCAGAGCATGGGCGCATGCTGGCGGTCGGCTCGGGCGGCGCGAGGCGCGGCGCTTGATAGCCGTTTGACCATGCGCGGGCCGTGGTCGGAGGCGGAGGAGCGGTGGGTTATGTGGAGCCAAGCCGCATGGCGCTGCATGAAGATCGACGCACCACACGGTGCATACGGCTCCGTGACGAGGAGGAGCCTACACGTCGGTGGAACGCAAGATGAGTTGCGTGTTTCCAAGGTGAAAGCGTTGTGTGTGTGTCCGTGAAGTTAAGCTCGGGACGTTGAGGAGGTGTGTTCGCCGTCCTGGGTCAAGTCCGAAGAGTTGTGTCCAGGACGTTGAGGAGGTGTGTTCGCCGTCCTGAGTCGAATTCGTTGAGTTGAGTCTGGGACGTTGAGGAGGTGTGTTCGCCGTCCTGAGTTGTATCCAGGATGTTGAGAAGATGTGTTCGCCGTCCTGAGTCGTTGAGTCCATATGTTACTCAAGTTGAAGTCGTGACCAACTTGAAGTCCGAGTACGAGTTGGGCAAGTCGTAGTTGAGACCGACTGTCCTGAGTTGAGTACGAGTTGGGGCGCAAGTCGTAGATGAGACCGATCGCCTCAATGAGTAAGAGTCCAAGACGTGTTCGAAGCAGCCACCGTCTTCGGACAACTAAGTGTGAGCCAAGTTGAAGTTGTGTCCAACTGGCAGCGTCCAAGACGTGTTCGAGTTGTGCCACCGTCTTCGACCGAGTGTGTGGGAGCCATGTTGAAGTTGAGTCCAACTGGCAGCGCACAAAATATAAGTAAGTATATAAAGATTAGGGAGTGATTGTTAGGTAATCTTTGTTTATTAGTTTCTAAATTTAGCTTCGAGTTCAGATATCGATATCGCCAGATTCGAGCCGGCTTGCATGCAGTCCGAGTCGTAGACGAAGGTGCAGCTGAAGCTGAGTTCGAGTTGAAGTATGATTCTTAGAGGCTATATAGCTAGCAGCTTGTAACAGAACAAAAGCAAGTAATGTAAGATTGAGAAGAAAAGCCATGTGAGTTGAGTCAAAGCAATAAAGCAAACGATGCATGTGCAGGCAGCACCAAAGTTTTCGTCCTCGCTTCTTCGTTGGGGAATTCCAGTGAGTTCGCGTGCGTGTGCTGTGCTCCAGAGAGGATCGGCTTCGAGCGTGATTTTTAATTTTTGTTCGAGCTGTTCCAACATATAGAGGGATTGTTTCTGTACATCTCACTATGGTAGTAGTAGATTTTTATTGGAGGGGGGCAGAAGGGGGTGACACAATGTCATAGTCATCTATTTCACAGTGCGAATCGCAGCCGTCCAATGAATCTCCAACGGTGACGAGACGCAGCTCATCGCGCCGCACGATGCGCCCGTTGCCACCAAAACGACGGCCTCCGGAACGAGGTTCGCCTCCGCTTCTCTGGCGCCCTGAAGGTGAAGGTTTGCTTCTCCGAGCTCAGCATGTTCCACATCACCTGAACATCATGGTATCCGCAGGTTTGGACGTCCCTGTGAAGATCCACGATTCCCGTACTGATCCCTGCACGCCATTAATTTGTAAACAGAATGGTTAGTGTTGTTTGATACTAAAAAAAGATTTTTTTTTTGTAGGAGAAATGGTTAGTTTTGTTAATGCAGAAAATGGAACTAAAGACAAGAGAACAGTATCATGCCAATTGGCTAGCCAAAAGAAAAACAAAATCAAACAAGGAACCATAGTGATTTACAACTTGGGTAGTCCAAGGTGAAAGTAGCTGTTGATGCATGTATGTCCAAATAGGCCGTTGGAAGCAAAGGGAACATAGGTTATATAGTAGTGTTGTAATGTTCGCCCTTCGTTTTCGTTTTGATGTGCATGGACCAGTTCTTTGCTGCACTTATACTGTATTTTACATTACGATCGAGAAACCAAGTGCAGATACTCCGCTTGAAGTTCTTATAAGATCAGCAAAATGAGGAACGACTAGATCTACATGCTGTGCAGCGCACTAGCTACTGGATATACATAAACCAGCATTACACATTTTAATTCTCCTACAAAATTAACTTGGGCTCCTCCAAATTAAAGCACTATGCATGCAACTAATGAACCACTTAATGCAGCAACTATACAAACATCTCAAGACACGAACTGTTGGTTCTTATTCTAGTTACGGTACTGTTTAGACCAATCGAGGAATGCATGCTCAAGAAAAGCTAAGCAATTCGGAGAGAAGTCATTGATCAAAGCAAGAGATTTTTGTCTAGTTTTGAGCTAGCTAGCTTACCACCCTTGCGCGCCCGCGCGCGGGCAGCAACGGCGAGCCACGCCCGCCGCACCGACGCGACCATCCTCGCGCGCCACCACGCCATGACGCGCGACGCCCCGACCTTCGTGCTCGACGCCCCGCCTCAGCACGGCTCCCCCGGCCGCCGGAGACGACCGCCCGGCCTCGCCGTGGCTAGCTCGTCAGCCCCCTATACGTACGTACAGGTACAGGTACAGCGCGGAACAACTGACAATAACCAGCTAGCTCTAAGAACCTCTCTTCTACTATGTCTTGTGCCTTTTGCTATTACTGCCAATAGAGCGTCTTATATACAAGGATCGATGAGTCGCACTCGCGGTGTTAACTTGGGCTCTGCGGCTGTGTGTGTTCTCTTGCAACCGCAGAAGAACAACTACCACTTGGGGGTGTGTTTTTTCAGGTTCGTTGCGGTTTGCTTCTGATTTGATGGGATTTGTTTTGAGAGTCGTTGGGGCTTTAATTGGGCGTGCTGTACGTACGTCCACCGCGCATGTGCTGCCGATCGCGCATGCATCGAGGTTCACGTGGCGCAATGCAATTGTTTGTTTATATGCGCGCGCGCGATCGTATGTGCGAAATGATCGAGCCATCAATCTCAACTAGCATCCAGTGCGCGCCATTTGGCGCACAAGTGCAAGCACAAGCAGCATGTATTATGAAAAAGTATTAGGTGTAAAAGAGTGTATAAAGATGAATAAATATAGAGTATTTTCTGAGTGGAGCAGTAATATATATACGGTTGGTTATATATTAGGTTTTGAAGTCTATGTTTCTGCCTATAAAATATTACATCTGTCTTATATAGGGTTACAGTATGTTGAGTAGCACCAAACAGACTATGTTCTGGAGGTAGTATTGATAGCTAACTACAAAAGATATATGATGTTGTTGATAGATGCAAGAGTTCGCTGTAAGCGAAGTACTTAGGGACTGAACTTGATCCGTGGGGTAGCAGCAAGCTGTATTTAATCTGCTGTGTGAAAGATGGAAGTCAAGTGTAGTATTGTTAGTTGTGTCTGAGAGATACGATTAAGGATGTTCCAAAAAAAAAAGACAATTATACCTTGTGTTTAGCTGGAGGTGGCGTCATGTGGCTGTGTCTTCTTCATAGCATGGGAGGTGACGGGTTCAGTAGAAATTCTATGCTGTGAGGTGTAGAATACAGAGAATATGTCATATGTAGACCTAAGAAGAAGTATCATGTTCGAAGATAATATGACTGATTAGTAGTGTATGATAAAGAGAGTTAAACGACATTTGTTCCAGAATCTATATGTATGCAAACTATAAGACAACAGTAGAGGTATTATATATATAGTAATGTGTAGTTGTCGGATATGAGGGATAGTGATATCTATATGCAGTAGAGGTATTTTGAAGTACTTACCCTGCTCTAGTAGACGATAGAAAACATGTCAAGGTATACTAAAACGTTGTGACATAGGTACATAGCACAAAGTTTTGAAGTGCAGGTCTAAATTATGATACGGGAGTTCATGCCAGCACTTACCTTGCTCTAGTAGATGATAGAAAACATGTCAAGGTATACTAAAACGCTGTGACATAGGTACATAGCACAAAGTTTTGAAGTGCGGGTCTAAATTATAATACGGGAGTTCATGCCAGCTAAACAGGAAACTCCGGCATAGGTACAGAAGTTGTTGCTACCAGTGGTAGAGCTAGAAAGGCATATACAAGCTGCCTACTACCAAAACTTTGGTAATTCTCAATCAGTTATATGCTCTCCTATTGGTAGGTGGCGATCTTGCTCACGGGACAGGAGATCGGTTGCAATGATATAAGTAGTCTTTTTTGTGAAATAACACGACACAATAAGCTGAAAATACAATATGAACAAATGAGGAATTGGGTGATACATAAAGAATCTAGGAAGCTTATATTGCAAATGGAATCTAGAAATAAGATCAAATATACAATGTTGACAGCCAGGCATTTGCAGGACTAACTATTCAATTCAGAAGCGACTCAAAACATTACAGGAAGCAGGTAGCGTGAACACTACATAGTATTATTGCATATCACACAAAAACCAGTGCAATTACTAATCAACCTAAACTGGGATGGCTATACTGAGTGGTTTAGCGAACATAAGAAAATGTTCTTACGTCGTAACAAAAACATTTGCTACCAGGACAACTCCTGTCATAACATGGTGACTCATGATCATGCAACTTAATGAAGACAAAAAAATAATTTAAGGGCATTACCTCCGATAACGATCGTGAAGAGGACTCCTGGTCCTGTCGGCAAGAATATACTTGCAGGTGGTATTGACAAAGAAACATCCCTTGCATGGATGATATGTGGAAATGATATATTTTTTATCCGAGCTACTTGGCTTCAAGCAAAAAGACATCTTGTACTTGAGGTTCATCTTCTCTTATTGGAAACAAAGACGGAAGTCCCTTTGTGGTAATCAGTGGACGGTTTGCATCATAAGATGGGCTAGTAGTGGTGCATCAACAAGAAACAATGGAGATATGTTGCACCAAAGAAGTTCGACCGGTGTAATCCTCTACAACAAGATAACACAAGCTATTGCATATTGGCTTGATATCTATGCTGAAAGTAGCAATAGTCCAGTTCTTAGTGCATTTAGTTACACTAACTCACTGCGGCATCTGCAAGTCATGGTACATCTGGATGTTTCAGGTTTTTAACTCTCTTATCACAGCTGCAATTCCAGGGCATATTTATGGATGTATCATAATAGCTTTTGAGCTGGCAGGCGCTTTGTGGATGTTTCAATGTTCACCAGCAGGAATTTATCACAGAGAAGACCATGGGGATACATTAGGAGATAATGATACTAAGTATTGTCAGAAAAATAATGGTGGAAGGTCATTGGCTTGGCTACCAAGTGAACACCAGTTGTTGATGCTCGGATAGTGTATTACCTAAAAAAGATGAGTGAACAGTGTCAGAAGTAGTTTGAGGTGAATCGCAAGGTTTATCTAAGGATACAAGTAGTTCCTAAAGGAAGACACCATTTGATGCACTGATTCTAATAATAAATACGGGTAAGAAGCATTGTAATTAACTTCTAGTGCCGAATATGGATCTTTTTCTGAAGGCATATACTTATATGTCAATGTTCAACATGAGTATTTAAGGAACTCCCTAGTTTCGAAGAACTAAAGATTATTCAAATGAGTAACTCAAAATAGCACCTAAACATATACTATCAATGTTCAATATTCAACAGTACAATTCTAGATCACAAGTAGGTATAACAAAGATGGTCATGTTCAGAGGCATACCAATGATAATCATGTA
This sequence comes from Phyllostachys edulis, assembly GCA_036346405.1. Lineage (NCBI taxonomy): Eukaryota > Viridiplantae > Streptophyta > Magnoliopsida > Poales > Poaceae > Phyllostachys > Phyllostachys edulis. The sequence continues at coordinate 11,053,010 of CM070547.1, read as the reverse complement.
TACAATCATCATACCAATGATTTTTATTACTACAGATGCTTGCAGCGAAATTCTTCCTCGCTTTCCAAAAGTGTCACCCATCACCACCAATATGATGTAATTTTGGCATGGAGGCTGTATCTGACCAGCATGTCAATGGATGCCTCAATGAGCAAAGCCACAAGTATGATCATCAAAATACCAGGGATAATTCCTACCATCTTGATACTCACTGGTAGAGCCATAATTGTAGCCTCTACGATGGTTGTTGACAGATTGAACATTGCACCAGAGAAAGAAGCTCCATTGAATTCATGAATCTTGTGCTCTTCTGTCTTCATTGGGAGAAGTGGTGTGGTCTCATCTAAAATTTCTTTGTGTGTTGCGTACTGGTTCTTAACTGGTACTTACGGCCATATCTTTACATTAGCATATAGAAGAGGAGAGCTACCAAAGGGATGTTCTGACTGATTATGTACCAAAGTTTTGCTGTGAATTATGTTGCATGCTGGTCACATAGTGTCAACTCCATCTCCCAATTTCTGTATGGAATAAGATGTAGTTAGACGTAGAATAGACAGCTTGTTGTAGCAGATGTAGTAGGTTGTCAAATTGGTGTAACGAATAGGAATATGGGAATATCATAGCTAGCATCTTGTATAGCGATATTTTTTGTTTGTTGCATTTTTTTAATTTACACTTTGAATGGCAGCGGTATTTGATCTACGTACAATAGCACCTATGATATCTGGCCAGAGATTACAGCGGAATTGTTACATGTAATAGAAGAGAATATAAATATTATGTTATGAAGAACACATTCTAGAAGAAACATATAAGATACATAATAATAATATACGAAGGAATGATCTGGTCTCGCCAACATAGGTAGGGACATTTTTAAAGCGCACAAGACTATACACATATAGCAAAAAAGTTGTCTGGAATGTCGGGCTTTTCTTGGTTTATGGTGTAGTGAGTGCTTTGGAAAATGTAGTCTTAACAGATATGTATCTGTTTGATTTGTGCATACTAAGAACCTGCTAGTAGTATAGATGTGGCATTCTTGCAGTACATTGTGTCATTCTACAGTATAGGGCATGTCTAATATATTGCAGGTAAAAGTAGTAAATTGTTGCAGTTATTTAAAATGGGAGTATAGAACCTATTTGTTGAGCAATACAAGATCCAGATGCTGAATGGTTGTGTCGTCTTCGCTGACACGGTATTTCCACAGGCTGGACAGTCTGACACCAATAGTCAAGTGTTTGCTATCCAGGTTAATCTCCGATAACAGGTTGTACGTCATCTAGAAAATTATAGAAAGACCTTATGGTTAGCGTATTTTATAGCATGCATATGGGTACAAGTTAAAGCGTTTGGAAATGCACTTCAAACAAACTTGCAGGAAGCTAGAAGTAGATAGGGCTATTATATACGCGCATGCTAACGCGTTGTTGAATCATTGTATGGAAAAAAGAACGAACAACTACCTGTTATAGGAAAAGTAGGAAAGGGAGTCATGTACACCTGGACAGATGGAAACAAGAGCAAGATAGTAGGTTTCTAGATCATTGTAGAAAGCATCTGGCAATCCTTTTTTATTTGGCAGTAGTCTGAAAAGCAATATGTATGTATCATGTTGACTAGAGGATCTCGTGGTAAACAATATTTTTTGTTTTTGTTCCACATGTTCCGTCTTCATTTTTGATAAGTATCTTAGAGTCCTCTACTGCATGTGACACGTGGAACAGCAACGTATAATTGTCCATGCGTGAAAACAGGTTTCTTTAGATAGACACCAACATTTTGTTGTCCCTGGCTTTTATTTATGGTCATTGCGTAGCATAGTTTAACTGGGAATTGGCGCCTCTGGAGTCTGAATGGCCATTTTGCATTTGAAGTAGTTAGCGTTATTCGAGGGATATAGAAAGTGTTGCCCATGCCTGACCCTGTCATCACAACAGCCTCTATGATAAGAGTAGCAAGTCTCAAAACTATAAGGCGCGTCCCATTACATAGACCAGCAGATTGGTTGAGGCTTCTAAGCAACATAATAGGCGCACCCAACTTAAGCAATAATTTGTGTTGCGGAAAGTTGTTTACATCAATAGAATTAAGGAGTTCTAGTGGGTATAAAAGATCAGCATCATCTGGTGTGTCTGTAGACTTCGAGATAGTATCACAGCTTAGATATTCGCCACAACACCGGTATCTTAGTCGTAATCTAATGCATTTATCTCGCTCTCTGACCTCGTTGGTGGGGGATAAGATGGCACGGCTGCTTAGGTATAGAACCATCGAAAAGTTGTTATGTAGGTCTATGTAGATAGCATTGACTATAGCAACTATCTTGTCACTAGTTATATTAATAAGGAATTCATATGGAATATCTATCCAGCATGACTCACAATCGTTTGCATCGGTTGTTGTAGGTAGTTTTTCATCACCAAGATCTAGGATCCACTGGCTAAAGCTGGCAACATCATTATCGTTGGACAAGGATATAGTTGCTGGAGATAGTCTCATATCTATAGATAACGGTAGCACTTGTATAGAACTCCATAAAGGCGATTTAGTAATAGCGGCGTCAATTATCTGCGCTCTAGTACCGCCCTCAATAACAGGCAAGATATGTCGTAAATCACCTCCAAACATGAAAATTTTCCCACCAAATGGCATGTTAGATGTAGTAGTGGTATCACACGCAAGTATATCACGGAATGTTCTGTCTAAAGTTTCGAAACATTTTCGATGGGCCATAAGAGCTTCATCCCAAATAACAAGAGAAGCACTTTTTTATTAATTCAGCTAGCATGCTACCACGTTTTATGTCACAGACACTTGTTTCGTCGACCTCAATAGGTATTTTGAATCAGGAATGTGCAGTGCGACCTCCTGGCAAGAGTAAAGAAGCAACACCAGAAGAAGCGACTGTAAACAATTCTATTAGTAGATCTTAGATAAGCTATAATAGTAGTCCATAGGAACGTCTTGCCGGTACCACCATAGCCAAATACGAGAAAAAAAAACCATGTTGTTTAGTAGTAACTCTAGAGAAAATCTCGTCAAAGGCCTTCTTTTGATCAGCATTTAGTTTAGCACACAAATTGTTTGATTCAATGTTTAGCTGATGAATATCATATGAAAGCTCGTCATGTACCATTATGTTTGTGAAGAGATTTTGATGATGGCTAGATTTTGGAGGTAAGTTGAAAGAGGTTAGCCTAGAACCGCTCCTTGCTAATAGAGTGGAAAGTTCATCTAGTAGGCTATCTCGTAGATCAAAGGCAGGCATGGTGTAGGATGGGTCACCAATAGTACGTCTTATTGGGTATTGGAAGTCGTCAGCTAGCTGTAGCCAAATTCTTTCAAACAATGAGTGTTCATCGTTGATATCGCAGAAGAGTAGCATCGTTACAAACAAATGTCTTAGCTAGGACGGAGTAGCCCATATGGACGCTTCGTCAAAAGCATGGGACCATTCAGTGTCGTTGCCTAGTAAGCCATGAGCAGCGCAAGCTTCTTTAAACGTGCTATGCATAATGCCTTGGAAAGTACGGACTTCCTCATAGATTCTAGCTCCTCTAACTATCATAAGAAGCATTCTAAGAAAATATTGCTCGCCAACAGAAGGGTGTATGAAATACAGGCGACCTATCTTTGTTCCAGAAAGCCTCTTTTTCCAGGATCTAGTGTTCGTATCCCAAAGCCACTTAGAAGGGAACTCGCAATAGGTCAAAGAACGTGCTTCGGGATGAGAAAAATTTGTAGAGAACCATTCAGTGAGGGGAGTCATCGCAAGGAAAGAGTTGCCTACAACACTCGATAAATTTATGTTAGGGTTTATTGAAATGCTATTCATATTTGGCAAATGTACAGCTAGGCGCTCGACAGGCGGGAAATGTCTATGAATATTGTAGCCCAGAATTCTCCAAACAGCATCATGCTCACATATATATCGACATTCTAGATACTCTTTGACTTCGTTTCTAACAGATGTATGAGGATCATATGGAGCGTCTCCTCCTTGCGCAAGTCATTGCATGTAGATTTTAGCGCAATCTTGGCCCTTAGTAACATATTTGAAGAGGTATTTTAGAACTTTTGTTTTGTTGCACCATTCTACGTTAATATGCGCACAATATTTCTTAAGCAGAAGAATATTGTATGAGATGACCCACCTATTGTCTAGACGTACATTTCCTTTCATAATGTATCGTCTGTTATCAGGGCATTTATACTGAGCGAAACCATCTTTATCGATCATCGTTTCATCCCTAAATGATTTTGGGTAAAATTTAGAACATAAGCATTTTTCATGTAGGGATATGCCTCATTTAGCGAACCACATGGACCATGCATCATATGTTCAGAAACCAAGGTGTATCTAGAGGATCTGACTCTAGGTCAGGTATTTCAACGCTGATAAAAGAATCGATAAGAGAAGGGGTTGGTTCAGCAGTGTCTCTGGTGAGCCAATTAATTATGTGAGCATGAGGGAGACCACGTTTTTGGAACTCGACAGCATGAAGCACAGTCCATAAGAAAAGGAGCAGTACATTAGGATCCAAGAAGTATGCAGGCTAAAGTACAAGACAATGTAGTGACAAGCACAAATGTGCTATATATAAGGACAATGGGTAAGCACGTACATGCATCAATAGGACCAAACGCAGCTCCATCCTTAATATCAGTTAAGAGTTCTTCAAGTTTCATATTGTAGACTCTATCGATGATAGCAGCTCTGTTAGTGCTACGCTGGCCAGGCTCAAACATTAGAGCGTCATGTATCTTAGGCCATTTAGGATTGCAAGTAAAAGTAATGAATAAGTCAGGAGGGCTGTAGACGCGACATATGGCAATAGCATCATGGTAATTATGTATCATGTAACGTCTACCACCTGTATGAGTAGCAGGTAGAATTATACGTTTACCGACATCACTACCGTCTATAGAACCGTATGCGACAGCATCGACAACACCTTGTAAGCTCTCAATTCTTAGCTTGTTCTGGTGATCCAATACGTATTGTACTCTGCATTCGTCAACACATGCACGAGCGTCGACCTTTATTTGAGATGATAGATGACCGCAGTTTAGACAAGGATTATGTTCTCGTTTTCAGTAGTGGAAGAAATATCTAAAATAGTCTTGCATCGTAACCTTTGAACGGATACCAGGATCGTCTGAGGTGACGCCGTGATAAGGGACACTTACCTGGAACCCACGTTCACTATAGGGGAACAATAAAGGATATTGCAAAGCCATGAACACAGGGTGCAAGGGAGATATCTGCCTCAAATCACCGGATCTATTATGCACAACAATATCTCTTTTATAAGTTTCAAGAGAGAAATCGCCTACCACTAACAGTGCTAGTTCAGAACAGGTAGGTAAATTATATTGAATTGGATCACCGGCTCTGGCTCCAACAATCCTAATGCCCACTGAGTCATTACCAAACTCGCATAAGCGATCTCTTGCAAGTCGGAACTGTTGAACTAAAGGATTGTGAGCATCAAGCATACGCATGAGGCCCGAAACAATGCAAGGGTCTAGATCACCTTTGGTATTTTCTGATGAATCTAGCGCATGGATTCTATTGTCAACCTCGTTATCAGTGTCATATATATAGAGTTCAATAAATTTAGGAGTGTCGCAGCTAGAAGGGACCAGAGACCCGATATAATGATGTACTTGACCACTAATGCTGAATACATATGGTCCCTGACCTCTATTGATTGATTGGTCAACTCTAGCACCCATGGAAGTAAAAGCAAATAAACAATTGTACTGTCTTATTTTTCGCAGGAAGCTCTTGCAGTGAGCGTCGCCATTAAAACGCAGCAATGTAGCTAACAAAGTTGGCGGGGCTCTAAATGCAGGGAGAACAACCTTACCTCCTTTATAACAATTGTTATACACAAGTCTTTGGTTTCTTATAGAAGGCCTGCTCTTGATGTGTTCGCGGAACCAAAAAACAGCACAACAGTGTGAACACTCGTAATCAGGGGCACCATAATAGGATCTACCTGGATAAGAGGCTTTTGTTTTGAACAAAAAGAGGAAAAGAGTAGGCGAAAGACATGTATTAACACCATATAATACACAAAGAGGCCACATGGCTAACGGTAGAAGCAGTAACAAAGAGGGCAGCCTGGTATTTAGCAGTGTTGTGGAAAAGATATTTGGTAACTATGTGAGAGAGGTAATTTGGCTACACAAAAGAAAAGCAAGCATATAAGGAAGCACCTTTGAGCGCATCAACGTAGTCAGGAGGCAATCTAAGGAAATCAATCGCAAAGTTAGGGCCAGCAAAAGGAGTTGTGCAAAGGTATGAAAAGTACGGGGTTAAGGATAATAGGAAGAAATTTGATAGGGAATACATTGCTGCAGGTGTGGCACAAATCATAAGCATAGCGAAATGCATTGTAACACAGAAAGGAATAGCAAGCAATCATGAAAGAAGCATAAATAAGTACCTGGCTGAAGGGTACGACGGGAAGCAAGTATCTTTCGGCGTTTTTCTCTGTGTTGTTTTGCTTCGGCTCTAGAGGATAAGGGGCAAAGCGAGCGGCCTGTATCTTAAAAGGGAAAACTGTGTTTGGTAATGTAAGGGGGAAAACATGAAAAGAACAAAGAGGCAAGCAGTGCGTAAGAGTATGAACCTGAATTTGGCAGGGAACTAGAAGCGGACAGCAGCGTGCTATTAAACACATCCATTGAAGGGTAAAGAATATGGAGATTTGCAAATCGTGCATAGGGAAAAGGATAGGAGGCAGCAGGAAGAAGCAGAAAGATGGAATACATGGCATATTATTCTGGACAAAGCAGGTGGACTAAGGGAATATGTATGCAGGACAACTGAGAACAAATAGAGAAGCTAAGAAGGGCAAACAGGTAAGGTAAGAAGGGTGTGATGTACAGCAGAAAATCGGGAAAAAATTTACACAAAAGCAGAGAGTTGAGACAGACGAATGTGTAGATGTGCAAACGATCAACGAAGGATATACACTCTATAGCTAACAATAGCATTGAGGTTCCCAGTAAAGGGCTTGCATATAACGTATACACGTACCAGGCATTCAGACACCTAAGTAATGTAAACTATACATAGAGTAAGTACTTATAAGAGAACATGTGCCTATGCAGAATTGTGGAATAAAGACAGAAATGAGTAATAGGTGGATAATAACAGTGATGATAAAAGGTTATGTAACATTTATGTGGCATATCAAACTGGGTCATGGAGGCACATGGTTAGAAAGATTAAACAATCAGAAGTTAGAGAAAATAGCAATCCAATAAGTTGTAAATCTAACGTAGCAAGAGGAATGTATTAAAGAGAATTGGACCATGTTTAAAGGAAAAAGCTATATGGCAGACAGAAATTGGCTTCTTCCATTTGTTGTGTTAGATAAAAATGGAGATTCTAATCTCCTAGGAAATCTTAGAAGTTTATGGTAGTGCACAATAAAGTGGATGCATCAGGATTAAACTTGAGAAGAAGCAAAACCAGACCCATTGCCAAAAGATCAAAAGTACAGTGCTGAGGAAAAAACCTGTAATCACTCCAGATGTAATTTGACAACATGCATGGATGCAGTGTGCACATTTGATACTTTTGAATACAAAAGTATGAGAGTAAGAAACACTGTTTCATGGGGGATCCAATTATGAGTGAAAGCGTCTAATTGTAGCACTGTTGAATGGGGCATCCAATAAATAGAAACAGCTGCCAATTGTAAGCCAAAAATAGCTAAAAGTGTAATCTTTTAAGCGTTGAACAAACCTTGAGAGAAGAAAAATGTGTGGCCGTTAAATTTGTCATCGTTCTGTGCAGAAGCACAAAAAGGATCATACTACCATCATCAGCGTCCAGCAGACAATGATTTAAGTAAAATAGCTAATTGTAATATGAAAACAACGAAACATCTAAAACCAGCAACCATAACTACCTTATAAACCAGCATAAATCCGACCCAACACATCACCCTCCACCGAAGCATACGAAAGCATGTAGAACAAAGCGAGGAAAGGTTGAAGGCGTCAGTCTACACACATAGTACAACGATCTCGACCGAACCTATCGGTGCTTCCATGAGGAAGTGGAACTAGGGAATTAGCACTGGGGGACTCGAACGAAACAGTAAGCACCAGAATTACTCAATCCAGGAGAATTACTCCACAAGTCCAAAAGTGAAGACCACGCACGCATACGTACCGAATCCAAGAATTATAATACCCAATTTGATGCAACAGAAAACATGTAGAGATCATCACTCCAGATGTAATTTGACAACAGGCATGGATGCAGTGTGCACATTTGATACTTTTGAATACAAAAGTATGAGAGTAAGAAACACTGTTTCATGGGGGATCCAATTATGAGTGAAAGCGTCTAATTGTAGCACTGTTGAATGGGGCATCCAATAAATAGAAACAGGCGCCAATTGTAAGCCAAAAATAGCTAAAAGTGTAATCTTTTAAGCGTTGAACAAACCTTGAGAGAAGAAAAATGTGTGGCCGTTAAATTTGTCATCGTTCTGTGCAGAAGAACAAGAAGGGTCATACTAGCATCATCAGCGTCCAGCAGACAATGATTTAAGTAAAATAGCTAATTGTAATATGAAAACAACGAAACATCTAAAACCAGCAACCGTAACTACCTTATAAACCAGCATAAATCCGACCCAACACAGCACCCTCCACCGAAGCATACGAAAGCATGTAGAACTAAGCGAGGAAAGGTTGAAGGCATCAGTCTGCACATGTAGTACAACGATCTCGACCAAACCTATCAGTGCTTCCATGAGGAAGTGGAACCAGGCAATGAGCAATGGGGGACTCGAATGTAACAGTAAGCACCAGAATTACTCAATCCAAGAGAATTATTCCACAAGTCCAAAAGTGAAGACCACGCACGCATACGTACCGAATCCAAGAATTATAATACCCAATTTGATGCAACATAAAACATGTAGAGACGTATGGACAGCATTTGACGACATGAAATTAACGAAATCACGCACCTAAAATAGCTGAGTTTAGCAGTTTTACCAATGAGCACACAAAACCTCATGCGCAGACCAAAAAACAAAGGCCAATTAAATGCACCGATAAGTATCTAGAAGCATTGGGACCCTCACCCTTCACGAGATCGATGAACTGGTAGTGCACGTAGGAGGCTTGGCCCATAGGATGGCACCCCTTCTCGAAGCTTCCATTCCGTGCAAGCTCCGCCGCCACCCACCACTCTACAGACGCAAAGCGTACCTAAGAAAAGCATAATTCTAGAAGGGTTCGATGACTCCAGAAGAGTCAGAGATCTCACCTTCGGCCTCACCTTCGGCTTCTCTCCTCTTCCCTTCCCTCCGCTCCTCTCACCCAAGTGGAGGGGATGAAGAAGAGGGCGTGAGGAAGGGCGTCGGAGAAGGATACTGCAGCGAGAGGAGCGGGCCGAGCGAGAGCGGTGACGATTATGCGGTGAGAAGGCGAAGAGGACTGGAGCAGAGGCCGGATGAGGTGGAGGGATGGGGGCAAGGCGGGGAAAGTGAAGGGATGGAGGCGGGACCGAGTCGGTGAAGGTGTAGGGGGTGGGGGACGGGTCCGGGTGAGGGATGGGGCTGGGACTGGACTGGGGGGCAAGCAAGAAGGAGAAGGGGCCGAGTGAGGGATGGGGCGGGATCGGGCGGAGACGGAAGGGAAGGGGAGGCCGAGGGTCGGGTGAGGGGATGGGGCGGGGACTTGGGGCGGAGATGAGGCGCAGGCGATGATGGGAGACAGAGACAGGGAAGGGAAGGGGAGGATGGGGGCCGAGTGAGGGGGTGGGGACGAAGACGGGGGAAGGGGGGAGCAGTTGAGGTGCAGACAGCAAACGCGAAGGTATAACTCGCCGATCGATCGAACTACGAAGAGAGGAACGAGACACAATCAAACATTGCACGAAAAAAAGATGACGTAGTGTGCCTCGGAGCGCCCCAAACCCTCCCCCCAATTAACCGGTAGGATTCGATCGATCGTCCGGGTTCCCGCGTTGGCAATCAAGGCGAATTTTAATTTCAGGAGTACGTCCGTACGTATTATCAATCGTCTTCAATTTGGCCGGTGGCGTTTTGCAAATCGACCTGCTTTCGTGCTTACGCTGGTGTGATCTCGATACGACGATGTCGCTATCTCGTTGCCTCGCTCGAATCCAACAGATTTGAGCTACACACAGAGAGAGAGAGAGAGAGAGCATGCGTGGCATACTGATGTCACTGTGAGGCGCGAGCGGAATCATCAGTTGCGCCAATCAACAACGTGCCCTGGAGGCTGGAGCGACAGAGCGTGCAACAGTCGTGCAGGCGGTGCAGGCCGAGCCGACTAGCCCGTCTGCCCAAACCGTAACAAACCGCGTAGAAAAACGAGCGGCGGAACGGCCCATGTAAGCCCCCGCCAAGCCAGCGCGTGCTCAGTTCTTGGAGTCGTGACGGCCCATCGACATCCTCCTCGTCGCTGCCGCGCGTGTACGCGCCGTCCGCCGAGCGCACGCGCCCTCCTCCCCGCGGACTCGCGGTCAAGCCATGCGGATGCGGTGAACGCGCCTGAAACCTGCACTGCTGGCCGGGCCGCCCCGTCCGTCGTTGGTCTCATTCCTCGGCCGATTCTCGCGCGATCTCATCACGGATACGCCCACTTATTTTGGGCCGCAACTCCCAGCCACCTCGTGCGCAGCCTCTAGCCCTCGACACCGGCCGTGCGTTCGGTCCGAAACACACTGCACTGCCCGACGCTCCTTCCGTGCTGCATTTCAAGGGAGTACGTTACGTACTGGTAAGCATTCTTGCGCATTTTACACGAAATTGCATCAGACCGTATCGGCTCCTTTCTTTCTTCCTTTCTTTCCTCCTTCTTTCTTTCCTTCTTTCTTTCTTCCCTTCTTTCTGTAGAGGACGTATCATGTGGGATCCTTTTGTAAAGCGTTTCATGTGCCTGCCAGTACATCCAATGCCGTGGACCCAACCTAACAACTGGCCAGGTGGCCGAGCTCACCATAGCCAGGGCGGCCTAGCTTTCCAAAGGGAAACTAACCATGCAACCGTAGGTGACTAGCTAGAGGCGAGGTCCGTTACGTACGACATCTTCTTTATGCATGCTATGCCCCTCTCATCATCTCATCGCTTCTTTATCTTCTTTCCAGGCAACAACAGCGCAACTATACAGCACCACCATAGCGCTTTACCAAAGAGGAATAAAGCGCATTGCCTTCTTCTCCACCGGCATAAACCATTATCTGGATAAGATTGATAAGACGGCTGGATCGAGAACCTTTTTTCTCTTTCGGAAAAAGAAGATGGCTGCGTGCGATCGAAGGCGCGCGTTTCGCGGTGATCTCCTCTTGATTTCCCCGCAAACATGCGTGCATATCTACTCGCGTGGGCCTTTCATGCAGAAAACGCGTGAAGACCGAGGATCCGGTGGCGTCTACTCTTTTGCTTCTAAGCGAGGTAATTACAATTAGCTATATAGGCATAAAGCGGCTACGACGGTGGTTAATTACAGGTTACCATTTACGAATGTCAAATCTTAGCATCATCAAAGGCTATAGAATAGATAAATTAAGCTAATCTACCGACTCAGATTCCTCGCGAGTACTTGAGCCTTTCGTCTTGAGATTGGAATTAACTGTGGGTATGGATTCCTTTTCTAAAGTGTGCATTAGGTTCCAAACTTCCAATACCATCCATAAATTAAATTAAGACAGGCTTTTGAGTAAAGAAACACTTTCTAGCAGTGGCGAATCCAGAATAAAAATGGATGGTGGGTTCAAAATTTTAAATAACTAAACTAATTTGAGACAAACATAGTCTTGTATTCTTATGTAATCAAATTCAAACATGAATAAAAGCAAAGTAAAGCAAAAAAATACATTTAAGGTACCTCGTTAATGAAAAACGCATCTCCAAAACATATAAATATGATTCCAGTGGGTAACGACATGAACATCAACATTAGCAATTAGTGATGCAATAGCAAATTATACTTAAATAATCAGGAATATTCAAAATAAATGAAGCATACCACTACTGGATTAAATTCTAGTCGAGACTTCTTTGCTCTTTGGTTTGGTTGAGTTGCGCTCTCATCGGTTGGGAGAGTAGTACTTGAATTGCTTATGAAATAATTACGTAAAGTTTGTTTCTCTATTATTGCAAACCTACGAGCAAATTGCCAATTGAGTATACTGGTACTATATTCTAACCAACGAATAAATTGCTAATTGAGATTTTGAGTAATAAGTTACGAGTAGTTGAGTATATACCAATATCACTGTACTAGCTAATTGAGTATACTGGTACTCTGTGATTTTACCATGACTTGAAATCACTAACTCTATAATTTTATCATGGCTTAAAATCACTAACACTCTGATTTTATCATAACTTGAGTCTTAAAACCACTAACTCCATGATAAAAACCATTTTTACCATGACCTTGCTTCTTCTTGTGCTATGGCCGAAAGCTTCTAGGTTCCTTTTCTTTCTCATTTCTTCCACTGACTCTCTCTCTCTCTCTCTCTCTCTCTCTCTCTCTCTCTCTCTCTCTTATCTATTCCAACCGACAGAAGCTCCCAGCTCCATTCTCTTGTTTCTTCTTTCCTTCCCATTCCTCATTTATCTTCCTTGCTTCCACATGGTGCCGCCCCTCTTGCGCCTTTGCTCTTGGTCCGGCCCTGCTTGCCTCAGGTGGCTCGGCCACCACGTCGCCGGCCTTTGCCCGTCGCCTCCACGGCTCGTCGTCCCCTGGCTGCTCCCTGGGCCCGCCTCCTCCTCTCCGGCCCGCTCACCACCTCTCTGCGCCTCTATTTCCCCCGCCCGTGTGCTGCAGTGGCTCAATGGCCCGTGTGCTCGGCCATGCGCTCCTCCCCTCTGCCGTGCGCCGGCTCGACTCGGCCCGGCTTGCGGCCACCGGCCCTCGCCTACTCGCCTTGCGCGGCTGCGCCCCCCATGGATTTTATCTTTCTTTCCTATTTTTCTTTCTCTGGATATTTTGGTTTTTGTTGGCTCTTTATTCATTCACAGCCCGACGGCCGCCTCCTCCGCGACCTTGCTTCTTCTACCTCCGGCCGGCCGGAGCTTGGGATCAATGGGATGGGGGTGTTGGCGCCAAGGAGGGTAGGTCAAGCTCGATGAAGCCCCCTGAATCGCCTCGCTTAGTCAAGAGCGGTGTGTATATATATGCATGGTTACAATTAGCTACAGATTAAATTAAGACAGCCTGTGCTACTAGCTACTATATGCAATTGTGCATATGTCGTGACTCGTGATATACATAGATGACGATTTAAGGAAGCTAGAGGAAATTTTAAGAAAACACCTACTGCATCGTGCAACTTGTGCGTGTTAAGAAACTATAGGCTTGGCCCAGAAGCCGGCCTATGTATGGGCTCCCCATCCCAAACCCTAGTAGGGTCACTAACCTATAAATACGGGACGCTATTCATTGTAAATGATTGATCGATTGATGAAGGAATAAAGAGAAGCAAGAAGCCCCATATATATCTGTGTTCAATCTACTATTCTATTCTTATGTTCTTGAATTGTTCTAAACGATTCTATGCTTGTCTACAAGGTAATCGCTTGGACTGGACTCGCCAACGACGGTTCCTCAACTTGTTATCAGCACGATCGACTCTCCTCGAATCGAAAGGTAACCGTCGATGAACGACACTCGTAGATTAAATCGTTTTCCTTTCTAGATCGCTTTCAATTCTGCAAATTCGCTTTCTAGATTAGTTTTCTACGGTGCAAATCCGTTCTAATCTACCGCGAGCCGACTTGAAGTCGTCGGCCAAGCCGATCGGTGGTTACATGAAAGAACCGATGTTGATTGCACTGCATTGCATCGCATGAACAGTAATTGTATCACATGAACAGTGAATACGAATAAAAAAAGTCGGCCCGGAGCCGCCACCACCAGACGACGGCGCTCCCCATCGTCGCCGGCCAGAGCTGCCATCACCAACCGACGCACTCCATGGAGCCCCACCCACTCGTGGCGTCGGAGTCGCGCCCGCACAGCGCCGTCGTCGGCTAAAAGCCGTCGGTCCCACACCGAACAAGAGCAGGCGGGGTCGGGATTAGCGCTGCCGCGACACCACCGAAGGAGCCACCGCGGTCGCGCAGATGCGCCCGCCCGCCATTGGGACCTCCTATGGACGGCACCGCCAGTTACCTGTAGTGGCTCGCCGCCACGCCGGCTCGGCCCCACTTGATCGCCCAGAAGCGACGCCGCCAACCACCGCCACTTGCACCGCCCGCCTCAGAAGCCGCCCGCCGCTTGAACGCCGTGTGTGCCACCGCCACGGCTCGCTGCGCTTGAAGGTCGCGCCACACCGCCATGCTCGGGCGCGTTCTTGCATTGGTCACGCGTCACAGGCACACCGCCACCCTCACGGCGACGTGGAGCAAATTGCCGTCACCGCCTCCTGGAAGAAAGGTGAAGGGAAACCCTTTTGTGCCTTTCGATAAGGCATCATGGGCCAAGAAGGCCGGCGGGCCGGCCTGGTTTAGAAAGAAGAAGAAAAGGGCAAACCGAAAAAAGGGGAGGAAAAACGGTGGAAAATCCAAAAATTTGCATATAAAACCTCGAGATTCTGAAAATCACGAGGAAGTTTTGCAGATAAGAAAATTTGGCGGAAAACCCCTTAGAAATTCTAAAAAATGCGCGTAGATTTTCTCAAAACTAAAATTTCGCGTTTTAACCCTTGGAAATCGTAGAATTCGCCGAAAATTCATATTCCAGTAGAAAAGGGCCTAGGGAATTCAAATTTTGAACAATTTTTTTTTTTTTTGCATTTGAAGCATGTTTTACTTTGTATTGTTATTTCTATGCAATTTTATTTATTGTATTTACTGTTTTGATTATCTGTGATTGTTTATATTGCTTTTAATCACTGAAATAACAGTAAATAATAAAAAATGCATAGAAAAATATGAGAATACGAACCGGGAGTTCGAAGAGCATTATGAGAATTTTGCAACCATTTTATGTAAATTACTAGCAGTAATCTTATGAACTCTTTGCATGAATATGGAAATGACTAGAATCACGAACCAGGAGTTCGAAGAACTAACCCAGCATGGCCAGAATTTGACAAGTTTTCAACTCTGTGGTAATGTAATCACGGATAAGTAGAAGATTGAGAAGACTCTCTCTACCTTTCACCCAAATATAGTGCAATTCGCACGCAACTAGCATCAAGATGGCTACACGGAGTATGCCGCATTAATTGACACCATGCAAGTTGCGAAAGCTCAAGATAGTGTTCTAAGAAAGAACTACATCTTAGAGCCATCTAGTAGCAATGTTGGCCATGAAGCCAATGCTAGCAGCCACAAGGTGATGAAGCCTCTCACAAAGGAGAGGGGCAAGAAGGGTAAGGTCGTAGGTCGCACATTATTGATGTTTTCCAGTCTAAGAAGAAGGGTATAGGACAGCATGAGGCACACCTCGCCATTGCAGGCACGGAGGATCCACATCTGTTAGTTGCACTCACGGATATGGACAGCCTAGTAGTAGCCCCCATCATCCCTCCTTCGAACATAGCAACAGCCGCAGCCGTAGTTGCCTAAAAGGAGAAGATCTCCATGGAGTAGATTGAGGCAGAACTTTCTGAATACTTCGCTGATTCGATCTAGTGCACGTATTGCACTTGGATCTTTTATAGTAACTTGTAGTTCGTAATTGAAGTAGAACATTGAATTATTTTTTAATAATGGTTGTAAGCTCTAGGAGAGCAAAGTATTAAATTCTTATGATGAGTCCTGCAAGACCTTTTCCCGTATTTATAATAGCAAGTTATGTTCTGATATCTGAAGTATTTTATTTATGTGTTGCTTGCTTTCTGCTACATATTAATAAAATACATTATATTAGAACGTGTGTGGCACCCTATTGGAGGAAGTGTGCTTAGCCGGTAGCAGCACAATGAATACCATCTTGAGAGAGACGAAATTTTTTCAGTCGATCAGTAAGAATCACTACTACAAAAAGGCTAATACTGGACGCCTCATCACAGACGGTTGACCAAAACCGTCAGATTATTATTCAATCACGACGGTTTTGGTTTAGAGACCGCCTGCGTATCGGGCCGCACTAAAAACCGCTCGTGAAGAGGCAATATCACGCATTTCGCTCATGTTGAAAACCGTCAGAAGTATCACGACGGCTCAACAAGAACCGCTCGTGATATTATCAAGATCACGAGCGGTTTTAAAACACAACCGTCAGGTATCACGAGCGGCTCAACAAGAACCGCTCGTGATATTAATTAATATCACGCGGTTCTTAAAAATAACCGCTCGTGATAATATCGCCCTCGGCGTGAGTTTCTTCATCGCCGCGCGCTCGTTCGCCGCCATCCGCCGGCCTCGACGCGTCTTTCATCGCATCGATCCGCTGGCCTCGATGCGCTCTTCGCCTCACGCCCGAATTTATTCCTTGTTTTATAAAAGGATCATCCGCCATCCAAGATGATCATCCCCACATATTTATAAAAAAAGTAAATGGTCAGCTTCTTCCTTGTCGCCAAGATCGATGGCCATCCTAGCCAAGACTGCATTTGAGCACCTCTCTCGGTGTAAGTTGAACCGTCTTCTTGCGAAGAACACCGCTTGATCAACAATGTCTTCACTCCTCCGCCTCGCAGAGAATTTGCCGTGAGCAGTGACGCCACCTTCCGCCGCCTTGACATCCTCCTCCGCCGTGTCTTCGGGTGATCTCCCACTTTCGGCGAAGTTTATCGCATCATCGACGAGTCCTCCAAAACGACGCTGCACGCCTCCGTGAGGCTTGCCGCCACTTGGATCAGAATCGAGGCGGCAGATGCATCGAGTCGACGTGCCGAGACCCTCAAGCAAGGGAAGAGAGCCTATGGGCTCAATTTTTCTTGGTTCAACACCGAGGATCTTCGGAGACACTTGAACGAGAGCGTCAACGGTGGACGATTTGAGCTTCGTCACGATGATCGAAATCGTCCGATGCCGACACCGCCGCTTATGAAGTATTGCGATGGAGATAGCAACTTACCTTCGCCACTAGAAAAACCTTGTTTAATTATAGGTTTCGCTTTTTAATATAAACATGTAATTTTTTCATGTCATGTAAGTGTATATACTTGAGAAAAATTATTTCACGACGGTTTCATAATAGAACCGTCTGTGATATGGACATATCACGACGGTTCTATTATGGAACCGCTCGTGATAATTATCACTAACGGTTCCATAATAGAACCGCTCTCGATAAGTCTCTTTATAAGTAGGAGCTAGCCCGACTTGCCGCTAGGGTTTGCGCCTAACTTGTCACTCCCAATGCCTTACTCTCGTCTGTTCCTCCCGTCCGCCGATTTGCCAGGCTAGGATGGCACCCAAGCGGTGGGTACGGTAGTGCTCGCCCATACCCATGCCGCGACCCCAAATTCCCCACCTGTATGCCCAAGGACGACGGCGAAGATCTCGCCCATGCTCGCGCCTCATGGCATGCCCGCATCTGACGATCAGCAGACTATCGCCCATGGGTACCCATCGCTCATGGTACCCATCGCCTACGATAGTTCATCTCAATTCACATCAATAGTAGCCCTTCGTAAATATACTCTTGTAACAAATGTCTATACATTGATTGAAATGATTGGAAACTACCTCAACAATCTTCTTGACCTAATTTACTAGCCTAATTGAGAGCCAAATAAAAATAGAAGTTCCATTAACATACTTGCCTTATATTAAATTCATAGACAAAAGAAGCATGAAGAATAACTACAACATACAATTATTTAGACCGATCTATCACCCAACATGCAAATTCAATAAAAGCCGACACTAGAACCGGTCTCTCTAAAGGCACACAATCAATTATCTTGTCGGTCCTTCCGTGAAATCCAATAACCAAAGAAGAATTTGCTCAATCTGACCAATTTGTACATCCTTCTTATAAGCAATGCGGATGTATATACCAAAGGTTAACATGCATTCTTTAATACTACCTTATCTTTGTCTTCGCAAATAGCATTCTTAAATCACCCATATATGACAAAGCTACAAATTTATGCCAGAAGGTCATCTTGCACAAAAAGGATAAAACAGGAAGATCAAAACAAACACGAATCAACCAAATAATTTAATGGTGGTAAACAACAAAGTTGACACTAAACCTCAGAACTCACGGGCAAAAGAAGCGGTGAAGTGAAGTTGCCATTTTCAGATGCATGTGTTAACCTTCCTTATATCCCAATTATCAACAAGAACGTGAACCTACAGATATACAAAGAGCAAAATAACTCGATGACACCAACTTCAAGACTAGAACATATCCACATGCATAAAGGCGGTAAAGTTGCGTGAAGAATAAACTAAAACAATCAATGATGATATAATCCGCAAGGAAAACTAGCATGACACAATCGTAAAGATACTGACCATTCCATGCTACCTTGTCCCTCCACTCAACAAACGGATTGAAGTACACCCCGACGCCGACGCAATCCGACAAATTTAATAAACCGATCTCTCCATTTATAAACCGATCTAAAAGTATTCACATGATGAGCCTACAATCAGCTGTTGCAAAGTATGTTTGATTTGCATATCGTTGTAAATTTGAAGAGCATCAAGATGATTCATCCTATCATGGCAAAGTTCCCACTTCCCAAAGTATGAACATCATGTAAATTTGTAAGCATGGCTGCCATGGCATGCACAGCCCATCAGTATGATCTCTCCATTTATAAACTGATCTACAAAATGGAGAGCATCATTATGATTTAGAAATGGCGAGCATGTAGTATAACTGTATAAGTACTAGATCTACAAAATAGAGAGCATCAAGAGTTCGCCATTTCAAGATTGAAATGGCGGCAATGGGAGGAGGCGGCGGACGGAGGAGGCGGCGGGAGGGGTGGCGACTGGAGGAGGACGCGGTGGCGGGAGGAGGAGGGCGGTGGCGACGGGAGGAGGCGGCGACCGAGGGGGGCGGATCTGGAGCAAAGGCGGACGGGAGGAGGCGGCGACGGGAGGGGCGGCGACTGGAGGAGGACGTGGTGGCGGCCGGAGGAGGACGCGGTGGCGACGGGAGGAGGCGGCGATCGGGAGGGGCGGTGGACCGAGGAGGGCGATTTACGGGAGGAGGCGGTGGACCGGAGGAGGACGCGGTGGCCGCCGAGAGGAGGGCGGTGACCTGGTGGCGCGGGATGAGGGCAGCGGCCGGGAGGAGCGGGATTTGGGAGGAGGCCGAGAGCTTGTGGCGGCTACAGGAGGGGAGAGGGCGACTGCGGGATGGCCGAATGGGTATAAGGCATTGTGAGCTAAGGTTTTTTGGGCCCACTGTCGGTGTGGGTTGATTTGTAACGGGCGTGGCGGTGCAGGTGGAGCTTACCCATGCCCGCGCTTGCCATCCGATGGGCAAAGAATTGCCCCCATTTCCATACCCATGGGCAAAGAAAGGCCCCTATACCCGGCCCATTAGGGTATTTACCTGGCACGCTGCACAAGCACACTGTTATCCTAGTTGTGGCATACGTGTGACCGCAAAAGACACTCAGACGATAAGAGTGTCTTTTTCAGCCACCAATTGTGCCACAACCACTATGACACCCAAACTCTCGTCACTCTCAGCCTCGGTAGCTAGGGTTTGCGCCGCCTCTAACTCCGCTCCTCCCCACCTCGACGCCGCCGCCGTCGCCGCCGCCGCCCGACCCCTTTTGCGCTAGGGCTCTGGCCGACTTTGGTTTCCATCCTCCTCTATTCTCCTCTAGATCTGTTAGCTTAATGTCTTTTGTTGAGTTTGATTTTTATGCATGAGCCTTAAGTTGTCCCGATGTTTGTGTGATTTATGCAAGGTAAAGGAAATGGATGAGGGTTGTCTTTGGTGGTGGGGTCGCCACAGTGGTTGCGTTGTACTAAGGTCCTCTCTGTCTCTACCCTCCTTGCTCTGTGATGAAAATGGCTAGCTAGTGCTCGATGGATGCCGAGGGCTACTCTTGGTGTGGTGGGTTTGGACACGCTTGGTCTTGTTCTCTTGTCGATGAACCGCTTCAATGATGTTAATAGTCTTATGTGAAATTGAATTGATAATTAGTTCATATTAATAGTCCCTTGCTTTGTGATGTAATGATGTAAATAGTCTTATGTGAAATTGAATTGATAATTAGTTCATATTAATAGTCCTCTTTGTCGTGTGATGTAATGATGTCAATAGTCTTATCTTTGAAATTGAATTGATAATTAGTTCATATTAATAGTCCCTTGCTCGTGATGTAATGATGTAAATAGTCTTATGCTGAAATTGAATTGATAATTAGTTCATATTAATAGTCCTCTTCTTCGTGTGATGTAATGATGTCAATAGTCTTATGCTGAAATTGAATTGATAATTAGTTCATATTAATAGTCCCCTTGCTCGTGATGTAATAGTGTCAATAGTCTTATGCTGAAATTGAATTGATAATTAGTTCATATTAATAGTCCCCTTGTTCATGCGGTCAAGTTCTCATACCTCTTGCGCACTGCATGTCCTACCATTCCATTCATATCTCTTCTCTATAAAGTCTCCAGCGTTGGTCGCTTGTGCCATTAAAAACGGCATCAACAAGAACACCAAGCAACAATATGAGAATGGTTGCTTAGTGTTCTTGTTGGGTTTAAAGACGATTACATGCTCAAGAATGGTTGGTTGCTAATACATGATGCCACTTGTAAGCCGGAAAAAGCATGGATCAACGACAATTTTCAACATAGCGACGCCCAATCTGTAATTGGATGTGAACGCCTTTGCATCCATACTTTTTGAATTTGCAGGGCTCAATGAGGTTGCATCGTGGCTACCGCCTCATCCTTCTCATGTCATGCGGACGATCCCAAAGTGGCCGAGAGAACACTTAACAATATATATATAATATATATATGATGCCGATTTAATGGTACAAGCAACCAACGCTGGGCCTTTATAGAGAAAAGTCATCACGCATGCCCAAACCACAAACCGTCGTGATATGTACTTATCACGACGGTTTGTGGTCAAACCGCTCGTGATATGTGTTATCACAAACGGTTTGTGGATGAAACCGTCTGTGATATTATTTATCGCAGACGGTTTGAACCACAAACCGCTCAGGATGTATACATCACGACGGTTCAAAACCGTCTGCGTGATGACCTCATGTCATCATCGACCCATAAACTCGACGGCTCACTTAAACCGCTCGTGATGACGTTTTGAACCGTCTGTGAAAACCTTTTCTGTAGTAGTGAATGCTGGTAGCCTTATGACAATCGTAGGCAGCGATACTTGTATAGTAGGCTCAGGAAGGGCCACGATTATACTTTCGATAGGCACAACTTTGGTCATTAAAAAAGCCTTGTTGTACCCGGAATCGACTAGAACTCTCAAGGATATTCGTGCTAACAGTTTCCACGTAGAGACTGAAGAAGAGTATGGTAAGGAATACTTGCTCATTACAAAGCGTGAAGAAAGTAGAAATATGGTACTAGAACGACTTCCTTCATATGAATCTGGGCTATACTACACTAATATTAAGGCACCTGCAGCCTATACTGCCCTGAAAACCGTATTTAGAAGCTCTGAACCCTTTCTATCTCTAGCATGATAGATAATGCCACATAGGTCTTAGAATGATGAGAAATATAATTAACAATTCACAGGTACATAATTTCAATGTAAAAAAATTTTCAAATCAAGAAGAATTTATGTGCCCCGCATGTGCCACCGAGAATTTAATTACTAAACCTCCTGCTCTGAAAGCAAAGGATGAAGTCCCTACATTTCTGGACCGTATCCAGGGAGACTTTTGCGGTCCTATACAGCCCCTGCAAGGGCTATTTAGGTATTTTATGGTGCTCATCAATGTATGGGTCTCTTTCAATTTGCTGCATGCTAGCTAGCTTCGTCGTCGATCAAGGTATGCATACAAAACAATTTGAAGAATCTGCTTTGAGTGCTTGAAAGGTTAACACGAAGGTCGTGGCTCGTGCTCGATCGTGAGGACTACCGAGGACGGACGGGCACAGTGGCGTAAAGTGACGATCGATCTATGCTTGTATCTTCCATATGCAGGAATTGATATTGCGAATCCACCGCCCGAATGCTGAATTGTTGCGCGCCGTTCTCTTGTCGCATTCTTGGTCAGATTTTGCGCCGGTATTCATGGCATTGACCTTGTGAATGTGATCCTATGTTATCCTGCCGACAGTTGATCGATGCATGCACTGAGCAACGGGTAAAAGGAAAACGAAAAGAATTAGCGGCGGATCCTTTCACATTGCCGACAGTTCACATGCGCGGCTGAAATTCTACGAAACTGCGGTAGCCCCGGGCAAACCTATCGCGAGCAGCGAGTGTTTTGAAAATGACAATTTCTTTGGGAATTTCTCGAAATCCTAAGAACTCGTATTCAAAATCTCCCTATATATCCAAACATGCCCTGTATTAACTACATGAACGATTGCCTTAAAAGGAAACTACCAGCAACGAGCATATACACGAGCATAGTAGAAAACCTAGCACCTCACTCAAATGCTACATAATACTAGTAGTACACAGTCTGTGCTATACATGTGCTAGCCAACTGATTGCTACGTTTCAGTTTTTTCGCAGTAGTGGGGTAATTAAGACACCATATCACTGTCTATAAATTAAAGAGGATTAGACCAAAAGCAGGCCATGCATAGATGAGCTTCCTTGCTCACTGCCAGAAGCAAGCGCTCTAGCTAGCTAGATTAAATTAGAGTAAGAGAGAGAGAGAGAGAGAGAGCTAAAGTAACACACAAATAATGCTAGCTTGAGCGATCAAAGAACGAAGCGAGCTGCAGATATATACGATGCTGTCCGTATCAAGCGAGCTACTCCACGTACTGGAATCGAAGTAGAAGACCAGAAGGCCTCCCTTGGGAGTCCGGCCGGCCGGGGCGGCTCAGCCATCGCTCGAGCCGCTTGATTCGGCGATTTGAGCTTGGTTTTCCACCATTTTACTCTGCCGTGCTCGCGCGCGGCGCCCCGCGACCGATCTAGCGGAGGTACGTACGTACTGGTGACTGGTCTTCGCACGATTTTTACGCGTACATCGTTGGAAAACTTAGAAGAGTGTGCAGGCTCCTTTCGCGGGGAGCTCTGCTGCATGTACCATTTTTATGCGTACAATTGTATTACGAGAAGAGATTGTCTGAGAGAGGAGGAATTGGATGGCCTCATGTGACCAGTCCTACCTGTGTGGTACACCCGAAAATCGTACGTGTAGCATTTTCCTTTCGTGGGTTATCAGTTTTCTTTCCTTTTTCTCTTTTATACTAAGTATCATAATCAATAGTATATATTGTAAAATTAGCGGTTTTATCGAATATTCAGAAATAATTCCAGCATTTATTATGATCGTTAAAGCATAATTCCAACAACATTTAAATGACAGAAATATCATATAAGCATGTAATATCTTCATGTCAATTAAACATGATAAAATGCTCAAAAAATTGATCTTAACAACAAAAGAAATCAGCATAATGTTCAGATTTAACTTGTTGTTTATTGCTCTCAGATGTCAGGCTGCTCAAGATATAATCTTGGCCTCCTCGCCACTTTTTTTCACTAATTAGATATAACAACAATAAATCAGGCTTTGAATCCAAATAAATGCTTTACTAATATGTCAAGAATTATCTCATAAGCAATAAACAACAATTTATACTTTCAGCCAACAAAGGATCTGTCGACGATCAAGTCACGATCTTCTTAAAATGAACGAGGAAAATGGCGTGGAATATCACGGAATGGAATGGGGTCGCTCTTTATTGATATGAACTGGGTTTTACAAGATGTGGCTAAGTACTACCTGAATTACATCGAATGGGGAATGTCTAATCGGTAATGTCGGACTTAGAATATGAGTCTAAGTCGATTATCTAGCTTCTAATTCCACCGCTTAGGCTTCGTGTATTCTTGTTGAACTATCGTTGTTCTTGTCTTTGTTGGTCTTGGCCTTGTTGTCTCTGTCGTGTATCCGCCCTTCGTCTTCTACGCTTCACCTTTAAATAACTTCCGAAGAGATGGCGTTACTCTGGAGAAGACGCCCTGGTGAAACGTTACGATCGGTTGAGCGGTGGAAGCGATTAACAGCGTGCTAACTTCCTTGCGGTTGCTGTGAAAAGCTTAACCGTAGGGTAGTTAATAGTCGATGTCTCGGGGTTGTACCATCGCATGGTTTGGAGCGTATATACGTGTTCCATTCATCATACGATAAGAAATACCAGTTCGGTAATTTTACGGCGGTTATACGGTGGGGATTAGGCACAAAGCCTCATCCCACCAGGTACCCATTAAGTAACCTTCGGAATACTAACAACCGTGGAGGTCGTTAGTCTTAGGGGTTACGACCATGAAGACGTATGGTCTTTTATTATGTATTAAAATAATACATAGAGGTTTTAGTCCTCGTCAGCTAGCCCCCGAACTTTAAATGAACTGGTCGTGTATATACCTTTTCCCGATGAAATCGATCGCGCGGAACCCATTTAATGTCGTGGTATACTGAAGTGGTCTGTGTTCACTTTAAAGTTGAGAACTTGCCTTGGGAAGCGAAGAGTTCCTCTGTCGTTTGAACAAAAAAAGCTTTTTGTCGGTTGGACTTTTGTGGGAATCCTTGAAAGTATCGGAAGTTTATAAAATCTTCTCTCATTTGGGCTCTTAGAATTTTTATGCTTCCAAAATCCCTTCGATCCTTTAGCTTCTCGCCAAGAAATCCTCGAGCCTTTTCTGTTCTTGAGACCACAAAGTCTTGACTTTCACTACTCATCCTTGAGGATTTTCGCCATGTCCGAGCAAATTACGAAGTGGTTGCCTTGAATTGGGCAAGAAAAAGCTTGAGGCTTTGGAGAAGATGGGAATGCTCCCAGATAGGAATCGATTAATTGGAGACCGCGTGGAGAGCATTTTCCAAGCCGTGAAGATGAGGAAATCTCTGTTTTCTCGCCTACATCGAATGTGGGCTAAGATTACGGTACACAAATTCCTCCTCCGTGTTCTTGAACATTATGGGGTGGAATTGGTGAATTTTATTAAATTCGATCGCAAATATCGATATTTTAGCATATTTGTGGGAGGCATACACAGGAATACAACCGAACTTGAAGCTCTTTAGTTATTATTTCTACCGCATGGTGATGGGAAAATCTGCGGCAAAATCTGAAGCGACTCTAGGAATGCACATTGCGTCTTCATGACGGAAAGCCGATGAGTACATCCTCATGTACTTGAAATCTTCGTGGTCGTCATGGAAAAAATCTTGGCTTTACATGACGATTCTGAAGACAATGGTCTCTACTTACGGAACTAGAGCAAGTGAAAACCCCAAGTGGAGGAGAGTAAAGAAGAAGAGGAATAGTCAAAAGATGGGCGGATGCCATCTATGACTTCTTGAGTGGGTCCGACTTCGTGGCATGTGGTGAGGATTTTACCTCTCGCCAGATTAGTCCATTGAAGCTCAGGACTCATTCCTGCTCTGGTGCCTTGATCGTGATGAAGTTACTCCAGAAGGTGGTAAGTCTTTGAGATACATTCCGATCGGTATTTTGATTTGATTAATGTGTTACCTTAAAATTTGTCTATTCTTCCTTTTGTTAAAGTTCTTTCCTATGGGGAAATTAGAGAACGAGTTAGGCTAATCTGTGCGGGGGAGCCTGGAGAAAAGGCTGAATGCCCCAAGATCTTAGCCGCAACTCCTATTGAAGGGAGACTAGCAAGGCTTAAGGTAATTTAATCAAAAATTCCTTTTACCATGTATATACATATATTCCGACCAGATTTCCAATCGTGCTCTACATTTGCAGTCGGTCGGATTGCGAATCATACAATCTGGTGAGGATCAATGTCCCACCTTAGTTCCGACCGAGTCGTGCCCTGAGGCACTTGAAGGAGTTGAATCCCTCGAGGTAATAGAACATTTCGGAATCATATATGTATGGATTTTTTTTTTTGGATAAAAGGATTTCTTCACCCAATCAAATTTGTTCTTTGATTTAGGTGGATAAGCTCGAGGGCCCGAGAATGTAGCTGCGGAGGTCAGAACTCGAGTGGTGGTGCACGACCTTACGGTTATTCTTGAAACAAGCGATCGGAGATTGATGAAACCACTCCTCCCACCAGATAGTCAGGAATGTGGACCTTGATGAACTGGTCGAGGACATAGCTTCCGACACTTGTTGGAGGATGTGAGGGTTCCAACAAACCCGCTTTGGTCGTAACCAAACAAAATTGGAGGAGAAGAAAAGGAAGGCTAGCGGCATAGATTTCTCTCTTGCGCGTTTGAGTCAAATCCGGAGATTAACAAGGTATGTACAAATGAAAGTGGTCGTATAAGTATGTACCTTTAATAATTTCTTGATGATTTGATACTTTGAACTTCCCATCTTGGTTTGCATAGGTCTTCGGTGTTCCGGTGGTTTCAGGCTGTGTTCTTCCCGAGGACTCGCACTGTGGAAGTTCAGATCAGAGCACTTCTCGGGACAAAGTTCCCGAGGAAGTAGTGGTCGAAGAAGCCCCGAGCGGTGACAAGAACAGCGGTTGAGTTGGATCCTTTGGTGATTGAAACCCCTTCGTGGAGGTAGATGCCTCGAGAGGTCTCAACGAGTTTCGATCCTTTGTTGATAACGCTTCCCAACCTAACAAGTTCCTTTTAGTCCCGATTTATCGAGGATAAGGAGCTTGATGAGGCGTGGCGAAAGTATCGGATACTCAACTCAAGATGCACCCCGATTTGATTTTTCTTTGGTTATAATGATCGAGCAATCGGGTAAGTATTCTCGACCCGACTTCATAGCTCTTCTTTAAAAGTTTATAAGAAACTTAAGAAAGAGAACGCTATTTGTGTAGCATTTGGTCGAGAACTTTCTTTGTGATCGGATGGTGACCCAATGAGTTAAGGACTTGGAGCAAAAGCACTCGAGTTGGAAAGTAAAGAACTTTTCCTTTTAAACTTTTGTTTCTTGTTCAATACTTTGCTCCTCTACAATTATTCTCCTTATCGTATTCGATAGATCTGGAGAAAATAAAAGAGGAGGTTGTGGTCGAGAAAGCCAAGGCGGCTCTTCTTGAAGAAGAAATAAAGCTAAAGACCGGTCATTTGTGAAGCAAGTTCAACCTAAAGACAGGTTGATCGTTGAAGCAACGACCAAATATGAAACACTTAGCAAAACAAATGAAGGTAATATGTCGTAAACTTGATTTTTCCTTCAATTATGCTTGTG
Source organism: Phyllostachys edulis (assembly GCA_036346405.1). NCBI lineage: Eukaryota > Viridiplantae > Streptophyta > Magnoliopsida > Poales > Poaceae > Phyllostachys > Phyllostachys edulis. The sequence goes on along the minus strand of CM070547.1, from coordinate 11,025,735 downwards.
TTCATTAAGCGATTTGTTTTTGCAGAGCAAAGCGCAAATGTCGAAGCGAGTAAAAAAAACGAAATTTGAGCGAGGATAAGGAGGGCTCTTGCTCAAAATATTGATGAAAAGATTAGTGCTTTGAACAAGATGATCTTTGATATGGGATCGGGATCAAGCTTTGCCTTCCTTAGGAGATCCAATAGAGAAAATGAACTATTTGGGTCAACTTCTAGAGGACCTTAAAGTTACGCTCAAAACTACTCGGACGAATTATGCCGGGCCCTAAAAGCAGGCGTTGCAAGTGGAGTTAGTTTTGCTTTGGCAAACCGAAAGCTTCCGACCCTCCATAGATCTCCAAGGTGTTAAAGATGACTTCAATCGCCCACTGAAGAGGCGACCAAGTTCATGGAAGAACTCGGGCCACTCGGAGATATAGTTGTAGAGGAGATAGAGGTCTAATCTCACAACAAGCGAGTTAGGCCGAATATTTCTTAGAGTAGGTTCTCGCAAGTGTAAAAATATTTGAATATCTATGAAAACTTACCTTTTATGTCATTGACAAAGCTTTTGTTTATCCTGTTTGACTTTTTAAAATTCTCGTATATTTCCTAGCCCCGGCGCTTTATAGTAGAAGAACGTTCATTGTACAAGCGGTGAGCCAAGAAAGAGAATAAAAGAGGTCATAACCATGTATGTGAGTTTTTGAAGGTATGTTTGGACATGTAAGACAAAACTCGATCGTTGCGATACTAGGAAATCAAATGTGGTCGACTCACACGACGATTCGACTAGTTATAGATCTTTGTTTGTCATAATGGAAATATCAATCAAAAACACTATATATGGTCGGAAAAAAGACTTTGTCAAACTTGACATAAGAAGAAATGCAAATATGTATGCAGCAGATTATAAGTGAACTTTGTTTATATCTATTGTCCCATAGTGCAGTTGGAACTAATGCTAAGACACGAAGGCATACGACATATATTTTTGAAAGCGTGTTCAAATTCTATATCCGATCGTAGCGAGGATCGAAGAAAAGAACCGTCGCTAGGAAGCTCCTTGCGATTAGGCGGGGACCACGTGCGAAAAAGGAGAGACTTCGACTAGGAGGCTTTCCGTGTCCCAACCGAAGAGCAGACAAGAATAGACCGTAATCTTGAAATAATGAAGCATAATCTTGAGAATCGTAAGCATATCATTCATGAGATAGTTAGTTGTGTGGCGCTCGATTACTCATTTTCTTTGAGAAAAGAGTGTAGTCGCATGGGAATCATTTGAAGAAAATGCTCACGACTAGGACCATAGAGTATCGAGATCCTTAAAAGGATATCGGAGAGAAAAATGTCTTCTCCACCGGACTAACAATAATAAGCGACTGTAATGTAGGTGTATATATATAAGCAAGGTTGCACTTCTTAATTAATTAATGAATTTAGTGAAATTGAAATTGAAAGAAATGAAAGAATGAAAATTAAACATAGAACTTACGCAATTGATCGATGTTCCAAGAATTTGACAAAATTTGCCCATCGACATAGCTAGTCAGACGGAACACCGGGTCGGGTGACTTCGACCACGATGTAAGGACCTTCCCATTTAGGAGAAAGTTTATTGCGATTTGTTTGGCTCAATTTTCTCGAGAACCAGATCACCTACAAGAAGGTCATGAGGTCGCACCTTACGACTATGGTACCTTCGCAAGGCTTGTTGGTAGGCTAGCGATCGTATAAGGGCTTGGTTTCGCGTTCTTCAAGGAAATCGACGTCGCCGAAGTCGTTGCTCATTCTCGATCATTTTCGTCAAAACGATCGATTCGGCAGAGCCAATTTTGAGTTCGGGGAAGCATGGCTTCAAAGACAATAAACCAAAAAGAATGGAGTTTCACCGGTCGCCACGATCGTCGCGGGTTCGAACGCCCATAACACGAGGGAAGTTCTTTAACCCAAGCTCTGACCGCTTGATTAATCGGGTGAATACTCGGCGTTTGATCCTCGCATAAGGATACCATTAGCCGCTCAATCGCTCCATTGCTCGTGGATGAGTAATGAAGCAAAATGAACTTTGACACCACGTTCATCGAGAATTTCGGAATTGATCGCCGAGAAGCGGGAACCATTGTCTGTGATGATATGTTGGGTACACCAAATCGCGTGATCACATTTTTCAGAGAAATCTCTTAGCGGCCTCCGTTGTTATTTTAACGCATGTGCTCGGCTTCAATCCATTTTGTAAACGTGTCAATCATGACGAAAAGGAATTGAAGCCCCGGTGCTCTTGGGAAAGGTCCCGTAATGTCCGATCCCAGTTGCAAAAGGCCAAGAAAGAGGAATTGTTTGTAAGGCTTGTGCCGGGTGGTGTACTTATCGGCTATGAAACCGACATTGTACACACTTCATCACAAGCTCTTTTGCATCATGAAGGGCGTTGGCGAGAATAGCCTTGCTTAGGAAGGCTTTACTGACTGTGGTTCTCAGAGGAATGGTGTGCTCCACGACACCTTCATGGATTTGGTTAGCAATCTAATGCCATCCGCTTGAGATATGCATCTCATCAACACTCCATGAGATCCTCGCTTATACAAGATACTTTCGATTAGAGTGTATGATTTGGCTTTTCGTGCTATACGATCGCCTCTACATCATCTTCTCGAATTGTGTCATGTCAAGATAATTGTAGATCGATGTCATCGATCTCTACCTTGATCGTGGCAAATACCAACCGTCAACGACTGTGGAGCATCCATGTTCTCTTGATTAGTTTGTTCAACTTGCAAAGAATCATGTATGTTCTCGGAAGGCTCAACTACCGAGGGTGAATTGAGTTGCTCGAGAAAAACTCGGGCAAGTGACGGCCGACCTCGTGGAGGCCATCCGTGCTAACCGGATGCGCCAGAAAGTTTTCCTTTCTAGGAATATGTTGGATCCGAAAAACCAAGAAGTGCTTTTCGAAGTTTTCGTATTCCGCCAGAGATAAGATGACATCTTGGTACTCGAGCATTGATACTCTTTCCCCACTTGATTCGCTACTAGTTGAGAATAGCCTTTCACTAGTGTCTGCGAATCCCGAGTTTAACGAAATTTGCTCGAGTCCCGCCAATAAACCTTCATATTACGCCACATTATTGGTGGCGTGAAAATTTCTTGGATGTACGTGGTGTTGTCGCCACGTAAATTAGCAATGTTTCTCCCGATCTCGGAGAAACTAAAACCGGTACTTGTAAGGTACTTTTAAGTTCCTCAAAGGCATCGTTTGCCTCTTTAGTCCACTCAAAACTCCCATGTTTAGAAGAAGTTTAAAGAAAGGTAATCCTTTTTCCCTAACCTTGCTATGAAACGACTTAACGCCATCTGATAGGTTAGTTTTGGACTTCCTTCTTCGTGGTCGAGGGCGATCCGTCGATGGCGCAATTTTTCTTGGATTTGCCTCAATACCTCTAGCGAAACTAGGAAACCGAAGCGGTTTTCAGCGAAACTCGAACACACACTTTTAGGATTTAACTTGAGGTTATGTCTTCTCAAGTTATTAAAAGTTTCTTGTAAGTCGGGAATGTGGTCGCCGTTGGTGGTCTTTACGACGGATCGTCAACGTAAGCTTCTAGATTCCGACCGATTTGTGGACTAAAGGTTTTTGCATCAACCTTTGAAAAGTTGCACCGGCGTTTTTGAGACCAAATGGCATCTTAATATAACGAGAAGTGCCATATGGGGTGATGAAGGAAGTTTTCCTCATCTTCTTTACACATACTAATCTGGTGGTACCACGAATACGCATCTAAAAACTTAGTAACTTCCCGTAAGTAGAGTCTACCGGTTGATCAATGCGAGGAAGGAAAGTCATCCTTCGGACAAGCCTTATTAAGATCTGTAAAGTCGATACACATTCGCCATTTCCCATTGTTTTTCTAACCATTACAGATTGGCAAGCCACGTGGGTGGTCGACTTCACGAATAAATCCGACTTTGAGAAGCTTGTCAATCTCCATTGGATTGCTTCCTTCCGATCAAAGTAAACGTCGTAGTTTCGCTTGATCGGTTTTTGTCGCCGAGAGCAAGCGTGCTCGATCACCTCGGGGACTCGGGCATATCGGACGCTTGCCGTGCAAACACGCCCCGATTCGCTCGGAGGAAGGAGACGAGCAACTCTTCCTATTTAGGGTCGAGTCTTGCCCGACCGAGAATCTTCTTGGCGGTTGGGTGCGGATGTCTTGACCCATGTGACGACTTGATTTGTCGGAGAAGCGCTTTTGTCGAGTGGTACCTCCTTTGTCCAGTCGGATGGTTTGGGTGTCATCTTTGGCCTCGAGTGCTTGACTGCATGGGAGTCGGGTTAACCTCTCTGGTCGGAATTTCATCAACCAGTGCAAAGGATTTTCGATCGCATACATAAGCCATTTTCGATCTCCTCGAATAGTGATGACTCTTCGCCCCGGTATTTTCAAACTTTGATAACCGTAATGCGTGGCTATCAAGAATTTTGCTATCTTTGGTCGATCGAGAATTCCGTTGTATCGGATTCAAGTTTACTACATCAAACGGAATCCTCTCTGTTCGAAAGTTGTCGCTTTCCTAACGAATCGTAAGGAAACTTGTCCTATCGGTTTAGCGGTAGAACCCGGAACTATGCCATGAAAAGCATATTTCATGTGTTTCACCTTTGACATGGGGACCTGCATTTCTTCTAAAGCTCCCACAAATAGTATATTCAAAGAACTACCCCCATCTATTAAGACCCGATTAACCCGACAATTATTAATGGTTGATTTAACAACGATAGGGAACCTACCCGGTCGAGTCAATGGGATGGGGCAGTCGTCTTTGCTGAAGGAAATTACGGTGTCCGACCACTTCGAGTGCTTGATTACAGTCGGAGATTCGACTAGGTTGACCTCTCGCCCATGGCCTTGAGATGACGTCTGGACTCGTATGAAGAAGATCCTCCAAAAATCATGTTGGTCGTGTGTTGGGGATCCCGGTACTCCATCTCTTAAATCGCCATCCTTGTCCTTTTTGGAGCTCGTTTCTCCATGTTCTGTATTATGGAAATGGTCCTTACCCGCATAATAATCCTCCGATTTCTTTTGCGGACACGACAAGCGCAGATCATGCCCTACTCGGCTGGTGAAGTGGACACCACTTGTTAAATCGAATCCTTTGGTCGGAGCTTTTGCCTTGCTTCGACCGGCCAGAGTCCTTCTTGCCCTTCCTGAACTTTTCTCGAACGGCGAGGACTTCTTTGTCGTCGGTCTGCGGTTCTTTTTCTTCTTGAGAGACTTCTTGTTCTTTTTTCTCTGTTTGTCCAGCCGGTGGGAATCTTGTCTTCCGATCAATGGCTTCACACCACTCGATTGCTTCGCTAGTGGTGGCATACTTGTCCGCCATATCAAAAAGCTCAACGGTTGTTCTTGGAGGGTTCATTGCTATGTCCTCCGTAAACCACCGATTCCTCGATCTGCTTTTAAAAGCTTTGAATAACGAGAGGATTCTGCGACGGGTATAGAGTTACGAACTGGTGAACCTCTTGATATATTGACGTAAAGTCTCATCGATCCTCGCCGGATTACGTGGAGATCGTCCTCCTTCCTGAGGCGGTCGACGCACTCGAAGTTGGCAATCGAAGATCCGAGTTGTTCCCAAGTATATATTGATCCGGCCAGTAAGTTTAACAACTACGACCAAGGGCGGACCCTTCGAGCACGGTGGGTAAATAGTTGGCCATTACATTCTCATCGCCACTAGCGACCTCGATGGCGGTGGTATATATTTGGAGAAATTCCAATGGGTTTTGAGTTCCATTGAATTTGTCCAAGTTGGCGATCGGGAAGGTTAGGCCTAACGCACGACTTGGAGCCCCGCAGAGAAGGCTCGACAACTGTGATTGATTCATGGCGTCTTCTCGGGAAGGTGCGGATTGTGTCGGTCGGAGAACGATCCCTAGGATTGGGACGCTGGAACTCCGATTGTACCGATCCGGTCGGACACCGATATGATGCCTCCGATCGCCCACTTGGTTCAAACGATGTCGGAGATCGTTAGGTCCTAGTGGTGGTTCCTCTCGACTGATGGGGAGTAGCTTCTTGAATAACCTTCTCCTCGTGACTCCTTGGTCGAAATCGCCGAGGAGGTCTCGGATCGATCGCCTCTCTGGTATGATCGTTTGTCCCTCGCCGAGGGAGGCGTTGGGATGAAGTCATAGTCGACTTCTGAAACCCTCTGTTCTCGACACGCTTCGCTATTGCATGGTGCATTGGAGAATTTGGATACCGACCTACGAGTTGTACAAAATTAGGCGTTCTGCTAGAGCAGATCGAATTATTTAACATGTTTTGAATACGCCGCAAGTTTTGTACGATTCATCAAGGTCTCGGGGGTTCATCTTGGTCGTAGGTGTATGCCTGTCTGAACCTTCCCCTGACCTTCGGATTTGTTCGGTCCCATCAGTCACTCTGGGTCGGGCAGTGCCAGACGAGTTAACTGATTGACGTCGATTAGTTTCGTTGCCTCCGGAAGTTGGTGCTTGACGGCCCGAATCATCTCTAACAACACGTGATGGCGTGGTAGAGAGTGTAGGACCGTGCAGGACATCTTGATCTTCATCTCCGATCGCGTTGACTTCGTGCTTCCAAAGATTGATCTTCCGATGAGCTTCCATCATAACTAATGGAGAGCTTGTCGATGCTTCGCGTAATCTTCCACGATGGAGATCGGTCGGAGATGAGCACTTCTCGAGGTCTTCACCGATCCGATGAACCGCCGATCATTATCTTTGAGTGTGATCATCCCCACATGGCCTCGACGATGGAGGTTTCATCGACACCGATTACCGGTGACGGTTGACTCTGGAATTGCCGAAGTCAAGGAGAGTATCTTTCACCATGATTTCATCAATGGTATAGAGTTTTCGGGTGATGGGGCTGAAATTTCTTCACTGTTTACGGCCGAGAAGACCGGCTTGAAGAGATCCTCGGCATTCGAATCTGGTCGAAGCGGTCGGTTCTCTGGTTGCGCCACCGAGAGTGGCGGCGCATCTTCATCCATCCGGCCGACTCGCTAACGTCGGCGACGTGCGAGCCAGCGGAGGAGGAAGAGGAGGATGACTGCCATTTTCTTCCATGGCGCGGATACATCCTTCCATGTCGAGGTCGGCGTAGTCCGCCAAATCGAATCCGATTTTCCTCATCCCAAACTCCGCATAGTCGCATGAGCGATTGCGAGATTTTGGGCGAGGATTTTTTGAGCGAAGATTTTCTTCAGAAACTTACGCCTTCTTCCCCACAGACGGCGCCAAATTTGTCGGCGATCAAGTCGCCGATCTTACGAAAATGAACGAGGAAAATGACGTGGAATATCCCGGAATGGAATGGGGTCGCTCTTTATTGATATGAACTGGTTTTACAAGATGTGGCTAAGTACTACCCTGAATTACCTTGAATGGGGAATGTCTAATCGTAATCGGACTCGAATATGAGTCTAAGTCCGATTATCTAGCTTCTAATTCCACCGCTTAGGCTTCGTGTATTCTTGTTGAACTGTCGTTGTTCTTGTCTTTGTTGGTCTTGGCCTTGTTGTCTCTGTCTCGGTCTCCGTCCCTTCGTCTTCTGCGCTTCACCTTTAAATAACTTCGAAGAGGTGTCGATTACTCTGGAGAAGACGTCCTGGTGAAACGTTACGATTGGTCGGAGCGGTGGAGCGATTAGCAACGTGCTAACTTCCTTGCGGTTACTCGTGAAAAGCTTAACCGTAGGGTAGTTAATAGTCGATGTCTCGGGGTTGTACCATCGCATGGTTTGGAACGCATTATAGCACGTGTTCCATTCATCATACGATAAGAAATACCGATTCGGTAATTTTCTGGCGGTTATCCGGTCGGGGATTAGGCACAAAGCCTCATCAGGCCAGTACCCATTAAGTAACCTTCGAATACTAACGACCGGGAGGTCGTTAGTCTTAGGGGTTACGACCATGAAGACGTATGGTCTTTTATTATGTATTAAAATAATACATAGAGGTTTTAGTCCTCATCAGGATCATTTATGTAACAATACAAAAAATGAGACCACTTTAACAACAGTTAAGCCTTTTTGGCTAACTAAAGATAAAATATATCTCAATGCAAAAATGAGATCACAACCTTAATTAACTGTTATCGGCTAACAGAGAAACAGAAGTATCTCAGTGCACAATTTAATCGTGTTCAGAATGCACAAATGCAACCGAACTACTGAAAGAGACAAAACCGAATTGCTAGATATCAAACAACACTAGTAAGCAAACAATTAGCTCAAGTCTGATCTAGTTATATATCAATCCAATTTCATATCTGACATTTATCCTCATCGAGCATTAATCCGAGCACACAATCATCACTTAGCAAAGTCTTCCAATACTAGACAATAATTACATAATGTAATTCAAATAGCACAACACACAATGCAAAGTAACGAGACGAACTGAAAAGATCAAACTCACAGTGCGGATGACACTCAAAGCCACCGAGTAGAACCGGGCAAAGCATGCAAAATGCGTTGTCTCAGAAAACCAATAGTCCCGTTGTGCCGCGAATACCAGACGAGATTGACGGAGATACAATGCCAACTTCACAAACCGGGACACACTGATGTGCGAAGATGAGGTACAAAGAATGCCACACAAGACCCAATCGAGGATGCATCGGCCAAATGCACCCACGAAGCAGGAATCACCAAACCGAAGCCTTCTTTTTCTTTTTCTTTTCTTTTATTTTATTTTCTATTTCCTCTTTTCTCTAATTGAGAAATTACCAAATAGCCCTCAAAATAAAATAACATAGTTTTATTTTTGTATCCGCTTGAAATGAGCCAACTCCAAGGTCAATCAGAAATCAGTCAAAGGCATCCTTCGATCTCTAGAAACGAAGACAACACCAAAACACCAACTCACGTCACCTGTACTTTCGGCCAGCAAATTGAAACTGTCGGCCAACACCAAAACCCTTTTGGATTGCAAGAATCTTTTCTACTTTTTGTGAAAATTGAATCGTGTCCTTTGGTTTTTTTTTTCTCGAAATTCTTGCCTTCTAAACTCACCCTTAGTTTTTCAGAACTACTCCCCTTTGGGCTAACGACTACAGGACCAGTTGCGGCACATCATTCAGGCACATCGATTGGGCTGCTGATCTGGCGTGCTTAATTAACTATGGGGAGTTTACAGTGCATGTATATATTACTCCATAATAATAATAGGAGTACTACTCAACAGATCCTATATATGGCAGTTAATTAATTATATGCCCTCCATGCTACTTGGAGTTCTCTTAGAAGCTTTATACACTTTTTTAGAGGAACAAGCTTTTATTTACATTACTGCAGCTGTTTTTTCATCTGAAAACAATTGTAGCTTATTTGCGAGAGCAGTCCGAGGCCAGAGATAACCTGATAAGTAACAAATACTTACCCTTACTTGCAGGTAAATAGTTGCTCTTATCAAATTGGAATTATTGAGAATTTACCACTATGGATAGGTGTATTTGAGGATTTACCATTCAATATCTCACTGATACCATTTGATGTCTCACTGACATGTGCAACCACGTGTTAGTCTCCGTATATCAGTGAGACAGTGAGACATCGAAGGATAAATTCTCAAATACATATAACTTATGACGGTAAATCCTAAGATCCCCTGTCAAATTTGATTTGATCAAATTTGTTTCATCCAATCATAGCACGATTATTTCACACACCATACTTCAAACATACCATAACTAACTAGAAAAGGACAATATGAATGCATCACACTGCCCCCATTTGTTACAAGGAAAGGGTAAAAATCAGTAGAATAAATACAAAGTTATCGTCGGGAAAAAGGGCTATTTTTTTTTCATCTACCAGAACAAATATATATACATAAGAAAAAGAAAAGGATGTCGCACGTTCTCCGAAGCAAAGGAGAAAACAAACAAATACACACATGCGACCCAATTTTAATTAGTGTGCGATTAAGTTCGACAGTATTACATTCCACTCATCAGTTGAATAAATGCGTAGGCAGATGGACCTTTATTTGCTAGATCTATAATGCTAAATATACTGTACTCAACATTCGAAATGCAAACATATAACCAAACTCCATTGACTATGGGGGAAATCTAATGCACAGTCCAACCATCCATATCACTCCTTACTCTATATATAAAAGGCAAAATTAGTTACAGGACACTGAACTTTTATGGCATTTGCTCTAGGACACTGTTTTTTTTTTCCTTTGCCAAAAGCCCTAAACTTTTATGGCTATTTGCCGGTGGACACTAGAGCCATTAAAAATACCATTTTCTATGAGTTGGGGAGAGAATACAAAAATACGACTAAATTGCCCCCTTCTTTTCTTCCTTATAATCTCACGGCCATGCTGCTTCGCCGCCGGTGGATGCCGTCGTGACCTCCCCTCTACCACTGGATCCTGACGCTAGTTAGCCTCGACCATGAGCGCATAGTGTCGTGCCTCCGACGTAGTGCTCGTCTTCTTCCTCATGATGCAATAGGGCAACGAAGCTAGGACGCAGCGACGGTGGTGCTCCAGTGGAGGAACGGCGGTGCGGATGGAACACAACGCATTCCCGGGAAACCCATTTTTGATGGCACGAGGTGACAGGGGGAATGACAACGGTCAGAACGAGAGGGGCAAGGGTGGCGGCCGTAGGGAAGAAGAACTCACCGATGGCGAACTCAGTGGCTTTTAGACGCGGTTATCTAGCACACAGGCATGATGTGGACTCGAGGGATCCCTCTCATGGTGGCGGCTTGGTCCGTACTAGCGCGTGTGAGGCTGACATTGGCGATGGCCATTGGCGAAGTGGCAGAAGCTCAGCGGCAGCAGTCTCCTGATGAAGGGATAGGAAGAGGAGATTTGGGATGGAATTAGCACAATGAGGCGCACCTCGTGATGCGGGTGGCGCGGCGGGGAGAGGTCCAGGTCGGCGAGGAAGCCACGACAATGACAACCGAGAAGGGGATGATGGCGCAACTTGATCCCAAGGCTCCCGGCGACGAAACTGTAGAATAGAGATGAGATTAGGGTCGCAAGAAGATGGTGAAGGAGATGGAAGGTTCAATTTGGGGAGGGAGGTGATGGACATGATGAATTTTGGAAGTTTTATAGTGGTATTAGATGAAAAGTGGCGCAGAGAGGCGCACGACAGAGGTGAAAGAGGGAGGAAAAGAGAGAGAGAGAGAGAGAGAGAGAGAGAGAGAGAGAGCATGACGGGTGGGCACAGGTAGAGGAGCCCTTAACATGACGATCTCCATCACCATGCTTCCCGTCCTCCGACCATCATGCTTGATATCTCCGACCACATTCATCTACTGTACAATTACTCTTAAAAGTTAGTAATGAATTACATAGGATAATATCAAGCATCACATGTCAGCACGCAGACAGTTATACAATAATATGTAGCTCGATGGCTATATCACAACATGACACGTAGGCCATGAAAATCCATACATGCATCACATACACAGTGGACCATACTATTAACATCAGTCCCTGTAAAAGGTGTTATATATAGAATCCAATTCTATCGGGCGACATGAACACATACTACTGTATAACACGGTAACAATTACCTAGCACGACGGTTCCACTAGCCTAAGTTAGGGCGAGGTTCGAGCGGCGCCCTCATGAAGTCGAGGGCAAAGGCCAAAGACTTTTGTAAAAAATTTCCCGGACATGAATCTTATTCACATAACCGAGCCTTGAAAATCATCGGATTAATCATATTAACCATATTCCGAACCAATCTGATCACTGCTTCCATACGACCACGCATCGCGTTATACTCCGATGGCGGAATTCCGATCAGTATGAGTATCATGCAATGCGATCGTAAACGAGTGCAGCAAATCATCTGGTACTCTCAATTTATACCTCCCGCAAACCCATCTACTATCCCCGAGACCCAATCGATCTTATCGACCGGTGCCTAAACCGCTCCATCCATATGAACCGATCTAGATTACCAGACCAGACCAGTAATAGATCCAATCTACTACTACCACATATCAAGTATATGCGACCGATCTAGATCAAAAACTACGCAAGATGGCTCTGATACCACTGAAGGAAAATGGGTAGGCTACACTAGTTGGCAATTCAAAAATTCTACCACGTAAACCAGAAAGCCACGCAAGTAGGAGATCATAGATCATTACCACTAGACGTGTAGTGCAGCGGAAGAAGAGTTGGAGCAACCTGATCCAACATAGAGCGCGTCAATGTAGTGGTCGTAGTCGATCGTCCAGTGCTCCTTGATGTCGTTTGTCTCCTCCAGCAACCAATCGCGTTCCTTGCGAAGTCTTGGATCGTCTTCGAGTGCAACAACAATCGCAGTAGCGCCTCTATTTCCACACGTCCAAAGATGAAACACCGTACGCCGGTGTGCTAGCACCAACTCGTACGACAGGGCTCTCTCGGGAAGATGGCGGCTAGGGTTTCGGTGGAGCAACTTACGTTGTCTCTCTATCTCATCTTAACAGCCTCATGCATCTCCTTATATAGAGCTCATGATATCTGGTTGAACTCCAGGTGAGATAATATGTCATCCATAGACTGTTCAATACTTTCTCAATCAAGTATCGGATAGCATGATGCGGTCGACTCTTCGACCACTAGTGGCATGGCCATGCACTTTCTTTATCTGACCACATCGAGGGGCCTAGAGATATCTCTCCTATTATGTTAGGAGGGGCAAATCCCATACTTGACCAGTCACATTCCTCCTCATGTATCATAGTATACTCGAAAGCTACCTTTATAACTACCCAGTTACGGAGTAGCGTTTGGCAACCCCTAAGTGTACTATTACACATGTAGAAAACCATGCTGATCTTAGGTCTAAGGATTATACATCATCATTGCTTGAGACTAATTAATGACATATGAAATCATAACAATCTCAATAGTGTCTCAAGGTGGGTCAATCTAACACCATGCTCTCTAACATGTGTTCACATTATTAATTCAATATCCCTATATCCATGACCAGTGAAACATGGTCATCAATCAATACATGTGCTGGTCGATAAGTCACTAGTGTTCCAACCAGTGACATCCGACTAGGGATACATTTAGAATAACATCATATAAGTTAAATAGCTTCACCAACAAGTCACATACGCGTTAATCTTTATACTAATGATTCATTCAAGGAACGAAATAACATTTATCGTATAACTCATAAACATAGACGTGATCAGGGATCACATAAGCGTTTCCAGGGAATTTACCGCTGGGTGGCCGGGACCGCCAACCGGCCGGTTACCGATCAAACCGGATTTTTTCCGGATGAAATTCACTCAAATTTGATTAAAAACCATCCAAAATTCAAATTTTGAATTTGCAAAACCCGGGGAATACTGGCGGGATTTTGGATCCCGCCACCCCACCGGTAAGCGGTTACCGGCCGGGTTTTCAATCCCTGGACGTGATACAATCATCTCTATGATTGCCTCTAGGGCATATCACCAACAGTTTCTTCATATAGTGGAGGTGTTTTTTCATACCACTACACTGTTGCAGAGACATTTTTAAAATGCCACATAAGCACATTCCTATGCATCGTCACTATGATGAAGAGACGTTTTATTAAAACGTCTATACATCCTTTGTGGCATTTTTAAAGGGCTGCTTCGTTGTGTATCTACGGAAATAAAGGCATTAGGTAGAGACGTTAAATTGTGCTGCACTGTTGCTAGTATTACTCGAAAATAAAATCTAAAGAAATATGTTGAGTCGTTGTCTCTTGCAAAGGTTAGTACTCAAACTATAGACCTCATCAGAATAATTGTTTTAGACTTGTCGCACTAACCAGTAACCACTTGAACCTCACAAGCTCACTTGGTTAGTTTTTCTTGCAATATTTATATGTAGTTTTTGTGAAAACATATCGATCACCTAAAAACATTCTAAAGAGTTGACAAACATCTAAAAATGTATTTACACAACAAAGCTTTAGGCAAATTACAGAGCGTCTAAAAAACGGGTACGAGATAAAATTTAGCATGTCTCAAAAACATATCAAAATTATCTCAAAACTGTATCTAGAGTACAAAATTTTGGGGCAAATTTTAAACTACCTCTAAGAGCGTCTTTATACTATAGAACTCATGATTTTAGAGACAAATTGAAAAGTGCCTCTAGAAAAAATGTCTCTACGATTTTTTCCTTGTAGTGGGTGAACCCAAACCCTAACCGATGAACTCGAGCCTTAACCCAGCAGCGGCGGGAGACGATGGCGACAGAAATGAAGAAGGCGAGCTTGTGGGAGCATGAATCTCAATGCAAGATCCAAAGGTTAGAAAATCATCTGAAAGTTAAGATATTTTCAGTTGCCTGTGCATTAGAAAAATCATTGATTATACACCTTAAAGACAACAAGAATGCAAACACAAACATAATAATACATTAAAAGCTTGTTTGAGCGGTTAGTTTGCTAGGATAGCCCAAAACTAAAGAAGAAGAAGAAAGAAATAGAGTCGCTCGAAACAAACCCATGCGACTCGTGTGCAACGCAGCTTAAAACCAAACAAGCCATGCCACGAGGCAAGCACACGAGAGGAAACACAATCAATGGCTCAACACACTGAACCAGTAGTTGCGAACTTACGATTGCGAGCTCTTGGATAGGTGAGGCCGGCGAGGTCACCCACAACCGTGACTCAACCAGTTGCAGCGCCGCACCCAATCCAGCACTACGTATTTCAGTATTTTAAACTCGTTGCCAGCAGTGGCGGATCTAGGATTAAAATTTAGGTTAGGCGAAATGAACTAATACTATTATCTGATAACAAAGCAAGTCATATATAATACACGTTGTAATCACTTTCAATAGAGCAAATGACACTAAATGGATCTTAAAACTACAATCCGCATAATATGAACATACAAAGACAAGACAAATGTAGAAAATTTACCTCATCAATGAAGTTTACAGAACAATTTGCCACCAAAATACCAAATTATTAAATTACTAGTAACAACCTGTCAAAAGTAGATGGATGGTGAGTATTCAGATTAATCCATCATAAATCATAAAAAATTATTGAACATAACAAACAGAAAGACATACCATTAAAGTACTAATTACGTCTATGAGGCCGAGGCAATTTCATTCTCCGAGATTTCATAGCTTGAAATTGTTTCTTAATTTTATCATGATCAAGTCCTTAAAATATCTCTCGCTCGATGTAGCACACCATCAAGTCATTGAGCCACTCATTGGATAGTCTATTGCGCAAATCGGTCTCAATAATATTCATAGCTGAAAAGACTCTTTCAACCGATGCTGTTGCCACCGGTAGGAGCAATGCTAACTCAATGAGGCGGTAGACCAATAGAAAAACAACATGTCTTTCTGTTTCAACCATCTTGATGGCCAAACTTGCAAAATCATGACAAACAATGAAATCATCAATTCTTCGGACATGAAGAATGAAAGTTTCAAGTTGATCCCTTATAGTTGCACGATCAGCAATGGAGAAATCCGTATCATAGATCTCCGCAAGTCGAGCAATCTTATCCATATCAAACTTAGAGAATGAGTCTCTTGGATCAAGATAAGAAAAGCAAACAAGTAACTTCGAAGATACCTCATTGAAGCGATGATCCATCTCTGTATTAATAGCATCAACAGCAGCAAAGAAAGTATCAACATGATAATAGTGGTCTTGAGTGACCGTGACACCATCTAGCCTTGATCGGCCCCATCTTGGTATCGCTTCATCTATATTCGGTACTGGAATCTTGTTTGCATCACAAAATATTTTGACTTCTGCAAATAGAGGCTCCCAACCATGGTTCCTCAAGCTGATCATACGTGCTTCACATCAACAAAGCTGATCAAACGTGCTTTCACATCAACAAGCAATGACACGGCCTGAACAATATTTTGATCCTTCCTTTACAACACAAGAGATAACTCATTTGTAATGCGAAATACTTTCAACATCATCTTCATAATGAACACAAAGCTAAAACTCTCCATATGCATCAATCCTGCTGCTGGATCTGGTTGACGCCCATCTTCATGCATAAATTTCAGCACCTCCACCACCGCCTCCCACATTGACTCAATGCAGACTAAAGTTGTGTAATGAGAGCCCCATCTAGTATCTCCAGGTCTGGCCAAGACAGTGTCTTGATGCTTCCCTCTTCCTGTAAAGATCTCACCACTCTCCAACCTATCCAAAATATTCTTAAGATGCTTCTCAGTCAATACATCCCTTCTCTTGCAAGACGCACTAGTTGTGGTCACAATCAAAATCACATAGTTGAAAAAATCCCTAATAGATGAACAACAACTTGTGACAGCAATAACTACCAACTATAGCTGATGGGCAAAGCAATGGACATAGAAAGCACACGGGTTGATGTCACGAATCTGTCTTTGAAGGCCATTGAATTCACCTCTTATATTGGAAGCTCCATCGTATCCCTACCCTCGTATTCTAGCAATAGGTAAATTATGCTTACCAAGTAAAGCAACCAAAGCTCCCTTCAATGCATCTGCAGTTGTATCTTTGACATGTTTAAGACCCAAAAATCTTTCGATGACTTTCCCATTGTTGTTCACAAACTTGTAGGAATCATGATACAACTAGTTGAGATACATGGTACAATTAGTTGAGATAAAAATCGAACACATAATTAATAACTAACCTTACAATCACAGCCATTTGCTCTTTGATTGATATATCACGAGATTCATCGATAAGAACGGAGAAAAGACTACCTCCAATATCATCTAAAATCACCTTGGTGACCATCTGTGCACAACATTTTATAAGATCCTTTTGAATCTTTGCTGAACACATTTGGGCATTTAATGGACATAACACCTCAAATGCAACCCTCACTTCTTCCTTCATTTCTTTGTACCGATCAATCATCTCTAGAAAATTACCTTTGTTTATGGTTGAAGAAGATTCATTATGTCCACGGAATGAGTGACCTTGCATTAATAGATATCTTGCACAATTTAAAGAAACAGTCGAACGGGTTTCATAGTTCATTTCAAATTCTTTGCTGTGAGACTCCATCTTATGAGATACACTTGCCCGTTGATTCTTAAAAACATCACTACATCTCCTTGCATTGTTGTGAATACTATTAACCCCACCAACATGAAGAGGTAGTGATGCATATGCATTCTTCTAGTTGTTGTACCCTAATTTAGTAAAGACATCATGACCAAAATTTTCTTCTAAGGGTTGCTGTCTAAAAAGAAAGCAATAGAAGCAATAAACAGCATCCTTCTCTATACTATATTCCAATCAGTCGTGCCTCTTAAACCATGTTTCACGAAAGCACCTAAAATCATTTCTATATTGTTTGCGTGGAAAATTGTGACCAAAAGGTTGAGTCGGACCCTTCAACAAATAAGCCCTTCTCACTTGATCTCTAATATCCGGATGAAATTCCTCAATTGGTATACGAAGTGCTGGATCGGCAACAATATGAACATTCGGGTTAAAATCCTTAATACATTCAGTTTCTTCCTGCGGTTGTGGTTGTTGTGCTACTTGTGCATCTTCAACATTGATAGCTTCAACCGGTAGTACTTGCTCTTCTGTAGCTACCACAACATTCCCGCTTGCACCGGTTCTTGGGGTCGACCCACTCGACGACGCAATGGTAAAATAGCTTTTCAAATCTAGCAAATTCAGAGCACGATGACACTATCAAATTCACAAATCATCGTATTCATTCATCAATAATCATTTATAATTTGTAAATTATAATCACTGTGAGTATCACACATGACACATCAAAACACAGTATTCATCATTCAGGCATTCACAAATCACAATCCAATTCTTGCCTTTTTCTTTAGACTTAGGAGGAGCTATCTTCATTTTCTATTTTCAATTTCAATTTCTATTTCACCAAACCGAGCACCTCCTGGCTCCAAGCTCCTGACCTCCTCACTCACGGGCCGGCTCCTCCTGACCTCCTCCCCTCCCTGCCGCCTCTGGGCTCCTCCCGTGGCGGCCTAGGCCTCCTCCTCCCCATGATGGCCCCGCCTTGGCCAGGCTCCTCCCGATAGGTGTCTGGTGGCTGGCCGCTTCTCCCCGCGCCTGCTGGCCAGTGTCGCCTCGGCCAGTCTTGAGTGCTCCTCTCGGTGACCAGAGCCGCCCTCATGATCCAGAACTGCCAGGCGCCTGTCGGCCGTGGCCACCCGGAGCAAGATAGCTCGCTCCGCCTCATGGTCTTGCCTTGTGCTGCTTGACTGCCGTCGCCTAGTAGGTAGGTTGGAGATTTTGAGTTTCATGAATTGGGGATTTGGGGAACCGGAGAGGTTGAGAATATGAGATGCACATGGGCTTAGCTGGGCATGGGTCAGAGGCGCTTTGGGCTTTAGTCGCTTCCTCCTCCTTTGGACCGGTGGACCTCACCTCACCTCTTTGGTCTGCAGATGGTGGCCGACAAAGACAGGTGAGGGTCGCGCCGACGAAGGCCTTACCCATTTTGCCCTATCATTGGGTCACCGTTGCCAAAGATCCACCAACCCAAACCGTCGGATTCTCGTTTGATCGGTGACTTGTTCCCATCAAGATCGGGCATCCATCGAAAATATCACCAAAACCATGATTTTTGGCGGTTTGGCATATTTTCACCGCAGATTTATAGAAATGGTCGTCTTTGGATTGAATTTGCAAAAATAGCACCGTTGTCGCGATCGTCGCGGCAACCCCCTCCTCGCCTCGCCACGCAGCCGTTCAGATTGGCGGCACGGCATGTGCCGTCTTGGCAAAGCCTCCCCCCGCCACGCGTGATCGTTGCTTGCCACGGTGGCCGTCTGCAAGAACTATTATAGCGCTGGTTGCCGCATGCGTAGTATTTTTTCCTTTTTTTTTGAAAAAACCATTTATGTATACTTTTTGTGGGAATTTTTAAATATAGAAAATAGGCTCCAAAATTTATGATTTTTTTGTGGAGTCTCTTGACAAAGTGTACTTGCTTGTATAATTTGTTCAAAATTTAATCCATTGTAAAATTCATTTAAGTATACTATTTGTAGGAATATATAGAAAATGAGGTCCAAAGATTATGATTTTTTTTAAAGGCTTCTTACACAGTGGATTTGATTGTGTAATATTTTTTCAAACTTTTATATGTTATGAAAACGCCTCAAAAATTAAGGATTTATGTCTCGAAAATTAGGTTTTAGGTTTCGAAAATTAGGGTTTCATGATTTCATGTGTGAAGTATAGTACCACATGGACCACTCTAGGTAAGATACACTCTTAAGAGACACTCGTTAAGGGTTTAGACCAACGCCTACCGCCTCCTCCAAGACGCCTGTCGTCTCCGTCACGATATCTCCCCTTGCTGCAGATCTTGTGTCTCGACAATGCCTCCAGAATTCCCAGCGCTGTGACTACTTTAGGAATTCCCAGATGGGATGCGAAGGGCCTAGTGAACTATTTTATTTAGTTCATGTGCTGATTGATGGACAACGTAAAAGGTGGCAACTTTGATCGTGCCTTTGAGCTAATAAGTAAGATGATGCATGAAAGCTTCCTAGGACAGCGGCATGACATAGTGTTTTTGCCATGCCGCGAATCCTTAGTGAACCGTTTGTTTCCCTTCCTAACAAATGACGTCATGATTTCATGTGACTTGGAATGTGGGAAGTTTAGTATCCCATGAAATGACGACATGATTTCATGTTCACCCAAGATAGTAATAAAAGTAGTATTACGCCAATCGAGCTCGTATGATGCCAACTTAACTCCTAGAAAGCCTTAATTGTCAGAGTTTCTAACACCTCGCAGCAAACACAAAACTTCTTTTAACATTTTTGTAATAGTACTTGTCCTGTTGTATCTTACGGTGTTGTTGTAGTACAGATTCGAAACAGACCGAAATGTTTGCTAAAGACATTAGGAGTTCAAATTCTACCACTACTGCTATAGCAATCTTACTGGGTGAAGAACTAAAGACAGGTGCCACGTTATGCACTACCAAAATCTAAATAACAGTAGTGTGATTAGTACTACTCGGCGCGAAAGAAAATAGTATGGTACCCAAAATCTAAATAATAATAGTATGATTAGTAATACTATGGGAGTTCAAATTCTGCCACTACTGCTGTAGCAATCCTACTGCACCTAGGGTGGTGCATGTGGTACTAAACTTCACACATTCCAAGTCACATAAAATCATGAAACCCTAATTTTCGAGACTTAGCCCTTAATTTTTGAGACGTTTTCAGAACATATAAAATTCTGAAAAACATTACACAATCAAGTCCACTGTGTAAAGAACCTTAAAAACATCATAATGTTTGGACCTCATTTTATCTATTAAAAAATTCCTACAAACGGTATACTTTAATGAATTTTTGATAAAAATTTAGAACTGATATTTTTTTTAAAAATACAAAAACAAGTACACTGTGTTAAGAGGACCCATAAAAAAAATTCATAATTTTTAGAGCCGATTTGCTATATTTAAAAATTCATACAAAAATATACATAAATGATTTGTTTTTTTAAAAATATTTTTTCCCACGATGGTTGTTGACTGCCCTTTGGCAAGAATGGCGCTATAGTACTTTGCGGCAATGCCTCCTCATGTGTTGTTGCATCGGCGCGTCTTGACAACAGCGATATATGGCAAGTGAGGTTATCTGACGGCGGCGGTGCCATTTTTGCAAATACACTTCGAAAATGGTCATTTCTGTAAATACGTGATGAAAACGTGCCAAAACGACCAAAAATCCCAAAACCATCACCCACAAACCCTCTTACCCGAACCAATAAAGCGACGCAGCTAAAAAGAAAAAGAAGGGGGCAAAAAGAAACTAAGGGCCTATTTGGTTCGGCGCCAAAACAAACCATACCAAAATTTGACGTTGCCGTGGAAATTTGGCGTGTGTTTGGTTCAATACCAAATTTTGGGCGAAAAATTTGATAGTGTCCGGTTTTTTCCTTTCAATTCCCAGGCTTCTTTCGGGTTCCAAAATCGACAGTCCCAAAATTGGTTTGGCAGCACCAGTTCACAGGGACACATGTTAGATGTTGATTGGCTGTAGGTAAGTGCATTGATTGCATGGTTAGGTGAATTAATCAGTTTTAAATGATCATATTTTCTAAATCGAGTATCCGATTTGTGATCCGTTTGAACCGCTGTGTTCCTTATCATTTTATCAACAAAACAAGACCTATTTTGACATAGCTGCAATCCAAACTCATCAATTTCGGTATTATCCGTGAATTAGTATGGCTACGATCCAAACACTTTTTTTTGTCTAGATTTTAGTATTGTATAGATTTTGGTATTATCAAAATTTTAATATAGAAAGCTGAACCAAACAAGCCAAGAGCGTGAATGTGAAGCGGAAAAAAGGCGACGAAGCAACGCGGAAAGAGGAGTCCTCAATTCGCATTCTCTTCGTTTCCTCCGCTGCACGTCTTTCCCCACTACCACCACTAGCTCACTCCCATCCCCACCCTGCCCTCGCCGCCACGGCGACCCGCTCCACCTCCGGCGCCGGCTCGCGCTAGCTGTTGTCATCCCGTGCCAGCGGCGGCGCCCGCCTCGAGGTGGCTGCCCTCTCCCTGCCGCTCGCCGCTCGTGGATCCTTACTTGTTTAGGGGCGGGGGGTTTTGGATTTGCGCTTTTTTTTGGGTGGTTTTCTGATGTGCTGTTGTGGAATGTGGGTGCAGATCGGGGGCGCGGCGGACGCGGGGGTGTCCGTGTCATCTCTCCTGAGGAGCGGTGGTTGGGCGCGATGGCCGGGGGTGTGCAGGCGTCCGAGGCGTCGCCAGGGCGCTACGTGCGGCGGCGGGACGAGGTGCCCGACGACGAGGGGTGCGACGACGTGCTCGGCGTGGACGTGTGGGGCCCCGGGGCTGACCCCTTCGACATCCCCGCCAAGCGCGCGCCCGTCGAGCGGCTACGGCGGTGGAGGGTGAGTTGCCATTCCGGCCTTAACTTGCTACATTGAGCTCGACTAGTTCGAGGGTGCAGGGTGCTAGGTTTGTGGTAATGCTTGGCTGCGCAATGTGGTTTAATTCGTGCCAATTACTTTGTTTTAGACGGGTGTACACATCTGTGTTTTTTTGTTGTTGTTATCACGCACTGTGTTGGTATCCGATCTGCTGGAGCATATGTTGTGGAACTTATGTGATTCCATTCAATTTGTTTGAGTTTACGCCACAAGTAGAGAGTTGTGATTGCGAAATTGCGGTTTGCTAAAGCTCCAGAATGAGGTTATTCTGGAGCTTGTCCTGGATTTTGCTTCAGGAAATTATTACTATTCTGATTGCTCTTTTGACTTGGTTTCAGCACCCACAATCTAGTGAGATGAACTAGTATTTGTGAAGTTAAATGATCAGTTCTCTTTGGGTTATGCTAGTGATTAGGTACATGTAGGCTCATCTATAACCACCTGGCTAAATCTGCAACTGGTTGTGGGACGTGGCATTGAATTGCAATGAACCTAGCCATCAGTATACCCGTTGGCAATGTGGATGTCCACTCGTACTTTTGTCTCTTGTTTGGTGGGATGGAAGAATCTCATGGGGGTCAATAAGAGCTCACAATCTTAGGTTAATTAGCTGTGTACTTAATTGTGCAAGTGATAGACTTAATGTAAGATAATATTCCAGCTTATAAAAGCAGTGATAGTTGGATAGAGTGTGTGGGTGGGTGGGGTGGGGGGAGAGTGACGCTGGACTTACTTTCCTAGTTTTTGGTGTGCTGTTGAAATAAGAAAGACTATGGGAGCTGGGATTGTGATGTTTGGCCACTGTGAAATCCTAAGTTACGAATCTCCTCAGTTTTCTTTGTTAATATTTGAAGAGGATTTTGCTATTCACAATTGAGCAGCTTATTCATTAATTGAGGGTATATATAGACATTGTTACATGGGACAAGAGAGAGAGAGAGAGAATGGAGAATATACAACACTCTTAACACCCCCCTTCAAACTTAAGGTGGATCAGGAGGATCTGATGCGCCGAGTTTGAGTAGATGAAGCCGATGCTGTTTTCGAGTGTGAGCTTTAATGGAGAAATCTGCAACTTTAAACTCTGAGGGAACATACTTGAGGATGATGATCGACTGCTGACAATGAGATCGTTTGAAGGATGCATCAACACCAATGTGCTTTGTCAGCTCATGCTTGACTAGATCACTAGCAATCTGAATGACACTTGTATTGTCACAAAAGAGAGGTGTAGAATTGTCACAATGGACACCGAGATCAATCAAGAGCCATCGAAGCCAAATGATCTTTGAGGTGGTAGCAACAAGAGCTTGAAGCTCAGCCTCTGCACTGGAGCGTGAAACTGCAGTTTGCTTCTTGGACTTTCAGGCAATAGGCGAAGTACCAAGAGAGATACAGTAGTCAGTGATAGATCGACGATCAGCAGGATCACAAGTCCAAGTAGAGTCAGTAAGCGTGGAGCTAGAGCTGACTCGAACTGGCATAGAATAGACGTCTGGACGCAGTTCCCCTCAAGTATCTTAGCACACGAAGAACATGACCATAGTGGACTGATTTGAGAGCACTGACAAACTAGCTGAGCACATGAACAACATGAACAATGTTTGGCCTGGTGACAGTAAGATAGACAAGACTCCTAACGAGCTGACGATAGTGGGAAGGATCTATCAGGGGTACACCGTCTGTAGGTCGAAGCTCTATGGGTGTGGCAGCAATATGAGTATCAGTCAGCCCAGAGCGAGCAAGCAGATCCTGAATTTAGCGATGCTGAGAGAGATAGTAGCCATCATCATCAGAATGAATCTCAATCCCTAGAAAATAGCTCAATGGTCCTAAATCGGACATCATAAATTGTTCACTCAATTTCTTCTTGACAAAAGCTACGTAGTCTATGTCATCTCCTGTGATCAGCATATCATCTACATACAACAAAAGCAAAGTACGGCCCCGCTGAGAAGTATGAATAAACATGGCAGGATCATGTTCACTCGGAGTAAAACCAGCAGCTGAACTGAAACGCTCGAATCAAGCACGGGGAGCCTGCTTGAGACTATATAGAGCATGCCTAAGGTGATAAACATAGCCTGTAGGAGCCTCAACACCAGGGGGTGGCTGCATATAGACCTCCTCATGTAGATCGCCATGAAGAAAAGCATTCTTGATATCCATCTAAGATATAGTCCATGTGCGTATCGCTGCAATTGCAATAAGAGTACGAACTGTGGTCATATAAGCAACTGGAGCAAAAGTCTTATCATAATCTCGACTATAAGCCTACCGAAAACCTCTTGCAACAAGACGAGCCTTGTATCGCTCTACTGACCCACCTGACTTGTTCTTTATTTTGTACACAAGTGATAGGAACAGCTCAAGATGGTAGCGGAACAAGATCCTAAGTGCCTGTACACTCTAATGCTATGAGTTCCTCTGTCATAACCAACTGTCACTCAGGTACACTAGCAGCCTCCTGATAGGTAATTGGCTCAACTACTACACCTACACGAGAAAAACCCTATCTCTTTGGTGCCTGAATAGAAGAACGATTACGTAGGGCATACTGTGATGTAGTAGAACTATCGTCAGAGTCGGTGGTACTGGTCGGAGAGTCAAGTGGAAAAGAGGATTAAGGATCAAAAGGAACTATCTGTCGGCGACTATAGTGAAAGGGAAAAGTGGAAGTGTCAGAAAATGGTGGAGCTGGTGGAGGAGGCACACTAGAAGGTGAAACCGGTAGAGAAGGCGTATCTGGAGAAGACAAGTCTTGTAAAAGAATGGGAGGTAGACACAAAAAGAAAGTGGAATCTGTGGAAGAAGAAGTGGGATGTGTAGAAAGATGATAAAAGAAAGGTCAACCCTCATCAAAGGTCACATCACGAGAGATGCGAATGCGACGTGCTGAGGGATCATAGCAACGATAGCCCTTATACTCAGGACTATAACCCAGAAAAACACACTCAATCGATTGATGACTCAGCTTTGTGCGCTCATGAGGTGCTAGGACATAGTAGACACAACAAAAAACATGAAGATGAGCATAGTGAGCAGGTGCTCTGTACAGGACCTCACTAGGACACTTGCCCTGAAGTTTGGAAGAGGGCTGACGGTTGGTAATATAGACTGCTGCAGAGACTGCTTCCCCCCAGAAGTGGGAGGGAACAAAAGAGAAAATGAGAAGAGTACGAACAGTCCCAATGATGTGACGGTGCTTGCGCTCAGCAACACCATTCTGAGCATGAGCACAAGGACACGAGAGCTGAGGAAGAGTATCCTTAGAAGAAAGGGACCGACGAAAGGCTGATGAAAGACACTCTCCCAGAGTCAAAACGAAAAACACGGATAGTAGAAGAAGATTGAGTACGAACCATCTGAGCGAAAGACTGATAGATAGAAATCAACTGCGAACGGTGTTTCATAAAGTAGATCCAAGTGTATCGAGTATGGTCATCAATGAAGATGACATAGTAACTGCGACCAACCTTCGAAGCAAAAGGAGAGGGGCCCCAAACATCCGAATGGACCAAATGAAAGGGACGATCAGAGCGAGAAATGCTGGAAGGATATGGGAGTTGTACTTGCTTGCCAAGTCTACAACTCTTGCACTGAAAATTTATGTCAACAGAAACAAGACCAAGAACACCTTGATGAATCAAGATAGTGATGCGTGAGCCACACAAGTGCCCTAAGCGATGATGCCATTGAGGAAAAGATTGACAAATAAAAGTAGATGCAGAAGGACAAGGGGTAGATGAACCAACAATAGAGGGTGAAGGAATAGGGGAAATGGAGGATAAAGGAAGACTCAGACGATCAAGAGCATAGAGCCCTGCAGAACCTCTCTGACGATGACCTGTACCAATGACAACTCTTGTTCGACGATCTTGCCCAAAGCAGGAGCTATTGTCGAACCCAACAAAACAATTCATATCTGCGAGCTGCCCGACAGAGATGAGATTCATGGAGAGTATGGGGACAAGTGAGACATCTGAAACTGTGAAGTGAGAGATGGAAAGAGTCCCCTGATGAGTGACAATGCATGGTGTTCCATCAGTTGTTTGAATCTTGATACCTTGTGCAACAGGACGACATGATATGAGCTGAGTCGCATCAGATGTCACACGGAAAGAAGCCCCTGAATCCAATATCCATGGGAGTGAAGCACCCAACACAGGATATGATGGTGCAGTCAAGTTGGTGGATGCACTGGAAGATGCTTGCAGTCGACACGACTGGGCATGTAGATTTCTCATCTGAGTCTGAATCTGACCAAACTGAGTTCCACAAGACTCCACAGCATTAGAAGGAACAGAACAAGCAATAGCATCATCACCTCAAATAGGTCCAGTACCAAGAATGGCATCAAGAGCTATGATATGATCAAGTACACTAACACCAGGCAACAACCTCAGCAGTACCAACACCATAGGCAATAGCAAGAGATCATAATCCATAGCACAAGCTAACACGACAGCATCAATAGGAGAGCAGAAGCAGAGCAACTTATTGAAGGAGAGCAACTCTTCTTAGTCGTTGGGCACAACAACATCAACTCTTCTTATTGAAGGAACACAACAAGCTTACTGCAGAGGCAGAGCAGCTCGTTGGGTAGTTGACTCCTCTTAGTCGAATGAGCAGAAGTAGATGCAACACTGCTTCTCAGTTGAATGAGCACGTTGGGTAGTAGACTCCTCTCAATCT
This sequence comes from Phyllostachys edulis, assembly GCA_036346405.1. Taxonomy (NCBI): domain Eukaryota; kingdom Viridiplantae; phylum Streptophyta; class Magnoliopsida; order Poales; family Poaceae; genus Phyllostachys; species Phyllostachys edulis. Next base: position 10,999,068 of record CM070547.1, on the reverse strand, counting down.
CGGCCAGAAGGTCTGACTACGGCCAATCTAAGCGATCTTTGGAGCCAAATGACGAAAAAGAGACCAACGGCGATGGAGATCCTAGTGGCTGCTGAGGCAGAGGAGGCGGAGCGAGCGAGATTGAGGCCTGTCGGCAGCCGAGGCAGAGGAGGAGGCTCCAGACATGGTGACAGCGGTGCTCCCAGACGACGTTCGAGGTAGATGCCTCCCGACGCCCCGGGTCCGAGTGGTGGCGATGAAGTGACCCCGGATTCGAGCGGTGGCGACGAGGTGGCTCTCGGTGGCCTCGGATCGAAGCGGCGACGACGAAGTGGCCCCAGATCTGAGCGGTGGCGACGAGGTGGCCCCAGATCCGAGCGGTGGCGACGAGGTGACCCCGGATCCGAGAGGCAGCGACGTGCAGGCGAGGAAGATAACTGGAGTCCGTCCGAATCGAGTTGGGAGAAGAACCACGGGAGAGGCAGAGGAAAAGTGATAGCATGCCGGTGACGGCTCACCGGAGGCTTGCCGACGACGGCGAGGATGGCGGCGGCCGTACTGGGTCTAGTTCCTAACCCTAACCCTATGGCTCTGATACCATGTTAATATTTGAAGAGGATTTTGCTATTCACAACTGTGCAGCTTATTCATTAATTGAGGGTATATATAGACATTGTTACATGGGCCTCATAGACCACATGGGACGAGAGAGAGAGAGAGAGAGAGAGAGAGAGAATGGAGAATATACAACACTCTTAACATTCTTATCAGTCCCTGGCATCCTGACCTCTCCTTTCTTTGACATTTTTTTAACCAGACTGTGTTATGTAGAGTTAAAACTGGTAACTATTATGTCACACTTTTTTGGTGACATCCCTTTGATTAGTTGATTGGATTAGTCTGTTGGGTGTATTTAATGAATGGAGTAAACACTTCACACTGGTTGTTAATAACATCAAGAAACAATGTTTAGAATGGATACAAGCTGGGGTAGAGAAGCTAAAGAAGTTGACACAACAGAACTCACCTTAATGAACCTTGGTACTACTTGGTCGTCTGAGGGATGTGGCTAGGCCTGGTAATGGGCCAAGGCCCAACCCGAACCCCACCCTGGCCTCGTATATTTGGTGGTCGACCCCAATCCTCGTCCAACTCACCAAAAGATAATAAAACGCCATCCATCCCAACCCTCAGGCCAGTCCATTTAAATTCCTGGGCCTTTTCTCTTTACAGCCTAACGTCTAAAGCCTCATTGCAATTTGCAAGTTACAGCCCACCTCCTCTCAATAAAAAAGGCTTACAGGCTTACAACCCACCTTACTCCCACCTCCCCTCAATAAAAAAGGCTTACAGCCTTACAACCCACCTTACTCACCCTTTCGGCCTTTCATTTATAATGCAAGTTACAGTCTCATTGCAATTTTTATGAGAGGTCACTACTTGCTTGCGACCAGGGCAGACATAGCTAGCGCTCGGTGGGTGAGTGACCCAATCGGCCAAGCCTCCACCGCCTCCATCTCCGGTGTCGCCTCGTTCTTCTTCCCTGTCCTCATCTAACCATAGCCGCGGAGAGATGCCCTTCTTTTTCTTCTTGTTAGTTTAATCTTGTAGTTCTTTTGTTAGTTTCTCTTCTTGTTTCAGGTATGTTGGAGGGAGTCCGTTTAGGACTCTGTTTCAGTTCTTTCAGTTTTTAGCTTCTGAAGTTTCAGAATTGTGTTGTCATACTGTAGCTAGTCATAGTTCAGGTCGGGAGAGTTTCTGAGTTTTGCATTTCGGTTTTCGGTTGTGGAAACCGAGTCCGTTTCTGGTTGTAAATCCTAGATGTGTATAAAAGTAGAGGAAAACAGAAAAATCATATCATTGTGATACGACACAAATTGAAAGTTCAGTTGTTTCATAGTTTCTGTTCTCTGTTGTTTTTCGATAATCTTCGAAAGTTCTGTGAACTTGTTCTTTAGAAGAGTTCCAGAGGAACAAGGCGAGCGTTTGCTGTTGGTTTCAGGTTTCGATTCTAACATCTTCTACTGCTCGATTCATCGCCGGCGACAACCAATTGTATCTCCTCAGAAAGATAGTTCTATTTGGAGCCCAAGATGTCGCTCGGCGACGTGTCTCCTCGCTGCCGCTCGGCTTCAACTCTCTACGATGAGCTCCTTCGTTCCCTCGCCTCTCCCTTTTGCAATTTGTGATAGACTGGGTAGACCCTTGTCGTTTTTTGTAGGCTGGCCCTCGGGCCGAAATCCTTTCCTGACTTTTTCATTAACCCCAACTAACCCGAACCCAACCCATTTCTTAGCAAACCCATCCCCAACCCTACCCATATTTAATCGTGGCCCATTTCAAAGAGCCTGATGCCAGCCCATCAAAGAGCCCAACCCTTTGAGCCGTATACAGCACGGCCCATTACCAGGCCTAGATGTGGCCCACTGTAAGCATGTTGATAGTATCCATTTGGTTGTCTAAGCCCTAAGGCTAGCTTTTTTTTGTCTAGGATATGTTTCTCTTTTCAATCAATCTCATTGTTTCTTTTCAAACTCCAACATGTCTTACTCTCCTCTGAAAGCAAAATGCACTACCGCATTATTGAAAAATGATATGATTAGATTGTCTATTGAAAGTTGAAACACCCCAAAAGTTAACTAGTTGCTTTCTTTTGTTGACTTCATTTATGTCTCATGATTTACGTTCAATTCCACCCCTATACCAGGGCTTGGAAAGTTGGCTCTCTATTCCTTCTTTCCTATAAAGTAGAGCTTTCTTTGTGGATGGAACATATGATTGCCGTATCAGACATTGGCCTCAATTCCAGGTATCAGACATTGGTCAATTCTAGTCCTTAAAATCTACTTTGTTGTTGCATAATTTGATCGATTGAATTGAGGTTGGCGGTTGGCTAACTGCCTAACTCGTGCATGCTTGCACGCTCACCTTGGAAACAAAATGGTTAATAAGTCCATGCATGGTTTTTCATGTTTTCTTGTACACATACCAAATTTTGTGTGGTCTTTGGTTGGGTATGGGTCCGAGGACCGAGGGTAGGACACTCGCCCTCATCTAACCGCCGGTAGAGCTCTTCTCTGTTGAGGTAGTGAGGCTCTGTGGCCTGATTAGTCAGGGAGTTGAAGGATCGCCCTCTAAGCTCGGCCGAGGTTCTTCCCGACGAACAAGAATGCTCTGATCTTTAGCCAACCGGTTAAGGATTAACTTTGTTTATTTCTCTGCTTGATTGATAATGGATAGATGCTATCCCATTTATAGAGACGACTCAATTTGACCCCTAAGAAATAATCTATAAGCAAACTTATCTTTAACAATCCAATCTAATAATAACGTGCCTGCTACGGTGCCTTGGGTCTTGGTCCATAACAAATTTGCAACAATTACTTCAACTAGTCCTGCTGCACATGCAGTCGTAACTAATGTTATATTCTGTTCATTAGTTTTACACATTACTATTATGGTTTTATTCCATTGGCAGCAAGCTGCACTTGTGCTCAATGCTTCTCGGCGATTCAGATATACTCTTGACCTGAAAAAGGAGGATGAAAAGGAACAAATAAGGAGGAAGATTAGGGCTCATGCTCAAGTCATACGGGTATCTGTTCAAGCTTATGTTCTGCAATGTATTTTATATCACAGTACACTTTTGTTTGATTGTTTCAGTTTTGAATTCAATCAGGCCGCATTACTTTTCAAGGAAGCAGCAGAAACACAGCATGGTGAGAGGGAATTGGCAGGTAACTGCTATGGACTCATTTTGGGGTCGGTGACACAACATACTGTCAATGTCGTAGTTGTGCTTATCTCTGTTATTTATCCCTGTGACCAGCATCTTGTGTCAAGGATTAATCGTTCACTAAGTTGAGGACCTAACTGCATCTTGATATATAGTTGCTCAAAAATGGCTTCAATACTATTGTAATTTCATTACTTTCACGTTTCTTTTATGCAGAAATTCCCCCACAGCGGTTTGGAATTGGAAAGGAGCACCTTACAGCAATGACAAGGGATCATAATTATTCTACTATGCAAGAAAATGGAGGGGCATGTACCATTCATATTTGCAAATTAACTTGAATCTCCAATTTAATGACCACCATTTAAGGCATGCCATTTTTCTTCAAACATTAGGTTAAAGGTCTCGCAAATTTACTGGAAACCAACGTCGAGAGGGGAATCCATGGAGATGAAGCAGATCTGTCATGCAGGGCGAATGTTTTTGGGCCTAACAGATATCCTCGCAAGCAAGGAAGAAGTTTTCTGGTAAGTTTCTTTACCCATTGTAATTGTGATTGTTAAGGGTATTTGTGGTATTTCCCTTGTACTAGGGTTTAGTTTTGTGTCCCATTTGTACCATATATATATTGCCCATTGGACCTCTTGAATATATACACAATATTCATAACATGGTATCAGAGCAAAGGTTAGGGTTTACTGTAGCCGCCGCCTCCTCCTAGCCTCCGCTCGTCCTCTGCTGCCCCCGGGAGGAGCAATCTCCGCTCTCGGGTGCGGCTAGGTCTGTATCCCGTCGCGTGCTCTGCTTCCTCTCCCGCAGGAGCTTCTCCCAAGCCGGAGAAGATTGGACCGACGCGCCGTCTGCTTCCTCTCCCGCATGAGCTTCTCCCAAGCTGGAGAAGACCTTCGGCCACCGGATCCTGTCGGTCCCGAGGTGGATCCCGCCGGATCCGCGCCGTCCGGGCCCGATCCCGTCGGATCCCTTCTTCCCTGAGGATTCTTTCTTCCTCGTGAGAGCTGCGCCGCTTGAGTTTCCCGTCGCCCGCTCGCTCGCGTCGGAGAGGAGCAGATTCGCGTCGGGGAGGAGCAGCGCCTTCGCCACGTGGTCGTTGGTTCGTTTTTCACAGACGGCGCCACGACCTTCGGCTTGGCAGCTGCCTCTCCCTCCGCGCTACTGGCCTACAACTCGGAGACGCACTCCTGCACGGTCTCCTTGGCGTCCTTGGTGATCTTTCCGTTGGCCGGGATGGCCTTCTTCATGATGCGATTGATGTTGGCGATGGGCAGGAACCGGTCCTGCTCCCTGACGCCCCATCCGCTGCTTCCTCCGCCGCCCCGCCGCTCGATGGCCGACCAGAGACGGCCCGCGCCGTCGCGCCTCTGCGTGGTCCTCAGGGTAGAGGAGCTTCGGGTCTGCTCCTCCGACCGGCTTCGCCCTTGCTCCCAGTCGTGTTGACCGCTGTCCTGCGGTGGCGCCGCCTCATCGTCGACCAGCTCCGTCTTGGGCTCTGGATCCGTGCCGCCGCTCTGGATCAGGCCGCTACCACCGCCTCGGCTCCCCTGAATCGGGCCGCTGCCTCCAGCTCCACTTCAACGCGGAGACCATGGGGTCTGTGGATCTGATCGCCTCCTGCCTCGACTCCATCCGCCAGATTGGAGATGAGATTGCAGCTGCACTAGTGTACATCGATGCGGGCACTCCGGAGGCGTTCCAGTTCATAGGGGCGTTCCCTTTGCTTCTTGAGCTTGGTGCCCATGCAGTCTGCGGCTTGGAGAATGCGTCTCCTCTTGATGCTCGATTGGGATGGCGATTGGGATGGCTCGGTTGTGTCGGGTCATCGGAATACATGATTATGCTACTGCTAAAGTCTTTTCTTTCTTTGCGTCGTTGCTTCCGTTGCGTTCATCCAGGTCCGGTTGTGTCGGGTCATCGGAATACATGATTATGCTGCTGCTAAAGTCTTTTCTTTCTTTGTCTCGTTGCTTCCGTTACGTTTATCCAGATCTGTACCACTTTATCTTTGAGTTCGTCTAAGCCACGCGAGTCCACAAATTTATTGTCAGTCATAGAAACATATGAATTCCCTTTTGCATGGCAGCAGCCGCCGCTCTTCTCTCCGAGCCGCGACAGATCGTAGAAGTCGTTATGATGCCGCCGCTTCTCTCTTAGACGCCGTCCCGAGCTTCTAAGGCCGTCGCGTTTCTTTTGCACTGCGCTTCCGTTGCGTTTCTTGTGCACTGCGCCACCATGCTTCTATCTATTCCTCTTCGGCTTGATTTAACAGCTTTATCTATTTTTGTCGGTTTCATCATCTTCTTCGTCGTGTTGTCTTAGCTTGACTTTGCTCCGCTTGTTCGACTTTCAAATTTCCGACCTTGTGCTTTATGGGTCGTTGTTATGCGACTCGATGAGAGATCTTTTGATACTCGATATATTTTCCATGAGCTACACGCTACGACGACATAATCAAGACTCGGACTTCGGATTTTCTTTATTGTAGTGTCAACCCTTTCCAAATGCAATGTTGTTGCATACGCCTTGCATTTGAGGGGGGGTGTTACGGGTATTTGTGGTATTTCCCTTGTACTAGGGTTTAGTCTTGTATCCCTTTGTACCTTATATATATTGCCCATTGGGCCTCTTGAATACATACACAATATACTAATAAATTTGTTGCAATTCCAGTGACCAATCTTTCCTTTCCTTGTGATAACAGGCTTTTCTTTGGGAGGCCTGCCAGGACTTGACATTAGTTGTCCTTATCATAGCTGCAGTAATTTCCCTAGCATTGGGCATTGCAACAGAGGTGAACTAGTGTTGTCTGTCTTATCATTTTTCCTATTTAGTCTGTCTTATCTTTTTCCTATTTCTTTGGTGTTGTATTGTGTCTAACTGTTGGTTATATACGCTTTTCCCCTTATCGATTTCAAAAACTTCAAAAAAACAATGGTTTAGCTGAACACGTCACCTTATAATCGTGCGTTTTCTTTAGTTCTAACTTCAAGAATTTCATTAGGGCATCAAAGAAGGATGGTATGATGGTGCAAGCATTGCATTTGCTGTCTTTCTTGTGATACTTGTTACTGGTATGCTGTTTTTTCTCCTATTCAGCTCTATGGTTATTGATCTACTCTAAGCAATTCAGTAGCTGAGATATTAATATTTAATAGATGGATACCATTATTATACTTCAGAAAGACGCAAACCATGGTTCCAGTTCTTGAACTCTCTTCTGAAGTTGGTGTCCTGCTGTAATTTTGAAAGATAAAACTCCAGAACTTTTTTTTTTATTCTTTAGTAATATGATTGTAGTTTATCTTTATTATTTTTGGAAGATAGAACACCATTTTTTTTGTTTTTTCACTGATATGTTTGCAGTTTGTCTTTATATTGTTTTTCATACACTCCATTGTTCAACCTTTTTCCTTTTGCTCACTATATCCCTGAAAGATGCTCCAGTTAGAACAATTAGGTTGCACCTTAGTACCTTACTAAATACTCATTTCTCTTATTGTGTTAGCTATAAGTGACTACAGGCAGTCCTTGCAGTTTCAGTTTCTCAATGAAGAAAAACAAAATATCCAAGTGGAGGTTTGTGATATGAACATACAAAAAATTGGCTATTTATCACCATATTTTAGGTCTCTAATGGTAATTGCAATTATGGTACTGTGTTCAGGTTATTAGGGGTGGTAGAAGGATTCAAGTGTCAATATTTGATATTGTAGTTGGTGATGTAGTGGCTCTAAAAATTGGTGATCAGGTAAGATGCAGTAAACAAATATATTCTGCTTCTTTGACTTATGTTTATCTTGCTTGTATTTCTGAGATCATTATGAAACAAAAACCACCTTTTAGGTCCCAGCTGATGGTGTTTTAATTAGTGGCTATTCTCTTGCCATTGATGAATCCAGTATGACTGGGGAAAGCAAGATTGTAAGTGATCGTTTGGACTCCTACATAAGATTGAATTCCCCATGATTAGTAAACATTGGTACTTTTAATAGGTTTTCAAGGATCAGAAGTCACCTTTTTTAATGGGAGGATGCAAAGTAGCTGATGGATATGGTACCATGTTGGTGAGTGATCATATCTTGTGTCCTTGCCTCATTCTTTCCCCTTTTTTTGCCTTAAAAATTACACGTTTGTGAACAAAAAGAGGAAATTAGGGCTCATTTGTTCATTTGTGTCCATGGATTTAAGTACTGCTATTTAGTCTTGTCAACTAAGCTGAACATGGAATGAACCTTTCAGCTAGAGTAATTATTGAGTGCAATTGACTTTAACATGACTATTTGAAATGATACAAAGTTCCACTTCTAATTGCACAACTCAAATGTAAAAGTATTAACGTCATTACTTTGTCATCATGTATGTTTGTTCCTTCAGCCCTCATGAAATTTGTTTGTGATTTTTTTTTTTAAAAAATGTTCACAATTTGGTGTTCGGAGTTTTGTGTATATGAACTTTTACAGTCCTTTGCAGGTAACGGCAGTCGGTTTAAACACTGAATGGGGTTTATTAATGGCCAGCATTTCAGAAGACAATAATGAAGAGACACCATTACAGGTTTTCCTTTTTTTATCCTTTTGCTGATGATCTGATTGGGAATTATATCCAACAACCTGTGCAGTGTCAGTTACATCTTATGGTTTATTTACGGTCTTCTCTTTTCTGTTTAAGGTACGGTTGAATGGAATAGCAACATTCATAGGTATTATGGGGCTTGCTGTTGCTGCTATGGTCCTTGTAGTCCTTCTTGCAAGGTAATTATGACTAGATACCTGGCTAAAAATCTTCTTGCGATTAAGTTAGAATAGCTCCAGTAACTAACCCCACAAGTAAAGAACAGACTGTCAACATGCCAATTTGAAGCACTAAACTTTTGCCTTTTGCATTATTCTGGAACTGTAACTGCAATACTGCAAATCATTACTTCAGAGTTCAGACACCACAGGCAATAAGTACTTTTTTCTAATGAATATGACTAAATATAAACTAACCTATACGTGAGACAGATCAAAACAGACATTATTATAATGACAAACAAGGTAAGTCTTTTATTTACTGTGTTTCCCCCATAACTTTTAACATTGTACCTTCTATATTATGCATGGTCCATATACAGGGAAAAAGATAAGTCACTAATATCAGAGAACTGTGTTGCAATGGATACGCTTGTCCTACATGCATATGTGCAATGATCTTTGTTGGTCTTGTATCCACTATATCCATACTTAGAAACTTTTCCTTTGCTCCCAGATACTTTACGGGACATACTACGAACCCAGACGGCTCTGTTCAGTTTGCTAAGGGGCGCATGGGTGTGAAATCTGCAATATTCGGAACAATAAAGATATTAACTGTTGCGGTGTGCCCCCCACCCCTCCTCTTCCCCCCCTCCTGTCCTCACCCACCCACCCACACACAATTCCCATCTCAATCTAACATTGCAAAGTACAATCTAGGTGACTATTGTTGTCGTTGCTGTACCCGAGGGGCTACCACTGGCCGTAACACTAACGTGAGTTGATATAGTTTGATGTTTTCCTTCATATTTTAAGTTTATTTTAATTTCTCAACATCTTTTTGTTTTCCTTCATATTTTAAGTTTATTTTAATTTCTCAACATCTTTTTTATTTTTATCAGCCTGGCTTATTCCATGCGGAAAATGATGGCAGACAAAGCTCTGGTACATATTTTTCTCTTAGTTTGTTTATGTTGTAGTCTTTGGTTATCACATTGTTCTACGCATGTCAATTTCAGGTGCGAAGGCTTTCAGCTTGCGAAACAATGGGGTCTGCTACAACAATTTGTAGTGACAAGACCGGTACATTAACACTCAACCAGGTTAGTTATTTTTGCATTGGAATGGATCTTTAATTTATTCTCTACTAGTCGGCAGTAAATTGCCCTGGTGCCTTTATGATCATTTGACTATGTGCGACTTTTCTGTTGCTTAAGATGACCGTTGCGCGATCAATTGTTGGGGGGATAGAGCTGCAACCTCCGGATAATGTTGAGAAGTTGTTGCCTATTGTTACTTCTCTTTTACTTGAAGGAATTGCCCAGAATACTTCGGGCAGTGTGTTTGAGCCAGAGGTGATGACACACGTGTTCGTCACTCAGCTCCTTTAACTACTGCATTTAGACTACATACATGAACTCTGATCGCTGTGTTGTCTTTGTTAATTTAATTTTGTAAGTAAGCTACAGTTACATCATATTTTGCTGTTCTGAATTGGACGGTTCAAATAGGTGTTATACTTTTATGGGGGTGTTTCTGTTTGAGGAATGAGCTGGTCCTAGCACCAACTCATTCCTCATGTTTTTGTTTGGTTTAAGGAATGGAATGAGTTGGTCCAACACCTCATCCCTTGTAAGCGCATGGCTGGTAAAAAATGAGGAATGTGGTCATCCCACCAAAATCATGGGACGATCCAATGATGGACCAACTCATCCTAGGATGAGGTAGCCCCTCAAACCAAACACCCCATTATTATCTATTTGGTGGATATTCAACTTCCAGATTTGATATTCAACTTATATTTGAATGATATTAATAGTTTTGTTATCAAATGTACTTTCATACGGGTGTATTGGAGACTGTCGATGTCCGAAACGGCATCTATTTGGAAAATGTTCTACTTTTGGCGCAAATCTAACGATTAACAGCCACAACTGTCATCACTCATCAGTGCATTTTCATTTCCTTAGACTGCATTTGGTTCGGGGTTAAGGAGGTGGGTTAGGGGTTTAACCCACCAAACACCATTGGGTTAGCTGGTTAGGGAGGGTTAACTTAAACAGTTCAAAGCGTTTTAACCCCCGTAACCCAGGATTAAGTAAGCCACCAAAAAAGTTGGAATAAACTAACCCTCCCGAGTTATGTTTTTCTACTGTTAACCCAGCTAGCTGACCTATTCTAGCCAAACAACATTTTATACTAACTAGGTTACTTGCCTAACACAAAAAATGGGTTAAGCTAGCCTAGTTGGGTTAAGGTTAGCTAACCTAACTATCTTAACCCTGAACCAAACGCAGCCATGTTGTGCCTGCTATCGTTGCTGCTAGTTACAGTGGCCTATTTTTCTTTTGATGTATTATCTCATATCGGTATCTTGTCCTTCTACAACATCCTGATTCTTTACTCATCAGGATGGTAGCGTTGTGGAGGTAACAGGCTCACCAACTGAAAAGGCTATCCTTTCTTGGGGTGTTGAGGTAACTTTCCTTGAACCTTCAAATTTTGCTCACTTTTGGCGGCTACATTTTTGCTTATCCAGCTGATGCCTCCTATAGCTTCATATGAAATTTGCGGAGGAGAGATCAAAATCTGCTATTGTTCATGTCTGCCCATTCAACTCAGAAAAAAAATGCGGCGGTGTTGCAGTGACTGTGGTAATTCCATCTTTAACTTTTTACTGTATCTTCAGTGTTAACTAGAAACCTAGTTTGTTATTAGTTTGTTCCTGACACCCTATTTCTTGAAATGATCATATTTTTCTAAGAAAGATTTTTCACTAGATATTTCAGCTTCCTGTGTTGAAAGATGTACATCGGTAGGGATGAAGTGGTACTGGGGCTTTGCTCGAATATAGCTCCATGTGACTTAAAATGATTACATGTTTTATTTAGTTGCGCTAGATGATCAAATTTCCTTTTTTGTATTTTAATCCATAGTTCTGTATATTCATTGAGTTCACCATGCCACTTTAGGATTCATGATTACATTTTACATTTCCAGATTGTTTGTGGTTTTCAACCATCCTCCTTTACTTGCCTATGCCATGCTATCGGTTCAGAACATGTTGCTGTGATTTGAGAACAACAGTATAACAAAAATTAAAGTCTGGAATATACCTAAAAGATTATTAGTTTATTACGGGTGGTTTACAGCAAGTAATGTCGGAAACGAAAAAAAAAACTAACATATTTAGAGGTTTTGTTATCTGTTAATAATTTGACATTCCTACAAGTATTTTGTTGTTCCAAAAAGCTCCCTGCATGTCATACCAAAAATTCCTACAAGTATTTTGCTGTCTAATTTAACCGGCCAACACTAAAAAAATAGTCTCTGACATACAAATACTGCATGTCAGGCTCAGCAAACCTTAATTACACAACAATCTGAATACTTGTCCATTCGTTAAGTGCAATATGATTGTCTTCTTAATTTGGTTTAGCTAGAGTGCTATTCTTTTCCATGATCTGTAAGTGTTGTTTATTGCTACGCAATACGCACTCTAACCGTATACTAAACGTGTTCATGTGCTATTTTTAGGGAGATTCAGATGTTCATGTTCATTGGAAAGGAGCTGCCGAAATTGTTCTTGCCTTATGTACAAATTGGCTTGATGCAGATGGCTCAACTCATGAAATGACTCCTGATAAGGTATAACCACATACCAAACCATTTTCAGATTTAATTCGATAGTTCTCACGTCTCATTTTGGTCTTTCAGGCTAATCAATTCAAGAAATACATAGAAGATATGGCTGAGGAAAGTCTTCGATGTGTGGCTTTTGCTTATAGAAATCTTGATCTGAAAGATGTCCCGAGTGAGGAACAAAGAATCAACTGGCAGTTGCCGGATAATGACCTGACTTTTATTGGAATCGTGGGGATGAAGGTACATGTTCAATAATTTGCAAACCTTGAATTCTGATATTGCATATTATAACTCGCCATCCCTTTACTTTTATGTTTTTCTGGTAACATTTTCATAGTTTCTTTGTTGTTGCTAAGACATACATGCTTGTTTGCAGGATCCTTGTCGCCCTGGAGTCAGAGATGCTGTTAAGCTGTGCATCAATGCTGGTGTAAAGGTTTGTGTGTGGAATTTGTTAGAGATATATGTATAGTGTATTATTCCCTATTGTTATGAGGGGTTATTTGCATATTCACCTCCTGTACTTTGTATATATATATTGGCCCTTTGGCCCCCTGGCAATACAAGCGATATTCATAACATGGTATCAGAGCGAGGTTAGGGTTAGGGTTAGGGTCTTATCATTGCCACCGCCGGTTTTTTCACGCCACGCCGCTTCTTCCCATGTCCTCGTCACCTTCGTCGTCGTCGTTCTTGCCGATCTCGATCTCCTCCGAGGCACCGTCACCGTCGCCGTGAGCCATCATTGCCATCGCGATTGGTCCTTCCTCATCAGAGCCGCCCAAGCGACCGCGTCTTCTTTGACGCGTTCGTCATCTTGGGCCTCATCGCCGCTTCGCCGCCGCCGCCGCTTCCGCTCGGGCTGCCGGATTTACGCCCGCCGCTACTCTTGGTCATCTGCATTCGCGCCATTGCCCCGAGAAACGTCGGCGCTTGCGCCGGACGACCTGCGCCGCTTGTCGAGCCGACGCTGCGCAGATTGAACACGCCACCGCCGCCGCTTCCATCTATTGTTGTTGCTGCTTCATAAGGCACAGGCCGATGTTGCCGCCACTCGCCTCGGCGACGCCGCCCAATTGTTCGCTTCATCAGACCGCTTCGCCGCCGCTTGCGACTCCGCTTGCCATGCTTGGGGAACCGATCTAGGTTCCTCGCGCCTTTTGTTAAGGCCAAAGAAGATGCCGCCCAAGAAGAGTTTTTTCTAGTGCGCGGCAAAAAAAACGTCGTTTAACCGGCCGCCACCGCCCAAATTGCCGCTTGTTAGACTTCGTTGTCTTGGTCGCCCGTTGCCCAAATACGCCTACCAATGGGTCTTGCTTCCTCCGTCGCCGCCGGTGATCTTCGATGGTGTTAATTACACCGACTTCGTGTCTCACATGCGCATCCACATGCGTGGTCTTCGTCTCGGGCGCCCCTTCCGTGATGTCACCGCCCACCTTGCCCTACTCTAACGGAGTTTACCCTCGCTGTCGCTACGCCCTCGGCGGTAAACAAAGGTTGCCATCGAGGTCGCCGCTTGCTAATAATGAGGTCGCCTCGCCTACCAAGAGGCTCGATTCCTACAAGGATCGACCGACCGCTTACACTCAGCTGTACGACGACGACGCTTGGGCTGTTGTCTTCATCGCCGATGTCCAAATTTCGCTCTTCGAGGTTGTGGGACTCTTCGCTTTCAGATGTGGACTCACCTTCGTCGGCGCTTCTGAGCCCTCCGCGATGCCTCTACCGTCCGTAGTCCGCCAGAGCACTCTCTTCAAGCAGGTGATGCTATCGTTGACGCTTTTACGCCAGAGCTCTGTTTGTTCGGGCGTCACCGACTCTCTCCGCGACCTTCGGGTTGCCGCTCTGTCCGTCTTTGCTGGTCAGACGTCTTGACCTAGAGTTTCAGCGTGTCTACAATTTTCTTACTCGTCTTCGTCCTGAGTTCGAGCAGAGGCGTGCCCAGCTCCTTGCACGCCACCCTCGTGTCACTCTCTTGGAGGCTCTTACCGAGACGCGCAGAGGAGAGTCGCCTGAGTGGTGCTTTGGTTTGATGCCACTCCTTCGTGCTCGCCGCTCGTCCCTCGCTACACCGATCGCTTCCACGCCACCATCGCTTCCTCCAATGGCCGCCACAGTGGTGGTGGCCGCCTCCATCCGGCGGTGGCCGCTTTCATCGCTTCCTACCGCGACAAGGTTGGTTACATTGAGTCAGTGTTATAAGAAGGCGGCATCTTTCACGCCGTTCTTCTACTAGCACCGCATCGGTGCTTCTACATCGACGTCAGATCGACTTCTTCAGCCAGTTTCTCATCGCTGGCGAGAGATAGCCAGACTTCGACGCCGCTTGCCGCTTCAGTTCTCCTCGATGTGTTTACGCATCGACTCTTCTGCGCTCGCGAAACCACCTCTACACGCTTAGGTACCTCCCCGTGGATTCTTGATTTCGAGCATCTTTTCACATGACTTCGATTCTTCCATTCATCTTTCATTACACCTCTTGATTCTCCTGTTAGTGTTCTTCACCGATGGTACCTCTCTTTACTCTCGATCGAGGACCTCTTACCAACTCATCTTTTCATGTTCCTTCTGTTGCTCATGTTTCTCGCCTTACCATGCAGCTTCTTTCTGCTGGGCAGATTATTGACCTTGGTTGTCGGGTCATTCTCGGCTCGACTCTTGTTGTGTTCAGAACCGCCACACGGGAGCTCTGGTTGGTTCTGGCCCTCGGCGCCTTGACTCTGGCGTCTCTGGGAGCTTGATTGGCTTCACCTTCCTTCCGCCACTGCCGCCGCCGCCAGTCTCTCTTCGCCACTTCGTCTACCAAATTCTTTCCAAAGAAGTGGCATCACCGTCTTGGTCATCTGTGTGGATCTCGTCTGTCGTCTTTAGTTCGTCGTGGCCTTCTGGAGTCTGTCTTAGGAGAAGTGTCTTTAGATTGTTACAGCTGTAAGTTAGGTAAATAGATTCAGCTTCCTTATCCTCATAGTGAGTCAGTGTCTCAGCGCCCCTTTGATCTTGTTCATTCAGATATTTGGGGTCCCGCCCTTCGCTTTGAAAGGGTCATCGATATTATATCATATTTATAGATGATTTCTCTCGCCACACTTGGATATATTTCATGTCTTCTTGTAGTGAGGCTTTGTCTATCTATAAACAATTTGCCACTATGGTTCGCACACAGTTCTCCACTCCTATTCGTGTCTTTCATGTCGACTCACTGTGGCGAGTACCTCTGTCGTTACCGCGCAGCCTTCCTTTGTCGAAAGGTGGCACTCTCGCCGATTCTCTTGTCCCGTGTTCATGCTCGAGAATGGTGTCGCCGAGCGCAAGCATCGTCACCTCCTTGAGACGGCTCGTAATCGATGATTGTCGCTCTATTCCACTTCACTTTTGGGCCGAGGTCGTTTCCATCGCCACTATCTCGTCGGCAGCCAGCCTCTTACGCTTCTTGAGTGCGATCCTGTTGAGCGTCTTTGTGGTCTTCTTCCGACTACTCGCCTTCGTTTGTTTATTGCGTTTGCTACATTCTTCTCGCCGAGAACGCACTAAACCGACCTTCACTGCTGAGAGTGTCTTTCGGGATCTGATCTGCGAGCACAAGGGTCGTCTTTGGGATCCTGTTGGTCGACGGATGCGGATTTCTTAGGATGTGACTTTCGACGAGTCTCGTCCCTTCTACCCACGTCCTTCCTCTCCTTCGGCTTCCTCTGTGGAGTCTCTGTTTTTTACCTTTCGGATACACTTATATCTGTCTTGCCCTCGCCCACCTGGCCCCATCGAGTCTCCACATATTCCTCCTGTGGCCTCTCCGTCGAAATGCTACCGCTTGCCTCCTCTCGCCTCCCACTATAGTACCTTTTTTCCCTCTCTTCTACACTCGTCGACCTTGTATTGAGGATCTTCCAGATGAGCCATCTTCTCCTGATGTTCCATCTTCTCCTGATGCTCCATCTTCCCCTGATGAGTCATCTTCTCCTCGCTACGCTCTCCGCGATCGCCAGTTGATTCGCCCCCGCCTGCTTTTGGTTTTTTGGTGCGACTACTCATGAGCTCTGTCTCCCACCGGATGTCTTGTTACACCCCGAGTGGTAGCATGCCATGGCCGAGGAGATTGTTGCTCTCGAGCGTCTTGGTACTTGGGATTTTGTTCCTTTTCCATCTCACTTGTCCCATCACGTAAGTGGGTCTATAAGATTAAGACTCGCTCGATGGCTCTCTTGAGTGCTATAAAGCGCGTCTTGTTGCTCGTGGCTTCCAAAGAAGAGCATGGTCGTGACTACGACGAGACTTTTGCTCTCGTGGCCCACATGACCACCGCTCTGCGCTCTTTCTTTCGGTGGCGTCTCATTACTTGTTTGTCTGCATTCTCACTTGATATCAAGAATGCCTTTCTTAATGGCGAGTTGCGTGGGAGGTCTACATGCATCCGCCACCCAGGTATTCTGTTCTCGAGGGCATGGTCTGTCGCCTTCGCCGCTCTCTCTATGGCCTTAAGTAAGCCCCTCGTGCTTGGTTTGAGCGCTTCTCCTCCGTGGTCCTTCGCCGCCGGCTTTTCACTAGTGATCATGATCTTGCGCTCTTTGTCCACACTTCGTCTCGTGGTCGGACTCTTCTTCTGTATGTTGATGATATGATCATTACCGGAGATGGTTATGAGTACATTGCCTTTGTCAAGGCTCGTCTTAGCGAAAGCGATTTCTTATGTCGGATCTGGGTCTCTTCTTTACTTTCTTGGGATTGAGGTTACTTCCACTCCGGATGGTTTCTTTATGTCCCAAGAGAAGTATATTCAGATCTTCTTGATCACGCCTCTCGGCTGACCGATTGTAATTGTTGAGACTCCCATGGAGCTCAATGTTCACCTCCGACCCTCGATGGCGAGCCTCTTTTCGATCCGACTCGCTATCGCCATCTTATTGGGAGTCTTGTCTACCTTGTCATTATTTGTCCAGATATCACTTATCCAATCCATATTCTCGAGTCGATTCGTCTCTGCCCCACTCAGTCCACTCTGACCCACCTTCTTCGAGTTCTGCGATACCTTCATGGGACTATCTCTCGCCGTCTCTTCTTTCCACACTCCATCTCGTTCTGACTTGAGCTTATTCGGATGCTACTTGGGCACCGATCCCTCTAATCGCGGTCTATCTCGCTTACTATGTTTTTCTTGGTGGTTCTCTCATTTCTCGAAGATTTAAGAAACAGATCGCAGTGTCCGCTCGAGCGCAGAGGTCGAGTTGCGAGCTATGGCTCTCTTGACAAAGAAAGATTACTTGGCTACAGTGGTTACTTGAGGATTTTGGTGTTTCTGTCACTACACCGACTCCTCTCTTGCCAGATAGTACAGATGCTATCAGTATTGCCCGTGACCCTGTGAAGCATGAGCTCACTAAGTATATTGGTGTTGATGCTTCCTTCATGAGGTTTTGTGTGCATGATCGGTGATTGCTCTTCAAGATGTGCCTTGAGCTTCAGTAGCGGATTTCTTTTACGAAGGCCTGACTCGAGCACAAAGATTTGCTTACTCTCCCCAAACTCGGTGTTGTTGATCAACCATGAGTTTGAGTGGGGTGTTAGAGATATATGTATAGTGTGTTATTCCCTATTGTTATGAGGGGTTATTTGCATATTCACCTCCTGTACTTTGTATATATATACTGACCCTTTGGCCCCCTGGCAATACAAGCGATATTCATAATGTAATTCATCTCATATCAAGGACACAAAGAACTGTTAGAAAGATTACAAGTTATATTTGCCTCAGACAATGAGTGTGCTGAGATTTCTTGCAAAATTTGACTTTATTATATATTTAATGTAATACCCATGATAGAAAACCAGCTTTAGATGTATATTGTTAGAATAGGAATCCTTTTCTATTTCCTTATCTGCTTTTTGTATTTTCTTATCTTTATATGGCATACCCCCTGTCACGGACGTGATGGGATCGGATGGGATACTCGTGATAAGTCGGTGGACGCGGACCTGGACCCCAGCGGCTTTGTGGAGGAGCCGTGACGACGGCAACCGCATGGCAAGGGCAGGTTCGTGAACAGTAACGAGAGGGAGAGGAAGTTTGGGTTTTTTGATATCTTGATTACTACATACGGAAGATACGAGTCTCTTTAAATAGAGACACAAGCCTGACAATAGGAAATCTAAACTATCTCTTAAGGAGATCAATACTGGAAACAGACTCTATCCCTTATGGAAAGCTAATCAATCAAAACTATCCTAATACATATGCCTTGCCGTAAATAACGTAAAGTCCTACTGCTTCATGTCTTGCCGCCACGTGTGTCTGTGCCGATTTTGATTGCGTTGTCATCTGTATCGCTCGAATCATCTTCTTGCGGCGAGAATACGTTAAGCCCCACATGACATTTCTCCCTTCTCGAAAGCAAAGCTCGCCCTCGAAATGAAAAGGGATAGAGTTCTTTAAATTGCGCCAGATCTTCCCAAGAAGCATTGGCGGCCGGAGCACCTTCCCATTGAACTAGAAGCTAGAGTTGACCACGAGCCAGACGGGATTTAAGAACTTTAGCCGGCACAGGACACACTCGCCCATGTAACAAAACTAGCAATGCTGGAGGATTGGCTGGTGGGGTCCCTACAAACGGTTTCAATATACTAATGTGGAAAACGTCATGAATTTTGGTGCGGGGTGGCAATTCAAGGCGATAATCTACCAAACCAATGCGTTGAAGCACTTTGTATGGTCCAAAATAACGCGGTCCTAACTTTCCGCGAGTGGGGAGAGAATGATGTCGCCTGACGCTGATGAAGACGAAGCCAAATTCATTGCCCCTCAGCCAATTCCAATTCACGATGTCCCTTGTCATACTGTTTCTTGTAAAGTTGTTGTGCTTGAAGCGGTCACGGACCTCGAGCAAAAATTCGTCATGATCGCGTACTAACTGCTCCACGGCAGGAAAACGCGTGCTACCCGTCTCGTATGTGCGCAAGGACGCGTACTAACTGCTCCACGGCAGGAAAACGCGTGCTACCCGTCTCGTATGTGCGCAAGGACGGTGGCTCCCTACCATACACCACTTTGAATGGCGAAGTATGGAGTGATGTCTGAAAGGAGGTGTTGTAATAGTACTCGGCCCAAGGTAACCACCGAAGCCAGTGTTTGGGGCGATCGCCAATTTTGCAACGTAAGTACATGACAATAATCTTGTTGACCACTTCGGATTGACCATATGATTGAGGATGAAAAGCGGTATTGAGGCGAAGTTGAGCACCGGTCAAACAAAACAGTTCAGTCCAAAAAGTACTAGTGAATACCGGGTCATTGACAACGGACGTAGGCACCCCATGTAGCCGAACAATCTCACTGAAAAACACCTAGGCCACCGAATGTGTTGTGTATGGATGAGCCTGTTTTGCCGTGGACATGAGGCAGTCCTTCAATGAAATCCATAGCGATGTCTGCCCATATTGTGGATGGAACGTCCAAAGGTTGAAGAAGACCAGCCGGGTGTAACTGCTCACCCTTATTTCGTTGACACGTATCACACGCGCGAACGAACTCCTGCACCACCAAGCGAGCATTAGGGACATGAAAATCAGCATAGAAACGATGGAGCGTCTTTTGGACTCCTTCGTGGCCAGTGCCATGCGCTGCTTGAAGAAGGCGAGGCAGCAATGTTGCTGTAGAAGGAACGTATACCCTCTTGTTGAACGTAACAAGACCATCGACTAGTGCCCATGCCCCCGCCGGGTCAGCCGTCCGTGATGGGTCAGGCGGCTTTAGCATGGTAGGGTCCTCGCCAACTCAGCGTAGTTCACAACATCGCAAAGGCGAGGTGAAAGGGTATAACCGCGACGACGTGAAGCTCTTGTCGCTACGACGATGCATCAACAACCACGTTAGTGCGACCCTGTTTGTATTCCACACCAAAATCATAACCCAGGAGCTTGCTAACCCATTGATGCTGAGGAATGGAGAGCCGTTGGTCAAGCAAAAACTTCAAGCGGTAACGGTCGGTACGTACCAAAAATTTGCGGCCCCATAAATAAGGTGGCCAATGTCGAACTACCTGTACGAGCCCGATGAACTCCCGTTCGTAGGCCGCCAAGAGAGCATGGCGAGGCGCAATAGGTCGACTAAAATATGCAATGGCGCCCGTGCCCTGATGAAGTACCGCCCCAAAGCCATGATCGGACACATCACATTCAACAATAAATTCGGCGGAAAAATTAGGCAATTGCAGGATAGGTGCCTGAGTGAGTGCCGCCTTGAGTTTGGTGAAGGCGTCTTGGGCTCTCAGTCCAATGAAATGCTTCGCGTTTGAGAAGCTGTGTCAGAGGTGGTGCAAGTGAGCCGAAATCCCGAATAAACTTGCGACAATAACCCGCAAGGCCAAGAAATCCCCAAACTACCCTTACTGACTTCGGTACGGGCCAGGAGGTGATGGCACTGATTTTGGCTTGGTCTACGGCGACGCCGGCTGTGGAAACCACATGGCCCAGGTATGCGACCGACTCCTCCCCAAAGAAATACTTGGATCGTTTCAGGAAAAAAACGATTGGACTGTAGGGTGTGAAGGACCACCCAGATGTGACGGAGATGCTTGGACCAGGACGGACTGTAGATGAGGATGTCGTCGAAGAAGACCAATACAAAATGGCGAAGGAACGGTTGGAGGACCGAGTTCATGAGGGCTTGAAATGTAGCCGGTGTGTTGGTGAGGCCGAACGACATTACGAGGAACTCGAAAAGCCCTTGATGAGTGCGGAATGCCGTCTTCTCCACGTCGGCTGGGTGCATCAGAACCTGATGAAAGCCAGAGCGCAAATCCAGTTTAGTGAAAAATACGTCGTCACGTAGTTCATCAAGTAATTCCTCCACAACTGGAATTGGAAATTTGTCTTTGATGGTTCGGTCATTGAGAGCCCGGTAGTCGACACAAAAACGCCAAGACCCATTCATCTTTTTGATGAGTAATACCGGCGACAAGAAAGCTGAAGTACTGTGACGAATAGTCCCTTGTTGGAGCATCTCGGCACATTGTTTTTCAGGCTCGTCCTTCTGCAATTAGGCGTAGCAATATGGTCGAACTGCAATGGCGTCAGTGCCACGCTTTAGGTGGATGCGATGGTACCAGTCCCGAGCCGGCGGCAACCCGTACGGTTTGGCAAAGAGGTCGTGAAACTCGTCGAGATCATCCAATAAAGTGGTGCCGGTGCAAGCGAAAGCAATCGTCTTTTGCTCGGGCTCCAATGGCGCATCGCGTACAGTCACCTCATACGGCCAGCGAGCAAAGACCATGGTCATGCGAGAGAAGTCCCAAGTGATTGGCCCCAGAGTGCTGAGCCACTGTACCCCTAGGACCACGTCAAATCCTTCCAATGGCATGGCGTAGCAGTCCAAGGTGAACGCCTCTCCTCCGATGACAATACGCATGGCACGACAGAGGCCCAGGCTAGATACACTATCGCTGTTGGCGACAATCACACTGAGACCGGACTGGGGTTGCAGAGGTACTCCGGCGACATGCGCGACGTGGTCGGCGATGAAGTTATCGTGGAGCCAGAGTCGAGGAGAGCGACCAAGGTAGTGTTGCCAATCGCCACCAACAAGCGCATGGTCTGGCCGGAGCGGGGCAGAATGCTGGTGAGGGCAGCTAGGGAAATTTCCGGCTCCATAGTGGTGGCCGGAAGATTGTCTTGGTCATCGTCGTCGTTGAAATCCGGCTGAATCTCGATGATGAAGAGGCGCTTGCAACGGTGGCCCACGAAATACTTCTCGTCACATTGGTAGCAAAGCCCTTGTGCGCGATGTCGTTCCATCTTAGTTCGGCGTCGAGGAAGCGGCATGCAGACGACGGACGGGCGGTGGCTCGGCGTGGGAACTATCCGCGGCAAAGCCGATCGAAGGTGCCCGTGATCGAGCCATTGTGAGTGTTACGAGCGGCGGTCCAACCGGAGCGGACCTGCCGATTGGCCCGGACGAGCGCCAGGGATGTCTTGGGGGCATGGCTGGGGTGGCCACCTGTTGGCGGCGCTCGTACGCATGCGCAAGGCTCATCACAGACTCCAATGATTGCGGTGCTTGTAGCTCGACATCGGTCGGAAGAGGCTGCCCAAGACCTGCTGTGAACAGTTGAATCTGCTGGCGCTCCGTTAATGCGTCAGTACGGCATAGGAGAGCGAGGAATTGGTCGGAGAACTCCCGGACCGTGCCCTTTTTGTGTAGTTCAATGAGCTCACCCAACGGATTGCTACGCAATGGTGGCCAGAAGCGGGTGTTCATTAACTCGACGAAGTGGCGCCATGAGGGCGTGCCCATATCGCGCTCCAAGCATGGTACCAAAGCTGGGCCGACCCTGTCATGTGAAAGGTGGCGAGCCACACTTTGTCTTCCTCCATGATGTGTTGTCCCCGAAAGAATTGTTCACAGCGATTAAGCCATGGCAAGGGGTCGTCGTGACCGTCGAACGTCGGGAAGTTCAATTTGTGGAAGCGAGGGGCACCACCCCAGCCGGCGGCGCGCCTGTCCCCCACTGGATGATGTGCCGGGGGCCGCTCGATGTCGGTGCCATGGTGCACCCTGCCCGTCGTTGCCGGCAGGACATGCGCCGCCCGGTGGGGATTGGGTAGCATGCCCTCCGTTGTGCGAAAGCTGGCGTCGAAGTCGTGTGGCTGCAGCCAGTGGTCTTGCTCGAGGCGTGTGATGGCGAGGTGATGAGCGCGTTGTTAGTTGTCGATGTCGCGGATGGAGCCAGTGAGCACGTCGATCTTGTCATAGAGCTTGAGTCGATCGAGCTCCATTTGTTGCAACATGGTGTCGAGCTTCTTGGCAACCGCATCCAAAGCTTCTCCGTCTTACATGGGAGGCGAAGCAGCAGGAGTCTCTAATACCAAGTTGTCACGGACGTGATGGGATCGGATGGGATACTCGTGATAAGTCGCTGGACGCGGACCTGGACCCCAGCGGCGCGGTGGAGGAGCCATCACGATGGCAACCACGCGGCAAGGGCAGGTTCGTGAACAGTAACGAGAGGGAGAGGAAGTTTGGGTTTTCTGATATCTTGATTACTGCATACGGAAGATATGAGTCTCTTTAAATAGAGACATAAGCCTAACAATAGGAAATCTAAACTATCTCTTAAGGAGATCAATACTGGAAACAGACTCTATCCCTTATGGAAAGCTAATCAATCAAAACTATCCTAATACATATGCCTTGCTGTAAATAACGTAAAGTCCTACTGCTTCATGTCTTGTTGCCGCTGTCGTTCGCCGATTCTGAATGCACGTTGCTGCTGCCGTCGCCTGGAATCATCTTCTTGCGACAAGAATACATTAGCAGCACAATTTGTTCCGGTTGTGCTTGCTACCCCTTCTTCTTCGACTACACCGACGTTTTCTGCTTCGACTACAGTCCCTTCTCAGGTGTCTGTTTCCGCTTCTGTTTTTGCACCAACTGGGGTTCAGTGCAATTATTGCAAGAACTTCGGGTACGGCTACCAGAGTTGTGCGGTGCGAAAAAAGCGGAACAAAATGGGAGGGCAGGGAGGCCCTTCCTCGACGGGAGGACAAACCAGCATGTCAGGAGGACCTTCTCAGCGAGGTGACTCTGTTCAGCAGTTCTGCCAGGCTCTACTTGAGCAGCTCTCTCATAGCTCAGCAGGTTCTGCTAGTTTAGCTCAGACGTCTCCTTCAGGTACTTCTTGAGCTCTGGATTCTGGTTCCTCTTTCCACGTGACACCGGACTCCACACCTCTCACTTCAGTAGGACCTCCTGTTTTTTCCTATCTCTGTTCAGATAGCTGACGGTACTTCTCTGTCTGTCAGCTGTCAGGGCACTCTTTTGTCCACTGATTTTTCTGTTCTAGCTGTTTTCCATGTTCCCCAGCTTACCATGCAGCTTCTTTCGGCGGGTCAGCTTACCAATCTCGGCTGTAGGGTTGGTTTTGACTCCGCTCTGCTTAGGCCCAGACCAAACAAGGACAAGATTGGGATTGGCATTGTAGTAGAGGATCGTCACGGTCTTTACATCCTCGACCACCTCCACCTCCCGCCCACATTAGCTGCTCCTATCACCTCTACATCTACCTCCACCACCACTGCTGCCACCACCTCTGGAGTTTTTTGCGCAGTGACATCATCGTTTAGGTCACTTGTGTGGGTCTCGCCTGTCTTCATTAGTTCGTCAGGGTGTTCTTGGACATGTTATTATTGACACGGCCATATTTTGTCAGAGTTGTAAGCTGGGCAAGCAGCTACAACTTATCATTCTAGTGAGTCTTTGTCTTCTCGTCCTTTTGACTTAGTTCATTCAGATGTATGGGGACCTGCGTCTATTATCTCTAAAGGCGGACATAAATTTTATGTGATCTTCATTGATGATTATTTCCGTTTTACATGGATTTTCCCTATGTCTAATCGTTGTTAGTTTTTTGCAATCTATCGTAGTTTTGCAACAATGGTTCGTACTCAGTTTGATTCTTCCATCCGTACTTTTCGCTGTGATTCTGCTGGCGAGTGTTGTTCTGGCGCTTTTAGATAGTTTCTTACTGAGCAGTGCACTCTTCTTTACCAGTCTTTTTGTCCTGGTGCCTATGCTCGGAATGGGGTTGCTGAACGCAAACATCGTCATCTGATTGAGAGTGCCCGCACTCTTCTCCTTGCCACTCGTTTCACCACAGTTCTGGGCTGAGGCTATTTCTACGGCTGCATATCTCATCAATATTCAGCCTTCCACTACTCTTAAGGGTGTCAGTCTTATAGAGCGTCTCTACTCTCGAGCCCCCCAGTGCACCCACCTTCGTGTTTTTGGTTGTACTTGTTTTGTTCTGATGTAGCCTCATGAGAGAACCAAACTATCGGCTTAGTCAGTTGAGTGTGTGTTTCTTGGTTATAGTTCTGAGCATAAGGGTTATCGCTGTTATGATCCTTTTGCTTGACAGATCAGGATTTTACGAGATGTTGTCTTTGACGAATCTCGACCTTTCTTCTATCGAGATTCGGCACCTTGTTCTACCGTTGAGTCGATTTCATGGTTGTCTCTTTCTGACTCTTCACCCATTTCTCCATTATCATAGTTTTCCCCTGGTCTGTCTCTAGTGGTTCCTTCTGTACCTCCGCTTTCGGTACTGCCTCCTGCAGCACCACCGTCTCGTTTCTTTGGTATTCACTACTCTAGTCGTCCTCGTCCTTCACCAGTCTCCTCTCTTGGCATCTTGCCGACACCTACATCTGATCCTCTTGATGATGCTCCTCGTTACGCCCTTTGTGACCGGACATCCCGTCGACCTCCTGATTGTCTTGGATTTGCTCCAATAGCTTGTGCTCTCTCTGTCACTGAGCCTAGTTTCATCGTGGAGCTGCTCCTCATTCTCAGTGGCAGCTCGCTATGACAGAGGAGGTTGATGCTCTTCGACGTACAAAGACTTGGGATATTGTACCGATACCTGTGCATGCTTGTCCTATCACGTGCAAGTGTGTGTATAAGATTAAGACCCGGACCCGGTCTGATGGGCGTATATTAGGCTCCATTGTACGTACAATCTGAGTAAATCTTTAATCTTTAGAGTTATATTCTTTAACAGTTTAACTTGATGACTCAGTATGATGTATGATAATTATATATTTCTATTTTGAGCTGACAATTCATAAAGTGAATCTTCAAAAGGAACTAAATCTGTTTATTTGATTGTGGTGGTTGTGTAAACTGTAAAGGCACAAAACTATTGGTACCATTAAATGTTGGCACAATGTTTCCTGCATAGCTGGAGACTGGAGTGCTTCTCTTAACTCTAAACATGACTAACTTCTGCTGTTTTTGAATAAGTAGGTACGCATGGTAACTGGAGATAATCTGCAGACAGCTAGAGCAATAGCACTTGAGTGTGGAATACTCGACGACCCCCAGGCATCTGCACCAGCTATAATAGAAGGAAGAGTTTTCCGTGCATACAATGACGCTGAAAGGGAGGCAGTTGCCGAAAAGATTTATGTAAGACCATAAAACACATTTGTGCTTGCCAAAATATTAGAAGTGTGTTCCAAGCTTATCGAGGTAACCTGATGAAAGTGCTTTAGGTTCTATAGGTTGATTTATTGCTCTTAAAGCTTATCGTTGTGCATTTTTGTCGTCTTGTTTTTTTTTTTTTGGTTTGGCAAAAGGGACCATAAACATACGGTTGATATATTTCAAATCATGCAGCATATTTGAATTGGAATCAAAATAACCTTTATGCTATTGACAGTTCTGTATAACACTTCTACCTTTCCGTCAGGATTCTTGATTTATAAGTTTTTTAATTTTAACTAAAATTACAAGTTTGCAAATTTTGGTTGAATAAATCCTTGCTTATTCTCTGAGTTTAGGGACTGAAGTTGAGCAATATATCTAAAACCTTCTAAACATGGAAATCCTATACGAGAAATAGGGAGTGCTTCTTGTGGTTGCCACTGATCTCTTGTCTGGTTTGACCGTTAATGTCTTCTTCCCATCATCGATGCACAGAAATGGTCCCTACTTTGCCACTTTCGTATAATATATCCTCTGTTCTATTACCATTCGACAAAAATACGAAAGTTAGGAACAGCTGAAGTTTTCTTCCACTAACCAATAGGATACAAAATATTTGGTGGTTGCGAACTTGTGCTTATAGCTTGGTAGCTGAATTTGCTGCGGCGTTTCTGATGCTTTATTTCATGTAATGGGACAGATATTCCTTGTTCCATTTGAGTCCATACATTATGTTGTTCAATTCTTGCTCTTGCTGTTAGCTTGATCATTCTACTGGGAATAACCTGATTTCAACAATGTATTGCAGGTGATGGGAAGATCTTCTCCAAATGACAAACTTCTCCTTGTAAAAGCATTGAAGAAAAACAATGTCGTTGCTGTTACTGGAGATGGAACAAACGATGCTCCTGCATTGCACGAGGTACAATACATACATAAGGGGACTTTGTATTTTGAATGAATAATGGATAAAAGGATTGGTCATGCATGTGATCATATGCTGTACTGTTCAGTACTATAAATATGCATTTCAAATCTCTCATTACTCCTAATTTTCAGGCAGATATTGGTCTTGCTATGGGCATCCAAGGAACAGAAGTAGCTAAAGAGAGCTCAGACATAATTATTCTGGATGATAATTTTGCTTCAGTTGTGAAGGTTAGGAAAGTTTGTATAAATCAACAATCTTCTGATCCGCAGTGAATACAACTAATATCTTAAATTCTCTTCATATTTAACACTCTAGGTGGTCCGCTGGGGTCGTTCTGTTTGCGCAAATATCCAAAAGTTTATTCAATTCCAGCTTACTGTAAATGTTGCGGCTCTTGTAATTAATGTGGTTGCTGCGGTTTCCTCAGGCAATGTTCCTCTAAATGCTGTTCAGGTTTGTCAAATATTCTTAATATACGTTTCTTAGAATTACTGCAATGCCATATTGGAATCATTTTGCATATTGATAGTTTAAATGCTAGCCTTGTCAGAATATTAGTAGATAAATTAACTGGCTCTAGATGTCATGCCCAGTATCCTCCACTTAAAGTTTCCTGAATCATTATGCTAGCTATTTAAATAATTACAGATTGCAGTATGTGGTTGTTCGTATCGGATACTTAATCTAGTATATTTAGTATTTAGTCTCATCTTTTGTTAGTATTGTGGACCAAATCCTGCTTGCTCATTGTACTATTCTTTAACTTAGTGAACTAAGTGGGAGCTTCACTTGGAAATTGGAATTGGGTGCTGCCTTGTAGAATCCATTAGTTTTGTGACAAGAATCTTTCAGGAAATGTTGAAGATCAACTGTGAAATCAATGTTCCCATGGGCCAATAGGAAATTGTCAATGTACAGAAGTGAAATTAAATTATTAAACTTGTATTTTTTGGACGTGACCAAATGTTTACTTTATTTTGTTGTTGATACAGCTTCTCTGGGTTAATCTCATAATGGACACACTTGGTGCACTTGCTTTGGCTACTGAACCACCAACGGACCAATTAATGAAGCGTCAACCTGTTGGACGGAGGTTAGCCCTTTTCTCCTCGAAACTGTTATGATGTTATCTAAAACAAAACCAATCTATGAGCTGTATTCATCTATAGATGTTTTTTTTCTGTGCTAACAGTTAGACTTTTATATCTTTCAATTGTCAATCTATAGTAAACAGAACTGTGGATCTCATAGTTCTCTTCTGATAAAGGTTGTAGAATACTCCCTCCATTTGTTTCATTAAGGCACTCACGCAGTTGCAGTCGTACTTTGTAAATTTTGGCTAACAATTAGACAATATATAGGTTTGGTGATACAAAAATGGTACCATTAGATTCGTATCTGAAAGTACTTTCATATTATTATAATCTTGTAGTTGTTAGAAAGATAAATCTAGGGTTTGCTATTCACAACTCTGCATCTTATTCATTAATGGAGGGGATATATATAGACATAGATACATGGGCCTCATGGGCTACAAGGACCACATGGACCAAAAGAGAGAGAGAGAATGTAGAATATACAATACTCTTAACACCCCCCTTCAAACTCAAGGTGGATCAAGAGGATTTGATACACTAAGTTTGAGTAGATGAAATCGATGATGTTCTCGAGTTTGAGCTTTAGTAAAGAAATCTGCAACTCGAAGCTCTGAGGGAATATACTTGAGGGTGATGGTCGATTGCTGACAATGAGATCGTGTGAAGGATGCATCAACACCAATATTTTTTGTCAGCTCATGCTTGACTGGATCATTGGCAATTTGAAAGGCACTTGTATTGTCGCAAAAAAGAGGGGTATGATTGTCACAAGGGACACCAAGATCAGTCAAGAGCCATCGAAGCCAAATGATCTCTGATGTTGTAGCGGCAAGTGCTCGAAGCTCAGCCTCTGCACTAGAGCGTGACACCGCAGTCTGCTTCTTAGACTTCCAGACAATAAGCGAAGTACCAAGAGAGATACAGTAGCCAGTGACAGATCGGCGATCAGCAGGATCACTCGCTCAAGTAGAGTCAGAGTAAACGTGGAGCTGGAGCTGACTCGAACTGGCATAGAACAAATGTCTCGACGCAGTTCCTCTCAAGTATCTCAGTACACGAAGAACATGACTATAGTGAATCGGGGTGGGAGTATCTTGTGGTGGTGAGCACATGAACAAGATGAGCAATGTCCGCCCGCGGTGGTGTGAGATAGACAAGGCTCCCAACAAACCGTCGATAGCGGGAAGAATCTATTAGGGGTACATCGTCTGTAGGTCGAAGCTGCAAGTGAAGCTCCATGGGTGTGGCAGCAGTATGAGTATCAGTCATCCCAGAGCGAGCAAGCAGATCCTGAACATAGCGATGCTGAGAGAGATAGTAGCCATCACCGTCAGAATGAACCTCAATTCCTAGAAAATAGCTCAATGGTCCCAAATAGGACATCACAAATTGTTCACTCAATTTCTTCTTGACAAAAGCCATGTGGTCCATGTTATCTCTTGTGATCAGCATATCATCAACATACAAAAGAAGCAAAGTACGACCTCGCTGAGAAATATGAATAAACAAGGCAGGGTCATGCTCACTCGGAGTGAAACCAACAGCTCGAATCATAGAACTGAAACGCTCGAACCAAGCACGAGGAGCCTGCTTGAGACCATATAGAGCACGCCTAAGGCGACAAACATAACCTGTAGGAGCCTCAACGCCTAGGGGTGGCTACATATAGACCTCCTCATGTAGATCACCATGAAGAAAAGCATTTTTGACATCCATCTGAGATATAGTCCATGTGCGTATTGCTGCAACTGCAATAAGAGTACGGACTGTGGTCATATGAGCAACTGGAGCAAAAGTCTCATCATAATCTTGACCATAAGCTTGCTGAAAACCTCTTGCAACAAGACGAGCCTTGTATCGCTCTACCGACCCATCTGACTTGTTCTTTATTTTGTACACCCACTTGCAAGTGATAGGAACAGTTCCAGATGGTAGCGGAACAAGATCCCAAGTGTCTGTACACTCTAATGCTGTGAGCTCCTCTGTCATAGCCAACTGCCACTCAGGTACACTAACAGCTTCCTGATAGGTACTCGGCTCAGCTATTGCATCTGCACGAGAAAAACACCATCTCTCTGGTGCCTGAATAGAAGAACGATCACGTAGAGCATATCGTGATGTAGTAGAATGATCGTCAGAGTCGATGATACTGGCCGGAGGATCAAGTGGAGAGGAGGACTGAGGATCAGAAGGAACTCTCTGTCGACGACTATAGTGGAAGGGTAAAGTGGAAGTGTCAGAAACTGGTGGAGCTGGTGGAGAAGGCACACTAGAAGGTGAAACTGGTGGAGAAGGTGTATCTGGAGAAGGCAAGTCTGATGAAGGAATGGGAGGTAGACAAAAAGGAAGTGGAATCTGTGGAAGGAGAAGTGGGATGTGGAGAAGGATGATGAAAGAAAGGTCGTCTCTCATCAAAAGTCACATCATGAGATGTGCGAATGCGACGTGCAGATGGATCATAGCAACGATAACCCTTATGCTCCGAACTATAACCCAGAAAAACACAACTGATTGAGGGCTCAGCTTTGTGCGCTCACAAGGTGCTAGAAGAACATAGCAGGCACAACTAAAAACACGAAGATGAGTATAGTGAGCAGGTGCTCTGTACAGGACCTCACTAGGACACTTGCCTTGAAGCTTGGAAGAGGGCTGGCGGTTAATAAGATAAACTGCTGTAGAGACCGCTTCCCCCCAAAAGTGAGAGGGGACAAAGGAGGAAATGAGAAGAGTACGGGCAGTCTCGATGATGTGACGGTGCTTGCGCTCAGCAACACCATTCTGAGCATGAGCACCAGGACACGAGAGCCGAGGAAGAGTACCCTCGTAAGAAAGGAACCGATTTAAAAGTCGAGGAAAGATACTCTCCTCGAGTCGAGCGGAAAACACGAATGGCGAAGAAAAGCGTGTATGAACCATCTTAGCAAAAGACCGATAAATGGAAATCAACTGAGAGCGATGTTTCATAAAATAGATCCAAGTATATCGAGAGTGATCATCAACAAATATGACATAATAACTATGACCACCCTTCGAAACAAAAGGAGATGGACCCTATACATCTGAATGCACCAAATCAAAAGGATCAAAAGACTGAGAGGTACTACTGGGATATGGAAGTTGTAGTTGTTTCCTCAACTTACAACCAGTACAATGAAAACTAGACTCAACAGTGATATGACCTAAGAAACCCCGGTGAACTAAAGTGGTGAGGCGAGCTCCACAAAGATGACCAAGTCGATGATGCCACTTGCTGTAGGAAGACCCAACAGGAGACTGAGATGAAGACATAGCAGAAGACACCAAGGCCTTCGACATACTGGTAAAAGGAAGATGTAAGGTGTCCAAGACATAGAGACTGGGAGAGCCTCTACGGCGATGGCCAGAACCAATTACTCTTCTGCTCTGACGATCCTAAATGAAACAAGAAGAATCATCAAATCCAATGAAACAGTTCATATCAGTTAGTTGACCAACAGAAAGAAGATTCATAGATAGGTGAGGAACAAAAGACACATCAGAACAGAGAAGCAAGATGTAGAGAGAATGCCCCGATGGGTAATAGAGCAAGGTGTACCATCGGTGTGAACATAGGTAGCATCGATGTGGCAGACCACGAGCAACAAGCCGAGAGTCATCGGATGTGACATAAAAAGAAGCACACGAGTCCGAACCAAGGATGGCGGCGCTAGAAGCGAAGGTGCAATCGATGTCATAGCGCATAATCGATCCGAGGTTCTGAGATGTGGATGTGTCGCCAGTGATCGCTCGATGAGTGCTCGAAGGCCCGATGGGTGCTCCACGACGACGCCGTCAGCCGTACATTAGCACGATAGGCAATAAGGCGATCCGATGCAACTTGAAACATTTGTCAACATGATGACCAGTCCTCTTGCAATGGGAACAAACCAACACTCCTGTGGGTGTCGCTCTGGTAGATCCATAGCGCTGTGAGAGACTCAGGACAGCATGTGGTGAGGATCCTGAGACAGGCATAAGGGAATGAAGACGAGTCTCCTCTGCAATCAAACTAGAGAGCGCCGCAGTCAAAGTCGGTGGAGTGGGATAGTTGAGCAACTGAGTACAAACAGGCTCAAACTCCGATTGAAGCCCCATCACAAACTGATACATGAGTGCCTGCTGAGCATACTCATCTTTGGCAGCACAAGACTGACAGGCAACAGCAGCCTTCGGTGTCATAGACTCTAGAGGACCGGTGATATGAGTGAAAGCACTGTAATACTCCTCCACTGACTGATCTGCCTGCTGCTGAAGACTATGAATGTTCTTGAGCAATGTGAGGCGAAGAGCACCACTGGACTGAACATATCTCTTTGCAAAGTATGTCCACATTTGCTTGGCTGAAGTATGATACTCAAGACTCATCCGCAGAGAAACATCAACACTCAAAGACAATGCTTGGTCATGACACGATCATCTTCTTTTCGCCAAGCCTTTAATACCTCAACATCAGCGGTCTTTGGATCGGGAGGATCATCAGTCAAATGAGAGGCCAAACCATAACCCCTAAGAGTAGTCTTGACTGAGAAAGCCCATGCTCGGTAATTCAACCCATCGAGCTTGATGTCTGTAAATACTAGAGATGAACTGCCCCCAAACATCGAGTCGGACTTAGCCATCTTGATGGACCACAATCAACAATAGCTAGCGGCAGAGCAACAACACCAGGCACTAAGCAATAGCAATATCAAGCTAGCATCACAAGAGCATCAACAGTAGCAAGACAATAGCAATATCTCCAAGCAACAACGCCAAGCACCAAGCAATAGCAATATCTAAACTCAAACAAAGGAGATATACCACTCGTTAGCAGAGGAGAGCAGAGGAGAGGTGGCCAGTTGTGTAGATCCGATGGGGAAGCAACTGGAGCAGAGGACACGGATGGCGGCGGCGAGCTGCACCAGAGCGAAGGAGCAAGGCGTCGTGCTTGAGGAGAAGTCCTTGGCCTCTAGCACTTGATCCCGCCGGATCTTTGGTGGAGACGAGGCGGCGGCACCAAGTGATTCTCCAGGCGCCGAGCGGTGGAGACGAGACGCCAGATCCAGGCGCTAGATCGGTGAGATGCTGGAGCAGAGGATCTGGTGTGGACGAAGCGCAGATCCGGCGTGAAGACGAGGCGTCGGCGTTGAGCGCAAGATCCGGGCGGAGGTCAGCGTGAAGACAAGGCGTCGGGCTGCCGAGAGTAAGGAGGCGGTGCGGATCCGGTCGTCTCCGGCGGTGGCGATCCGGGACCAAGGAGGCAGAGGCGAGGTAGAGCCGACGGCGCTGATCCGGGACCAAGGAGGCGGAGGCGAGGTAGAGCCGACGGCGGCAGCCCGAGGCTAGGGCGACGCCAGATCTGGCCGGGTGACGTGGCTGCTGGCTTGGAGCAAAGGACCGCAAGCTCGGGGATGTCTTGCTCAGGCCTTCCGGCCCGAGCGGCAGAAGCCGGCGGCGGTGGAGTAGAACTAGGGGCTAGGATTAGGGTTGGATGGCTTTGATACTATGTTAGAAAGATAAAACTAAGGTTTGCTATTCACAATTCTGCATCTTATTCATTAATGGAGGGGATATATATAGACATAGATACATGGGCCTTATGGGCTACAAGGGCCACATGGGCCAAAAGAGAGAGAGAATGTAGAATATAAAATACTCTTAACAGTAGTTACTAACAATATATCGTAAAAGAAACTAGTGGTCGAAGTTCAATTTTGAAGATTGTGCCAGATCAAATGGTGCCTTAGGTTTTGCAATGGATGGAGTAGTAGAAAGTGGGTATCCTATTTTCCTTGTTGATACTTGATTGCCATTCTTAGTTGACTAGTGATACTAATTTATTTTGTATTATGTAACCTTTTCATGAGGTTCACCATTCTAAGGCAATATTGTGCTTGCATTCAAAGTATATTTTCCTGGTGAAAGAAGCACCCAAGAAAAAGTGTTCCCTTTTATGCTTTGGACTCTAAATCAATTCAAAATATGCAAAACATCCTTAATAATATTTACTATAATTCTTGATTGACATAAATGTTGTATATGTTTTTTTTACATTCTTGTGCATTTAATGCAGAGGACCGCTTGTGACTAATATTATGTGGAGAAACTTGTTCATTCAGGTAATACAGTCTTGTCAGATGTTGATTGTCAACTTTTATTTTTTTACTGAGCTATTTTTGAGTCAGTTACTGCGGTGTTTTGTAACCACAGGCTCTCTTTCAAGTTGGTGTTCTTCTGACACTCAACTTTAGGGGCCGTGACCTTCTGCATTTAACTCAAGATACTCTCGGTCACTCCAGTAAAGTGAAAAATACATTTATATTCAATACATTTGTCCTGTGTCAGGTAACTCCTCATCTTGGATAATCACCTTTTCTTTTACTTTATTCAGAAGCATGCTAGCCTTATGGTTGCATTGTGAATATACTTTCTCTCTCTCTCCATTTGGACTTGCGAATATTATTTGTTAGTAACACTTAGCATATGTGCGTGCCATTTTGCAGCTTGAGAAAACTCTTGACTTTTTCATTTTTCCCAATAGGTGTTTAACGAGTTCAATTCTCGTAAACCAGAAGAACTGAACATATTTGATGGGATTTCAAGAAACCATCTTTTTTTGGGTATAGTGAGCATAACCGTTGTGCTGCAGGTATGAAAGGATGAAGGAAAATAAATGTATTAGCAAATGTAGGATTTGTCTTTCATGATATAGAATTTGACTTGCATATCTAATTGTTTCGTAGGTGATAATTATTGAGTTCCTTGGGAAATTTACATCAACAGTGAGACTCACTTGGGAGCTTTGGCTTGTTTCTGTAGCTATTGCATTTGTTAGGTGAGATACTTGTTCACTTTATGTCACCTACTTCTGTTGTATGGATAAGTAATGATTTCCAAAGTAATTTTGCGATCAATTTTCTCTTCAATTATGCTAGTAGTTTGAAGAAGACAGCAGGGAATTAGTTTGGATGGATATCCTGTGGACTGTGGAGGATTGACTGACTGTAGCTTGCTTGTAGTTAACTATTGCCTTGTTCACGCAGCTGGCCCTTGGCTTTTGTTGGAAAGTTCATTCCAGTTCCCAAGACTGAATTGAAGGAATTTATCCTATGGTGTATCCGATGGTTGTGCAAACGGAAGGATAAAAAAGGTACCCCCACTGTATTTTAGTATTGAAAATATGTGCTGCATCCGCAACTTGTTATCCTGTTTGGATCTGTGATCTAGGAACTGTATAGCAGATGCAGTTTGTTTCCTTTGATGTTGTTTATTGAAACGGCAGTTTCTCTCTCTCAATTTAATCATCTTCCTGCTTCCATATACAGGTAACGAAGGAGCAACTCCACAAGTGTGAGGCTGCATCTCCAAGTGGCCAATATTACCAGCAGCTGAATTATAGTCCTGGTGCCCATACCCATAGATGCCTGTATAATTTTGAAGCTGATTTCCTCTAACCATGCTACCTTTTAGCCCGACTACACTCTTGAGGTTGAAGCCGATGTGAGGGGGGTGCTTCATCCTCGCTGACTCCTGAGTTGCGGTTTGAGGCCAGTGTGAACAAAAAAGGGTATTTCAATAACCTAGCAAAGGCCAGTAACTCCAGCTATGCACTGTGCAAGATGCGCAACTGGTTTTAGAATGGTCTCATGCTCCCAGTCGGAAAGCACGCTTGTAAACAGTTTTTTCTTTTTGACAGGAGTAAAGTGTAGCTCTTTTCCTCTAGATTTTTTCCCCGTTTCTTTTGAGACGTCCACCAGAAAATTTATCGTAACTAGATGCTTGTGGAAAGTTTGTTTGGGCTTTGACTCTTGAATGCCAGTGAGGTGTGGTTGAAGGATTAACTTGCATCATGTACATTTAATCACCTGCTGACCTTGGTAAGTTACCATTGGTATTCCAATGTTGCGCTCAAGGAAAGATAGACTTTCTAGTTGCGATCGCTTGATGCTGTAGCATTGTTTGTTTGACTTTGATGTTGAGACTGTTCGAAAGGATTTAAACGTAACTGGCTTGTCCGCACCGACATGCCATGCCCAATTGCCCATCGTCCAGACGCTGATAGCGTCATTGCATTTTCGTGGTAAGTGATATGGAAGGTACTTCAATAACAGAGGGCATCTATTCTATTTATTAAAGCTGGTGGAAACGGCGGCCTCTGGCGCCCTCTACGTCACCTGAAAAATCCCTGCCGTCGGATCGCGTCCTCCGCGCCGTTCGATCGGCTCCGTCCGCGCGCATGCCGTCTCAGCGTCGGATCATGCCTGATGGTTTTCGGGCCGCCTGATCGTTGCTTAAGTCTACTCGTGCACATCCTTTCCTCCCCTGGCTCCCTTCTTGCGTCGCATCGCCCCTGGCCTCCTCTCTCCCACGCCGCTCTGGCCCCCTCACTCCGCGTTGCAGCCGCTCCCCCTCTTCCCTTGTGCTTCATCGCCCTCGGCCTCCTCTCTCCCAAGCTGCTTCGGCCCCCTTGCTTCGCGTCGCCGCCGCTCCTACCCCCCTCGCTCCCTCGCCGCCCCTTCGGCCTCGCTCTCCCGTCGCTGCCACTCCCTCCCTCTTCCAACCCCCGCCCCTTCGGTCTCCCTCCCCGCCGCCGCTTGCTCTTCCCAGCGTTGCATTTTCGCCTTACCTTGCCCCGCCGCTGTGTGCTCCCTTATCCGCGCTGCCGACTCCGCCCTTCCCGCGAAAACGGCTCCCTCTCCCACCGCCTCCATGCTGCCTTCATCCCCATCTCTCCCCCACCATGGCCGCCGCCATCGCTCGGCCTCGCTCCCCCACCGCCCCTTCGGCCTCGCTCCCCCGTCGCTGCCACTCCCTCCCTCTTCCAACCCCCCACCCCTTCGGTCTCCCTCACTGCCGAAGCTTGCTCCCCGCCGCCGCTTGCTCTTGCCAGCGTTGCATTTTCGCCTTACCTTGCCCCACCGCCGTGTGCTCCCTTATCCGCGCAGCTGACTCCACCCTACCCGCGAAAACGGCTCCCTCTCCCATCGCCTCCATGCTGCCTTCATCCCCGTCTCTCCCCTGCCGTGGCCGCCGCCACCGCTCCCTCCTCGCTCCATCTAGGGAGACGATGGTGCAGTCTTATCTCTTTCCCTCCCAAAAATCTTCAACAGAGGGGAGGAGAAGAAGAGCAGGAATGGCAGCACCAGGCTCACTAGGACTTCTCCAGGTGTCGCCCTTCGCTGCGGCCAAGTGCTAGTCGGTGGCAAGGCGGTCAGCTGCACAGCAAGCTCCGCGAGCTCTGATCGGCATTCGAGCCTCGGCTGCTGATGCCACCACCAAGGACGCCGTCCTCAAGGCTTTCCGCCAGAAGAGAGCTCCTAGGGTCTCTCCATCTATCGCCTTATCCAACTCTTGATGCCAATTCTATTAATGCAATGTTTAGGCTGTAGTAAGATCCAAATGTTACTTCTGAAAGAGCAAGAGCATTCATGTCTGAAGTGGAGATGTAGTGTTCTCTTTAGACCGAACAGTAGATGTTATCTCTAGGTTGAAGCGTAACGTCACAGAATTGACATGCTTGCTTGGATGGACTTTCCTCGCTTAACTCTCATAGTCATTGACCTTTGCACTGCAGATCATTTCAGGGCTTCAAAAGTACGACAGGGGTAG
This sequence comes from Phyllostachys edulis, assembly GCA_036346405.1. Taxonomy (NCBI): domain Eukaryota; kingdom Viridiplantae; phylum Streptophyta; class Magnoliopsida; order Poales; family Poaceae; genus Phyllostachys; species Phyllostachys edulis. The sequence continues at coordinate 10,961,357 of CM070547.1, read as the reverse complement.
TGTTTCATCTGTTATCACAGCTGTAGATAAGATGGATACTGTATAGCCATCCATCTTTCATGTTTTGTTCGTTGTTTTGTTCTTGCAAATGGATGAAATGTTGTACCATTGCTGATCTCTTTTGATGGATATAGCAAAACTATTTAGAGAAGAACCTTATTCTGGGTAAATCTAATAGCTTTGCAGACTTCTTTTGGTCTATAATCATGTCAAAGGAAAGTGAGAGAGGGTGCTTGGTCCACGTAAAATCCATCACACAACATAATAATGTTGAATTGTTTGCTGATGTACTCTGGAGCGCTAAACAATGCCAGCTTATGTCACTAATGTTTTGTTCAATGAAGAAGTCTACAAGGAGACGGAGTAATGGCACTACTTAGCTTTCCAAAAGAAATCAAAGTGCATGACCATAGACTGTCTAGCATGCCATCATTATTGCACATTGTGTTGCTAGATTTTGCTATTCCTAGCTTATGGTCTTTGGTCATAGTACATGAACATATCTTTGTCTAGCATGCCATAATTACTTTATCAGTTGTCCTACCCTTTCGTGTTATATAGAATTTTGCCTCTCCTATTTTACTACTTTATCAGTTGTCCTAGGCTGCGTCGTTGTAACATCCCAATTTTCAAAGCATTAAAAATCCTTTGAATAGTTGGTAGGGAGAAAATTCACCATTTGGATTTATTTGAATTTAATTTAAAAGCTTAATATTGGACTTTGTGTAACAAAACAATTTAATATGACTAAAGTCAACATGAACAATAGTCAAAACTATTTTATTTGGATTCTATGAGCTTGGATATATTTTCTGGAATTTTCTGGAATTTTTCCAAGTTCATTTGCTATTTTCCATTGCTTATTTGAATTTCTGCGATTTTCTAAAAGGAAAAACTATTTTAAATCTCCAATAGTGTTTGGGCGAATTTCCTCGGCCCGATCTGTTCATCTCAAATTTCAACCCTTCCTCCACTGTTGGATCGGTCACGGACGGTCGAGATCTCACCGCAGCCAGCCTCGCCTCCCCTCGCCGGTGGGCGCCTCCCGTCTCGGCCGCTAAGCGGGCCCGCCTTCTGATGTCGTCGCCTTCGTCGCCGCCGTCTCCGCGTGTTAAATCGCGAGTAACCGCCATGAGCGGTCGGCCGAAGCTTCACCGCGCGATGCCCCAACCGCTTAAGCGTCCTCGCGCGACGCAAGACGACCTCCACAACCACGCCGCCACACCCCACGACCCTCGTCCCGCGGCGATTCGCCCACGACGCCTCAACCGTCGCCACGACCTCCATGTCGCCACGCCGCCGGAGCTCCCGCCCTATAAAGCCACCCTTCGCCATGTTGCCCTTTCCAAGAACCCCAACCCACACCTCCTCCCGAGCCCCAGGCCGCCGCAATTTGAGCTTTAGAGCTTCACCGCGGTGAAATTCTTCGATTCTGCCGCCGTCGCCGCCGCGTCGGCGTTGAGTGCACCGCCGTGTTCGCCATCACCTCCTCCACCTCCGGACCCTCCGACGCCAATACCTCATTTGGGCGCCGCCACCGTCGAACCCAAAGCCGCGCGCCAACCTCGCCGTCGCCGCCACCGTCGTTTTCGCGCGCGGTGAGCACACCCTAGGATCGCATTAGCGCCTCTTCGCCGGTACCACCCATTTTCGCGGCGAGCCGCCGTCACGGGACCCTTGGAACTGCGGCGCCACCACCTCGCCGCCGTCCACGTCACCTCCGCCTCATCGCCCTCGCCTGCGGGCACGCGGCGTGGCGACCACGTGGAGTGCAGCGTCGGCACGCCACGCAGCACCGGAGCGCCACACCACCAGCCGATCCAGAGGCTCGGTGGACTTGGTCCACGTGGGAGTGTCACCGACATGTGGGTCCCACATGTGGGTTTTTATTTTAATTCTTTTAATTCCCGAAATCCCTTGCTGACGTCATCATTGCTTGATAATCCGATTTTTCTTTTAAGAAATAATTCGGAAAATCCAATAATTCCAAATTAGGGTTTCTTTTAGTTTCAAACTTTGAAAGCCCATAACTTTTGCATCCAAACTCCAAATTGGGTGTTTCAAATTTCTAAATTCTTATAAAATTAAGATCTAGCTAATCAAACCAAAATTATTTAAATTTGACTTTTGTTTAAATTTAGAAATTCATTTAAAATTTCAAGAGATAGGTTAAAATTTGTAAAATTCATATCTTTTGAATCCTAACTCCAAATCCATCCATTCAAATTCCTAAATTCGTCTAAAATCTAGATCTAGCTATTGGAGATTTTTAATTATTTTTATTGGAGTTATTTGCTTCTGTTATTTATTTATTTCTTGTTGTTTGTGTCGTTTGCGAGTAGACTTCGACGCTACTGGAAGAGTTGAGGAAGAAGGACATCTCCAAGACCAAGATCAATTCCTAGATCCTTTTCGAGGCAAGCTATGCCCTTGACCATTTTGCTTCCCAGTTTTATAAAAGTATTTTAACTCAAATTACTGCATCTTAATTCAAGTATTTATTTAAAAGCTTTTGGGTGCAGTAGTTAATTCCAAATTGATATGCCTCCCTTGCGTAATTGTTAAGCCTTGATTCCTTGTCACCCTAATTGATAATTGGTTGGTAAATATTGTAGCACCAACGTGGGTTGGTTAGTTGCGTATTAGATTGCTTAGCCATGCCACGACTCACTTGTCATGCATACTGCTGTTATAAATTGACTAAGTGAATATGAAACTGTGTGTACTATGTGTCTTTGTGGCATATGTTGCACTTAAATCAACAAGGGTGGTAAAGGTTTTGGACCGAGGCAAGGGGTGGATCTTGTGTGAAAGGGTGGATTGTGTGAACTGTGTAGACTGTGTGAATTATAATAATCGTGTGTCTATGTGATTTAGTTAGTGGAAGTCTTGCCTTGGTCGATTAAGGACCTCACCATGTGCTCCATTGAACTGAGCTTCCTGTACGACCACATGCCTGTTTTGAGACAGGCCTAGCATAGTAGGATAAGGTATCTGAAATGCTTTGTTATGATTAGTGTTAGCTACACTAATTGTATCTTGTGGGTAAAGTGTACAAACTCTGCAGAGTGTAACTTAATCTATTGAATAGCAGCGTCATGATCATGGACAATGCTCGGGATTTGACACTAGGGGTAGATTTTCATAAAACTGTGTGGGAAGGGAGCTATGTGATTAAATCATCTAGCTATGTGAATAACCTGTTAGGGTTGTGTGTGTGTCTTTGTGAAATAACTTGTTAAAATTATTATTGTCTATTTGTTTTACGACTTTAATCTATTAATTGTATTCAATTGCAAAAGTGGCATTTATGCAAAAGAGCCGAGAATGCCTTCCTTTGTAAAAAGCCAAGATATATATATTTTGCATCTCGTGGTGTGGTTTGCGAGTACGTTGTGTACTCACGCTTGTTTTGACGAATCAAGCAGAGGAGGAGTCTTCACCAAAGATTCGAGGGCGAGTACATCGAAGGTGCGATCGTGAGGTCTTGATCGATCGGTTGCTGTGGCGAACCGATGGGGTGCCACTACCGTTTATGTTTCCGCTGCCGTTTATTTCCTATGTTAGCCCTGCGTGGCTCAATAGTTGTAAACTCGACCTTAAGGTCAAAACCATTATTTGTTAATCAAAGTTAATCGTTTATGTTATTATCCGCTTGTATAGATCGATTGCCATCTTTGTTGACACTGTGTGCACTAGCATGATCCTGGGCTAGTGCATTAAACACAGAGGGTCCCGAACCGTAATTTTGGGTCCCGACAGTCGTAAAATAGATTTGCTTTCATTTTGCCTTCATTATATTCCTTTGATCGTGAGAATAGGTTTTATAATTGGATCTAAAAAGTTATTTGTTCATTTACCTGACTGGATTAAGAGAATAATTGTGAATTTGAGCTAACTGTGCTACTTGGCTTTGTACTAGACATGTAATCTATATAGTAATGGACTACACTATCGAGTTGTTGTTTCTATTGTCTAAAGAGCACTATATATGTATTTGACATGACCACTTTGCCCTTTTTGTGTTTTAGGTGTTGTTACTTCGTCCTTTGCAGCAAACCAGGTTTAAGATAGGATATGATTGCAAAAAAATACGCAACCTTCGATCTCACTATAGGTAAAGAATACTTTTGTCAGCGTCAGTGCCCTTGAATCTTTTAGAAAATTTGAAGCCCATGCATAGTACACTAGATAGTTATGATTATTTGGAATTTTTTTAATGAAAACTTTAGTTATTATTGACGCTGGTTTTGTCACAGGTTGAAAATTGAGGGTGCCGATCCTCAGGTGTTTGTCGGGTTAGCATGCAAGGTAAGTTCTTGAGAAAGTTTTGTTTTGGTGGTATCTGGTCTTTTTTTCATTGGGGGAATACAGGGAAACTGAGACCTGAATTTTGATGGTGAATGCGGGTTTTCTAGCCCCTAGACGATGATTGGTACAAGGATTCAATCACGGGGTACAACGAAGCAACCAAGAAGCATTCTGTATGCTCTCTAGATCCTTGGTGGTGTAAAGATTCTTTTTAATTTTTGTTCTTGAAAAAATTGTTGTGGTTGACCAAATTCGCCAATGTTTTCATAGTTGAATTGGATAAGGCTCGCTTATTCTAATCTTTCCTACATTTTCCTAATGTAAAGATTCGTTTTGTTTACTTATCAGATGCTAGATAACATTTGACTTTTAGTATTCATATATTTATCATTCAGCTCTCCATCTATTGCATGAATTATCAAGTCTGCAGCGCCAAAAGATCACGTGACTGATAACTAGAGCTAAATGAACTACACGTGAAGTATGATGATGGTGAAGCAGAGGACCTTACTCTTGTGATGAGTTACTTGCGCTTGCTATCAGTTTTCATGACTACCAAGGTTATATGCACGAGCTGAGCCACACACGACCTGAGCAAAGCACCTAACCTCTTGCTTGCATATGATTAAAACTACTTAGCTTGACTACTTGTAGGTATAATTACAATATTAATTGTGACTGCAGTATGGGAAAATTGGTTTGGGGAAATGATGCTACCACTTTATCAGCCTACGCACCCTCTTCCACCTAACAGGTTCACCCCACCCAGCCAAGGCCACAGAATCCTTTGGATGAGAATATGTTACCCTTTGTATCATTCAGTTACATAAATTACATTGTTTGTTTGTTTAGGACATACAAGTAACAAGAGCAAGTCAACTATACTTTTTTTATACAAAAAAGGATGCAAGAAAATACACTTAAAATTATAGTGTGCTTCCTATGAGTTCTGTTGGATCCTTTTGGTGTATTAAATTTAGTTATAAGTGTTCCGTTGAAGAGTGGAGATGGGAATGAAACTACACATGCCATCAAACTGAAGACAGTACATCAACTGATTTGAATTGTAACTTGGTTATGGTTAGGAAAAACATTTTCTTAAGGGTTGACTTGCTCTTAGACATCACCTATGTAATATTCAGTTTTTGTGTGTTTATCCCAGCTGAATGCTCTGAATGAACGGTTATTTTTTTTCAAGCCTTTGATGTTCTGCCGAGTATTGAAATAAGTCACTGGAGAAATAAAATATAGCGGGTCCATTGGACATAGAAATCATTAGCTACTGTTATCTCATTATCTGGTCATTGATTGTTTTTCCAAGAGTGGAAAAATCGAGCACGTCATATATGAGTGGGATAAATTTAATTCTTGGCTAAATTTGTTTATGGGATAACATTTTTCATACGCAACAACAAATGCGAGGAATCTTTGGTGTGGCGATATTGGTTCCGTGGAAAAAATGCAAGCTAAACTATTGAAAAGGCAGGAAGTTGCTACTAGACTTGTTCATGGGCGGCTGGCCGCCCTACCGAGCTCGCGCTATCCGGTAGGGCTTGGGACTCCAAACCGCCCGACTCGAAATTCGATAAAACCAATTAAAAAACAAAAATATATTTATTTAATCTGGAAATGAATTAAATATTAGTTTTTATTCGAAAAATGATTAAAATAACACTTTTAAACCGAAAATCTGTTTCGGGCGGTCGTAGAAGCTTGGGCTCGATGATTTTTGGTAGGGCTTTTCAAGCCCGCCGCAAGCATTTGAATAGGTCTAGTTGCTACCAAACTCGGACTGAATAGCTTGACCATTTATATTGCCGTTCAGGTATGAGACTCAAAGTTAATGACCCAGATTGTTTGAAGTGAAATTACAAGTAGGCTTGAATAGCACTTTAAAATCTGGGTCAGAATTGGAAATAAAGTTCACAGGGGTTAACTTTAAAATAAAATTTAAAAAAGTTTAATTAATAAAAAAAGTTCCATTTCAAGTTGGTGCTATGAGATTTTGCATATCATTTGAAATACATATCTCAAATTAAACCCGATTATTTACTTATTGGTTTTCGCTGTTAATGTTCTAATCCTTTTTTTTACCTTTTGGCTATGAAAATCTTATATACAGATGTGTGCCGATGCTACTTACTGACAGATAGTCCTGAGGTTAGTTTACAGATAAACCAAAAGATCTTCAATTATATCTTTATGCAGGTATACATTACTAAGGCATTTTTAAAAAATAAAAGATAGCTTCTTTGGATGTTCATTCTTCAGAATTTCCGTGTCTATTTATTGAATACAATATATTACACCTGAAGGATAAAAAGAGAGAATGATGTTGGGCTATCACCGGGCTGGACCGCTGTCCACCATGCAACATCTAGACTTAGGCTTGAGACATAGCCTTTTTTATTCTTTTTATATCCCGTTTACTATATTTTTCATTGTTTTCTTCATCGGATGTGACATCTCTTTTATTACACTTTTTCTTATAGGTATATATAACTAGGACATTTAGCTTCGTTTTTGTGTTGTGCTTTGATTTTGTTCTCCAGATTAATACATATTTGCTATTTCCATCAACCTATTACTTAAAACATTCTTCTTAATGTTTTAAGCTATTTTACAAAGCCTATTAGACATATCTCAACATAGATGATTTGTGTAGGATGTCGGTATCGAGCTTGCCAAATACAACTACTGAACAAAAGTCAAATAGAGTGATTTCTAATCCATCTAATACTTTGTTAGTCCTACTTATCATGTTCCATACAATACATACAGAATTACATTGTGTCATATTAGGCACTCTATAAACCATGGCCAAACATTGTATATTCCAAGGTCAAGCGTTGCGTAGCACGCCTAACGACCTAGTATACATGATATGACGAGCTGTATGTGCAAGGCGCGTACATCAAAATTATCAAACCTATCTTGGAACTCTCTATGTTAGCTTTAGTGCTAATATTCAATGGAATAATCATCTACATAGCTTGGAACATTTGGAAGGAGAGAGATGGGAGGATATTTCAAACGTGGAAATGAACTTGCAGTAGCTCGCATTAAAGATCAGAGAGGACATCCAACTCTGGGAGCGTGTCCTCTCTTACTTTGGGAGTGCGAGTCTTTGGTTTACTTTAAGTAGTTGCGTTTTCCGTCTTGTTAATTCTTGAACTTGCATTATCCTCTCTTTAATGAAATTGGCAGAGCTTCTGCCTTATCGTTCAAAAAAAATTCCTTGACGGCACCAAGTGCAGTTGCAAGTTGCAACTAGCCTTGTGATCTTACGAAGTTGCAAATCCAACCAGCCCTGCTGCAAGTCCTTATTAATTTGCAATTTTATTCAGATGCAGCTTTTCTAGCAACTGCATGCCACTTTCAGGATTGGCTGACTGTGCATTTGTATAAAGCTTTCATGATTGAGGAGTCAAACGGGACCCCTTTTCCCCCTTCCTTTCTTTTTTTTGTGTGTGCAAAAGTAACCAGGCATGCATGCAAATTCCCTTTTGATTTGTTTATGTGACGTACTAAGCATGTCGCGGAGCCAATAAGTAGGCCACATGCCCATGCTCCGGCCCAAATCATGAGGCTTAATTGATGCGCACCCTGCACTGCTTTCCCCGTACATGCATGCAACCATGGACGCTACTAGCTTGGTCGCTTTTCGTTAGTGAGATCGAGATATTAACAGTGGAGATTAGGATGCGACTCAAACATGGTCCTATCGCATCTAACTCCGGTTACTTAGGCTGGTCCCAATAGGTGGTTTCTTACTATAGTTTCTTATTGCATAAAAAGCATTTAGATACCACCTTCTCAATGCATGGTATCCTAGAGTGTAGTATCCTAGGCCTTTGATATAGAGTATTTACTAGTATTTCTACCTAGGATACTGTGTATGAGTGGTATCTAAATAAGATACCAGTCTGCTCTCTCTCTTCCTTAATTACAGTGCCACATCAGACTTTTGTCTATGTGACAGCCTTAAGAAACTTGCTAAGGTGGAGCATTGGGACCAGCCTTAAGTGAAATGGAAGATTAATTAAGTGCAGTAGTGAAGTACTTAGATGGACCTTGGATCTCGCACCAGACGCTGCATGTTTGCCGTGCACTGTACGGACAGGACAGGGTAACGCGGGGTGGGTTTACTGTAGGTTCAAAAATTATTTTTCTTTAGATATAATTATGTATATGTAATGTGGACATCTCTAGTCCAATATAAGAGGATACCCTAAGGCATAGCCCAGTCAAACGTGACCCATTTGGCCTCAGAGACTCCCGGTCATTTTACACCACTGCGGTCACGCCTGTTGAAAGAACTCTGAACATCCTGAATCCCTGATCAAGATGGATGGTTTTGGTTTTGGTACGTAATGTGGAAACTAGCATTGTATCAGAATGTTGGTTGAAAAAAGAAACTTGCATTAGACTGTTGAGAATCTTGCAAAGGAACGCAGGCAAGGGAAACTCATGGAACGTCCTATGGTGGTTCTGTAATCTGAGCAAATGCCAATACTAGAATCTGCCAGTTCCCGAGTGCTAATACGCCTAGGGGGGAAAACGCAGTTTTTTTTCCACGTCTTGTAGTACTAGACCAAGTGTATCCTTTTGCTTATCAGCTTATATGCGAATACGTGGGGAACCACCTCTCTTAGTAGGGTGGAGTTGTGGGTGCATGACTCTAACCACCAATGTTTAAATCCTGATGATCATCTTTATGCACACGTGAGTGCGTTTCAGTAAAAATTTTGTGCGGTCACGGATTTACCTTTGGTCTCCGTCTATTTATCACAAAAAAAAAACTTATATGCGAATATGCGGAAAACGCAATTTAATATGGTGCAACGTGATTCCCTCACTTAACTGCCATGATGACTATCACTAAAAGAACACTTTCCCAACATCATTAACACTACTATCAAGTATGCAAGGATAGTAGGGGAACAAAAAATTCCCTATGCAAAAAAAAAAGAACTTGAAAATTTGCCAAAAGGGCAACTTTCGTCAACCAAGTGTAAGTTAACTAATAGGGTGTTTCATGATTGGTTTGAGGGACCAATCTCATCCCTAGGATAGGTAAGTTCATCGTGGGATCATACCATCAAATTTGGTGGATGATCCTATATCTTATTTTATACTAGCTTTGTGCTTACGAGGGACGAGATGGTGATGGACCAACCATTTCATTTCTCAAACCAAACAAGTGGAATGGGTTATCAGATTTCCTAAAGACTATGCAAGTGAACTCAGCTACACTGTCCTAGTTGTAGTAGCTACCCCTGACTCCAATTATTTGCTAAAAAATCTTAGGCCCTATTTGGACCACAGGAATTTTACAGGAAACATTTCAATTCCTGTATAAACTAGAAAAAAATTATTGCGTTCCAAACAGAGCCTTAAATAGAATTTCTCCTGCAACACAGAATTAGATTAACATTCATGTTTATCCAAATGATGACGCCTACGATGGAGATCGATACCAGTCAGAGTTGGGTATAAATAAATCTCCTATGATTAATTTTCTTTCGACGAACAACATTGTTATCGAGGCATAGGCCCTACATATTAGTGGAGATCATCGCCAACTACTTCCCGCTGTCATGATCAATGGCATCATGATGTCGTTGTGAGATCTAAAGTACCAATGAGAAAGATAAAGAAGTTCAACACATTCATCGACTAAATGATTTGATGATAACATGTTGTTCGTCTAGAATCTTCAATATAAAAGTTGGATACTTATGTATTTTATCCATGAGTTATTAATATAAATCAGAGGGTCATTTTAAAAAAATGTTTCAAAGAAATTGTGTCAAAACTCAAAACTACCTTAGTACAAATAGATCTGAAGCGAGGGTTTTGGAAGGTGGTGCCCACTGCCTAGCAGGAGCCAGATCAATCAAAGAAGAAAGAAATGGGCAATTCCCATTCGATCAATTAATTGGCAAAATCTTGTTGATATGGTTGTCGCTCGATCTGTTCAGTAAATTGATTTGGTCTCGAAGATGTAGAATATGTTGAGGAACCGTCGCTGGCGAATCCAGTCTGAGCGATCACCTCGTAGACAAGCGTAGAATCGCTTAGAACAATGCAAGAATACAAGAACATAATAGTAGATTGAACATAGAGATACGCCGGGGGAGGGGGGCTTGTTGCTTCTCTTTATTCCTTCATTAAACGATCGGTCTTTTACAATGACTAGTACCCCCTATTTATAGGCTACAACCCCTGCTAGGGTTTTGGATGGAGCGCCCACCTATGGATCGACTGCTGGGCCAAGCCCATGGTTTCCCAACACTCCCCCTTGGGCACCCATCCTCACACGTTCATGTCTCGTCAAAACTCAACAAAAATCCAGTGGGAAAAATTTGGAGAAAGAGTACATGACACACGTTCTGTTGTGTTGCACGAATTGCCTCATTAAAAATCTTAACCGAGAAACTTCATGAAAACTCATTAAGAGAAAATAGTATAATCCACCCAATTTCATTCAACCTCCAGGATTTACTCTTTGGGTACTCGATATTCGTGATCAAGTTACAATAATGAGTTCGTGAAGATTCTCCCCCCTGAATTCTGCACTTCTCTAAGTCTCATCATTCCAATTCCACGAATGCACCTTTCAAAGCTAGATGCTAGAAGTGACTTAGTGAATAAACCTGCAAGATTTTCACATGACTTAGTATGCAGTACTTCGATTTTGTCCATCTTTTGCAATTCATGACCATAGAAGAACTTGGGGTTGATATGCTTTGTGAGATGACTCTTCACATAGCCCATCTTCACTTATGCAATATAAGCTGTACTATCTTTATAGATAATAGTGAGGGTTTGCGTAGTATTCAATCCACACGACTGCTGAATGTGGTGAATCATCCGCTGAAGCCAAGAACATTCTTGCGAGGCCTCGTATAGTGCTATGATTTCCGAGTGGTTCATCGGAGTCGATACAAGACTTTGCTTAGGTGATTTCCATGGAATTGCAGTTCCACCACATAAGAATACATAGCCTGTTTACGACTTAGCAGTATGCGAGTTCGACAGGTACCCGACATCTGCATAGCCATTCATAGACATGTCTTGGTTCTTTCTGTAGAATAGACCAAGGTCTTTGCTTCCTTAGAGGTATTGGAAGATGTCCTTTATTCCCTGCTAATGTCTTTTGGTAGATTCTACACTATACCTTGCTAATAGGTTAACGGCAAATGCAATGGCCGATCTAGTACAATTTGTTAAATACATGAGTGCTTCTATTTCACTTAAGTATGGGAATTCCGGTCCCAGGACTTCGTCCCCTCTTCTCTAGGTATGTACGGGTCTTTGTCTTGTTGTAACGATCTCTCGATCATTGGCACTTTTGAAGGGTATGCATTTTCAAAGCCGAACCTTTCTAACATCTTTTGAGTGTAGGTTGACTGATACACTAATATCCCTTCAGGGACATGCTCAAGCTGCAAGCCTAGGCAATATTTGGTTTTACCCAAATCTTTCATTTCGAACTCTGACTCCAAGTAAGAGCTTACTTTCTTAATACCTTCCAGGGTTCTGGTGATATTCAGATCATCGTTATGTACTGAGATTATACAAAATCCATTATGGGATCATCGTATAAATACACATGGATTATTCTCATTGTTCGTGTAGCCTTTCTTGCATAGAAAGTTGCTTCAAGAGATTATATCACGTCCTGCCTGATTGCTTAAGTCTATACAGTGACTTTCTGAGTTTTACACTGTACAGATTCCTATTTTCTCTGTCTTGGTTCGGGACAGGGATACGTTCAGGTATCTTCATATAAATGTCCGAATCCAAAATTCCATAAAGGTATGCAGTTACAACATCCATCAATTTCATTTATAAATTCAAGTTTACTGCCATTGAGACTAAATATTTAAAGGTAGTTCCACCCACGACAGGGGAATAGGTCTCTTCATAATCAATTCCTAGACGTTGAGTGAAAACTTGTGCAATGATCCTTGCTTCTTTTCATTTCTCTTTCGAACAAATACCCACTTATGCCCTACAAGGTGCACATGAGGAGGCGTGCGGCTTACAGGTCCAAATACCTATCTTTTATTCAGAGACAATAATTATATTTCTATTGTCTTCTTCCAATCTTCTCAATCTGATCTTTTCTTACATTCAGCGAGCGATGCAGGCTCTGGATCAAGATCGATGATTGTGGTAATTTTCTTTGCAAAGTAAATGTCGACATTGGTTGTTGTCTTATTCATATATTCTTCTGTGGTCACCAAGTTTATAGCTATTTCTTTATAGGGCGATTCTTCTTATGCTTCTAATGCTTCTACTTGCCTACCGCTGCTTCTAATTACGGGAGAAAGTCCCATTAGTTTTTCAGCTCCGATGTGTGCACACACATCCATGTTGATATCTCCCTTCGATGGAATGTTCAAATCCGGTATGCATTTCCTGAAGGTTCCATACTGGTGCCAGGTCTCAACTAGCTCCCCTCCTAGTTCTAGGAAATTTCGGTGATCGGCTGTGTCAAGTCCTTCTTATCCTTTTTCACTAGGCGTCCCCGGTTACTTCGGATTCGAAGGGCCGGAGTTCTCGTCCTTTCTGAGGCATCAGGACGGGATTAGGGATACCTTTTTTCTTTCTTTGGTATTTCAACCCTCTCCGGTGCATTGCGTGCAGGCACATGTAACTTGGTCACGCTCTTCAAATTACTAAAGTGGTCAGGCAGTTGATTCGCTAATGCTTGCAAATCAATTATCTTCTGGACTTCAATTATCTTCTGAATTTTTCGTCTTCTAGACTTCAATTATCTTCTGAACTTCTCTATTTGCTTCAATTATCTTCTGAACTTCTCTATTTGCTTCACTAGTGCGCGGGTCATGTTCACGGATTTCAATTATCTTCTGAACTTCTCTATTTCTCGATATTTTTCATCAAGGGGTTGATTTCCTCCCCCTAATGATAGAAAACTATCCTCATCTAATATGCTATCAGCGAATCGGGCAGTATGCAAATCTCTTGTCATAGGGTCCAAATATCTGATTATGAATGTTGTCTCATAACCAACGTATATCCTAGACTTTCGGAGAAGGTCCATTGTAGTTCGCTGTGGTGGTGGTATAGGTAAATAAACCTTGCAACCAAATCTTCAAAGATGAGAAATTTTCAGTGCTAACCCTTGCACTAGTTGCATAAGTGAATGGATGTTATATGCCGATGGTCTAAAATTGATGAGAGTTGCTACGAGCAGGACTGCATGTCCCCAACTTGTAGTTGGTAAATTACAATTCTTCAAAGATCTGCTAGTCCATTTGGGGTGTGGATATGCGGTACATAATACTCAACTTTAATTCCCATTTCCATGCAATAATCATCAAATTCCTTTGAAGTAAATTCTCTGGCGTTGTCCATTCTGATGGATTTCACATGATGATCTGGAAAATTATTTTTTAATTTTAATTATCTATGAGACTAGCTTTGCAAAAGTGTGGTTTCTCGTAGACAATAAACATACATGCGACTATTTCAGGGAAGTATCGATGAGCATCATAAAATACTTAAATGGCCTTGACAAGGGCTGTATAGGTCTACAAATGTCTCCCTAGATACAGTCTAAGAATGCAGGGACTTCATCCCTTCGCTTTTAGAGCAGAAGGTCTAGTAATTAATTTCCCGGTGGCACATGCGGGGCACACAAAATCTCTCTGATTCGGAAAATTCTTTACATTGATATATGTCCCTGTGAATTGTTAATTATATTTCTCATCATTCTATGACCTAGGCGGCATAATCTATCCTGCCAGAGATAGAAAAGTTCAGACCTTCTAAATACGGTTTTCAGTGTAGTATAAGCTGCAGGTGCCTTAATATTGGTGTAGTATAGCCCGGTTTCATATGAAGGAAGTCGTTCTAATACCCTTTTCCACTTTCTTCACGCTTTGTAATGAGCAGATATTTCTTACCATACTCTTCTTCAATCTCTACGTGGAAACCGTTAGCGCAAATATTCTTGAAAGTTCTAGTCGATTCTGGGTACAACAAGGCTTCTTTAATGACTAAAATTGTGCCCATCAGGAGTATAATTGTGACCCTTCCTGAGCCTATTATACAAGTATCACTCTCTGCGATTGTCGTAAGACTACCAGCATTCTTACGGATCGACTGAAAGATTTCGTCTCTCCCAATGTGGTATTCATTGTGACTATCCACTAACCACACTTTCTCTATAGGGCGCCACACACGTTCTGATACTTAAAATACTAGAACATAACTTGCTATTATAAATACGGGAAAAATAAGCCTTGCAGGACTCATCATAAGAATTTTAATGTTTTGCTCTCCTAGAGCTTACAGCCATTATTCAAAGTTCTATCACAATCACAAACTATAAGTGACTATAAAAAGATCTAAGTGCAATGTGTGCACTAGATTGAATCAGCGAAGTATGTAGAAACTTATGCCTAAATTTGCTCCATGGCGATCTTCTCCTCTTGGGCAACTATGGCAGTGGCCACAGCGATGTCTAAAAGAGGGGTGATGGAGGCTGCTACTAGGCTATCCACATCCATGAGTGCAACTAATGGCTGTGGATCATCTGTGTCTACAATGGCGAGGTGTGTCTTATACTGTTCTTTGCCCTTTTTCTTAGACTAGAAAGTATCAATAACATGCGACCCACGACCTTAACCTTCTAGCCTCTCTCCTTTGTGAGAGGCTTCCTTACCTTGTAGCTGCTAGCAAGGTAGTCAGAGTCGAGATCCCGAGTCGGATCGATTTGCCTCCGGTAGGATCGAATCGTAGTATCGAATCGTAGAATCGGCGATTCTCTGGATTTGTAAAATACACATATTTAACATCTATACTATAAGTTTGTATGATTCTTATAAGGTTTACCACTTACTTATTACCAAAAAGGGCAAAACACTTCTTATCACTGTGAGAAAAGCATAATGGTAATCGACATGATGGGTGATATAGTTACGAACTACAAGAGAACGACCAATGGCCTTGATTAGTTTACTACAATTAATGAGAAATGTTCATAAGTTTTGTAAATCAATATCTAATTGCAACGCTTGCATGTTCCTTAAAAGCAGCTAGACATAATACAGGAATAAAAATAGCTTATCATTATCAAGCTCAAGATTGCTCATGTCATAACAAAATATCAGCAAAATCGGGCCCCTAAAAAAATTGCAAAAAAAAAAATGCGACTCTACCACGATCCTACTCTGCGATTCTACACGACTCTACCCTTTGGATCGCGACTCTACCCCGATCCTACCTGATTCCGATCCGCAGTGCGATCTGGATCGTTAGGTCGTCGTGGGATCGTAGGATCGTACGACTTTACGAGTAGAATCGCGATTTTAACTACCTTGGCTGCTAGCATTGGCTTCATGGACAACATTGCTACTAGACGGCCGTGAGATGTAGTTCTTCCTTAGAACATCATCTTGAGCTTCCGTAACTTGCATAATGTCAATCAATTCGGCATACTTCATATAGCCGTCTTGACGATAGTTACGTGCGGATTGTACCGCATTCGAATGAAAGGTAGAGAGAGTTTTCTCAATCTTCTGCTCATCTATGATTACCTTACCATAGAATTGAAGACTGGTACAAATTATGTACAAATTCTGGCCATGCTGGGCCAGCTCTTCGAACTCCTGGTTCGTGATGTTAGTCATCTACATTTTTATGCAAAGAGTTCATAAGATCACTGTTGATAATTCAAGTAAAATGGTTGCAAAATTCTCATGATGCTCTTCGAATTCCTAATTCGTGATCCCGTATTTTTCTATGTATTTTTCATGATTTACTGCTATTTTCAGTGATTAAAAGTAATATAAACTATCACATATAATCAAAACAGCAAATACAATATATAAATTGCATAGAAATAATAATAACAAAGTTAAATATTCTTCAAAAGTTCAAAATTATTCAAAAAATTGAATTCCCGATGCCCTTTTCTGCTGGAATATCAATTTTTGGAGAATTCTGCAATTTTCAGGGGCTATTTTTTTTGTGTGTAATTTCTCAATTTCTGAGGGGTTATTCTGCAAGAATTTCTTTTCTGAAATATTTCCTCGTAATTTTCAAAACTTTGAGGGTTAATTTGCAATTTTTTGGGATTTTTTAACTTCCTTTCCTCCTTTTTTTGTTTTTCTTTTTCCCGGAATCTCCTTGGGTCGGGCCCTTACGGCCTATTCGGCCCGTTTGCTTTTTTCGGCCTGCTTGGCCCAAAAGCCGGTGGCTATACCTGGCGCTAGGGGAAACCCTAGCGTCGCCACTATGGTGGTGGTGCGCATTCAGCGCCAAGACGGAGGACCTGTGACCGGCCGGTGCACGACGCAGCGCGACAGCGGCGTCATTGCGAGTCTTCGCGCGCATAACCAAGCGTCCACGCGGCGATGCATCGGGCATGGTGACGGCAGCGAGCGAGCGCGCGATCTGGCAGCGCGTCTTTGAGACGGTGGGTGTGGGCGCGGCGCTATGGGCGTAGAGACGTGAGGTTGGCGGTGCTATGGGCTTGCGGCGCGGGCGCGCGCCGAACATCTTGCGTGCGATTCGGCCGGTGTCGGCGGCGGGCTCATGTGAGGCGCATGCGGGCACGTGCTTGAAGGCGGCCATCTGGGGTGGCCGGAGCTGAGTGTGGTGGTGTGGCATTACCATCTTGGCGGCCGTGGTGGAAACGCAGCGATGGTGCCGCCCGTGCGGCGGCGTGAAGAACCGGCGCGGTGGGCTCATGGCCGTCGAACTACACGTCGCGGTGGCTTAAAGTGCGGGCGGTGCGCGTGCAGGCGCCGGAGCCACCCCGCTTTTTTTTTCTTTGCTTCACTATGTTGCTTGCCCGTGCAGGGGTTGGTGGTCGTGGGCGGTGGCACGGCTCTAGGCCAGCGTGGGTTGCCGGCGGCTTCGGGTCGAGTGCGGTTCCGGACACCGTGGTGGTGCCCGTGCAAAAGGCGGTCGGTGTCGGTTTCATGCCGGCAACACGTAGCTTTAGGCCGGCACGGGTGCTACTTCGGGCCGATGGCCACATATGAGAAAGAAAAAAACCGTGTACTGTTCATGTTCACTGTTCATGCAATGAGATGTAGAATCTACTATGCAATCAACAATCCCTTTTTGTTTTGATTAATCATCCGATCGGCATTGCCGACGACTACAAGTTGGCTCACGGAGATTACAGAGAATTTGCAATCTACAATCCATGGTGCAATCAACATCTGGTCTTTTATGCAATCCATCTATCGGCTTGGCCGGCGACTTCAAGTCGACTCGCGGTAGATTAGAGCGGATTTGCACTATAGAAAAACTCTAGAAAGCCAAATTTGCATAATTGAAATGATCTAGAAAATATGATTTGATCTACGAGCGTCGTGCTACGACGGTTACCTTTCGATCCAAGTAGAGTAGGCCTAGAGGTAGGCCGGAGTCGATTGCGCTGATAACGTGTTGAGAAACCGTCGCTGACGAGTCTAGTCCAAGCGATCACCTCGTAGACAAGCGTAGAATCACTTAGAACAATGCAAGAACACAAGAACATAATAGTAGATTGAACACAAAGATACGTGGGACTTGTTGCTTCTCTTTATTTCTTCATCAAGCGATCAACATTTTACAATGACTAGTACCCCCTATTTATAGGCTACAGTCTCTGCTAAGATTTTATATGGGGCACCCACCTATGGACTAGCTGCTGCGCCGAGTCCATGGTTTATATAGTGTATATAATGCTCTACGTAGAGAATCTATGAAGTGTAGACCCATGGAAGGATCATAGTACCATTTATGGCAAGGTTGTAACGAGTCAGCAAATCTTTTGTTCGCTAGCCGTCACATCAAGAGCCAAAATCGGCGATCTGGCCAGGATTCAATTTGGACGGAAGATGTACTTTTGAACATGTACACATGCATTAAAATTCTATCATTGCATCTGATCTTTACCCCTGATTTGTTGGCTGCTAGCTCTCGCTGCTACTAAGTACTGGAGTAGAATATAGAATATATTAAGAAAAATTTGGTTTTGTGACACGGAAAGATCCCGAGTTTAAATTTATACCATCGAACTTCACAGGTACATTTTAGTACTATCGAACTTTACGGGTACACTTTAATACCATCGAAAGTACCACCCGTTCTATTTTCTATAGTAGAATTAGAATATTCCATTAAAAAAAAGGTAGAACTAGAATATATAATTGTATGGATCTTTGTTGTTTTTCCATTACTTGTACAGTTGTACTGATCTTTAAAAAAAAGAAGAGGAGTTGTGTATTTGTTTTTAAAAAGGAGAAGGGACTTTCAAATCTAACATAACATCACCGCTGTGCACCACTACAATCTTATATTATGCTCCCCGCGGTCATAAAAGGGTGACATTTTGGATACATGCGGTCAAACTTTATAGACTTTAGCCATCGATGTCTCTATAAATATTTCAATTGGGCATATGAGAAGTATACGTGTATATTTGTTTCGAAAAGTACTTTCGTAGTATTATAATATTTATTATATTTTATAAATATATTACAATAAAAAGTAATGATCAACGTTTTATTAGGGAACCGTACGTATAGATATTAAAACATGCCAGAGGAAGCAGCACCGAGCTACACAGCGAGTGGGCGACCCCTAATTACTTACACAGTTACACGTACTGATCTAGTTGGGTGTAGGAGCACGTCAAGATTCTGCCTGTCTCCAAATGGTTAAGTTGGACATGTTCATGCATGCACAGGAATGACGTACGTACTGATCTAGTTGGAAGATCCATGGATCTTTTCTCTTCGCCCCGGCCGTTAACTTCTTGATCGGCTTCTGCAGGCAATTAAGCTGGTTAAATTTCAGCAAACATGCATGTCAATACATAAGTTTGTCTGTACCTTGATCTGCATGAACATATTATTATTATTATTATATATGAGGGAGTACGTACTTAGTCGAGTTGGCGTTGGTTGGTGATGGTAAATGTTCTTACGTACGTAGACTACAGGTACACGCATGCACAATAAGAACGGCCGGGCAAAAACTCCAGAAATATAAATGTGCCATGTAGGCAATAAAAATGTGCCGGCCGGCCGGAGGCCTGCACGTTCGCTTCACGTGTACTCTGCTAGGTTGCCCGTGCTAGTGCTTCGTAAATGAGTTTTTAACTAATTTGATATCTTTTTAAAACAAAATAGCAAATCTAGCGCTCTCATGTCTAAAATGCCAAAAACTCCTCCAGAAATAGCATGCATGCCGATGCATGGTCAAATTTATTCGTAGTTTCGTATGAATTTTATCTGCAACACTTCAATTCTCGCAGGAATAGATTTTTTTCCCGTGTTCTAAACAAGACCTTAGGACCGAATAGTGCTAGACTAATTCATTCCGTGAACTAAACATATTAGCTTGTATCCATCTCCGTGGAGGTACGGAAGTTTGTGTACTTGCCGAATTTTGGGGAAAATGAAAAAAAGAAGAGAAATTGATGTTCATGACCATGCATGCTGTATACCTAGACGAGCGTGCGATCCATGATGTGGCTGTCAGGTAAAACAGACGGCGGAGATGGTCCGACGACGATGGATCGGCGGTACACACGGAAAAATAATTCGAACCTTGGCCAGCGTAGCCAAAGTCTGTGCAGCCCACGCACTTTGAGTCATGACTACACCTCGGGTGCCCAGCTGACGGTGGTCGCAATCAAGAGGCCGCTCGGGAGAGAATGAGGACGCCACCGTTTGAGGCTTGAGCAATACTATCGACGTATGTACGGCCGCGTGCTTTGAATAAGAACGTACCCTCATAATGTTTCGTGCTACTTATATATGCTCCCATTTCTCGGTAAATAGTCTAAATAGCTATGAAAAATTCTATAAAAAAACGTCAATACTGACACACAACTAATCTACAATGTCACAAAATTTCAAATCTAAATTCGATATATGCATTGAAAAACAAAAAAAAGACAAATCCTATTTAAAAGGAAATCCGAAATAAGAAGGGAAATGATAAAGCTACCGTCCACTGAAATTTATCCTTTTTGTTTCTCTTGATGTACATCGGGTTTCCGGTTGAAATTTTGTACAATGCTTGATTACACCATACCCTATATAACCAAAATTTTCCAGAATTTTTCGAGACCATTAGGACTATTTTCCAAGGAGTGGAGACAATGATAGCACAAAAACAGGCTAGGAGCAAAGCATATGTTCTCATGCATGAACAACGAGC
This sequence comes from Phyllostachys edulis, assembly GCA_036346405.1. Classification (NCBI taxonomy): domain Eukaryota; kingdom Viridiplantae; phylum Streptophyta; class Magnoliopsida; order Poales; family Poaceae; genus Phyllostachys; species Phyllostachys edulis. The sequence goes on along the minus strand of CM070547.1, from coordinate 10,940,840 downwards.
AGCATGCGGCTTGGTTTAATTAAAGGAAAAAATATGTCACTACAAATGTTTTGAATCCCTGATATGCCATTGCAAAGTGATATCTCCCTTTCATGCCGCTGCAAACTCAAAACCATGTCCCTTTATGTCACTGTTGTCAACTCCTTTAGATTTTCTCCGTCAACATTTAAAAAAATGTCCATGTTGCCCTCATCTTCTTCATCCTCCACTCCTCTTCTTTCTCGTCCCCATTTCTCTCATGTGGTCATGGTCCATGTCCCTCCCCTCCATTTCCAGCAGCCGCCCCTCCCGAATCAACTCAACTCCTCCTTAGCTCGACTCGCCTCAGCAAAACTAAAGAAATTGTTCTTCCATTCCATTTCGACCCTTCTCTCCCTCTCTCCCCTTCCCCAATCCGCAACAATCCAACCGAAGCACTTAAATTCCCAATTCCCTCTAGCTCCCAAATCAAGCCAAAAAATCCATCCCCAGTTCCACTGCATCTACGTGGAGGCGGTGCACATCCTACGCACGCACCGCCCGCTCTTAGCCCACATCACCACCACCTTCGTCCTCCCTCTCTCCCTCCTCTTCCTCCTCCACATCACCATCTCTCACGCCCTCTTCTCCCACATCGACTCCACCCTTGACTCCTTAGCCGCCTTGCCGCCGACTGGGCCGCCCTCCTCCTCTTTAAGACCGTGTATCTCCTCGCCCTCCTCCTCTTCTCACTCCTCTCCACCATCATCCGCGTCTACCACGAGAGCATCGACAAGAGCAACCTCTCCGACCACCTCGAGATGTACCTCCGCGATTACGTCCCGCTCAAGGCCAACGACATGTAGATGGAACAGTTCCATGTGTGACTGCTGCACAGTGTGAATTCTGCCTAACGTTACGCTGCCAGTGTGGCCAAGCCACCTCAGCGTCGCCCTCACCTTTTGGCTGCGTTGGCGAAGAGTCTCGGCGGCGTTGGTGGCCTCGTGGAGTAGCCCTGCGGTGGTGTTGGTGGCCTCATGAGTAGTCTGGCGGTCGCCGTCGCTCCCTATGTGTGCGCACGTGTGCTGTGTGTGACAAAGAAGAAGGAAGACGAAGACAAGGGCAAAATGGTATTTTTCACAACCACTTCACGGTTTGACTAGTGAACGTTGACATAAAAGAGTATGGTTTCGAGTTTGCAGTGTCATAGAAGGTATAGGAATCATTTTGCAATGGTAGATCAGGAACTTAGGAACTTTAAAGTGGTATATAAGAAATTTGTCCTTAATTAAATTAAGGGCCGACTTCTGTACTAATAACTCCTCTTCTTTATATCACTCTCACTAGAGATTTTCTTGCCAGGCTTGTGAAGCCATGGCACCATGCAGACACCCCTTGTTTGTAGTATGTGGCAGATCGCCATGCACTACGTACGAGGAGTGGTTTATACGTACGTACGTCACTCCAGCCATTTTCAGCGTGGACAATCCGTCGTGTTACATGGATAATTCGCTGAGCCTCTCAACTGAAGCATGCATATGAGTAATTAGCAACCTTTAATTAATTAATCGAACGGCTAGCTTGTGAGTACAAGTATAGTAGCTGCAGTACTAGCACCGTAAGTACAAGCTGTCGCGTGGGGGCGAAAACTCAGGGCAGGCAGAGGCAGGCATCCCTAAGCTAGTGATCCGTAACAATTGACCCTGCTTCTTTTAAGGCCTGAATCTGAATCTGATCGTCTCCACAGTCCAAATCTTAATTAATTAGCTTCAGTTATATTCGGTCGCGCCCTTCATTCCTCTCACAATCATTTGCACCTCTCTCTCTCTCTCTCATCAACCTTTTGCACCTGCCTGCAGGCTGCCTCCCCTATAGCATAATTCTGTTCTTACCCTTTCTCTCTCTCTCTCCTCGATCGATCGTTCCGGTTTGCCATCATCAATGCCACCCTCCACGCCTGCCCCCATCTCCCTCCTCGATTCTTTTACACCACCACCACCACGGCTACTTAAGTGCAACTCGCACAACCCTACCTTGCTTCTTCTTGCTTCCCCCACTCCACAACGTTAGCTACCACGTACAATTGGTGTATATCACACGCAAAATTACTAATTAATGGGCCTCGAGCTCGATCTGCTGTCTGATCACCTCCCACCGATCCGGACGACGACGCGGCAGGCTTCTGACGGCGGCGGCGTCGATGATGGGTGCGCCACGCCGACGTCGCCAGCTAAGGCCCTTCGGGCGCCGTCGGTGTGCCCGCCGGCGCCGAGTAAGCCGAGGCCGCCGGCCAAGAGGAGGAAGCACTGCGGACGGCGACGGTGGTTCGTCGCCGTGCCGCACGACCTCGCCACGGCGTTCGTCGCGCGGCGGCCGGCCTCGACAGGGGGCTTGCCGTGCCGGCTGCCGGCAGGCAAGAAGATCCGTGTGCACGTCGTGGGCTGACGGATGCATACGTGGATCCGTAAGTGCATGCCATGTTAATTGATCTCAATTACGTCCAGCTAGCTATCGAGGCCGTCCATGGCAATATGGCATGGCACCATGGCGCCGAGTGGCCGTGCTGCCCGTGCATGCAGCTAGCTCTTGCGTCGTTGCAACAAGATCGAGATGAAGCGGTGACCGCAGCATGCGCACCTAGCTAGTTTAGCTTAGCTCACCTCAGTCTAGCTTAGTTTAATATAGTTTCTTGTGGTTTGAATAAACCACCTGTACATGTAGTTGATTGCCCCCTAGCTAGCTAGTTGTTCAGCAAAGTGATGAAGTCGATGGTCGAGTTACATAGACAGGTAACTTTGCTGCAAGCTAACTGAGGAATTGCTCATGTTCTTGTGATCAATTGATGATCATACTTTACCTACCTCACTATATATTTGCGGTGTGAATTGTGAATTGTGTGTCCGATGTGATTGAACCAAGATTTTGATTACCGAAATTTTTTTTTTTTACCGGAGGTCACCGGTAGGACCGAAATGGCTGAAAATCGGAAAATTTCGGCCAAAATTTTCAAATATAAATTTGAAATTTCTGAAGTTCAAATGAAAAAAATAAAATTCAAGCAAAATTCAATGGATAACAATTATTTCGACCGGTTTTTGCTTGTTTTTGAATTTTACCGAGGTACCAGATAAAACCGAAAATCCTGATTTTCAGTTGATTATCGGCTGATAATCCAAATCCTAGATTGAACTCCCCTATAAGACCCTACTAGAATGAGGGGATTTTTCTAGATTGTTGCAAGAATATAATTTTTTTTTTGAAATTCATGCGTTCCAAACAATCCTTTACTTAGCTTGAGCTTGCAAGTCAACTGAATTCTCATTCTAATTTTGTGTTGTTTAGTTTTTATCTTTCTCCTCTAGGGTTAACTAATCCGTGTCAATTAAGTATATTAGTTTGCTAATTGAGGAGAGAGAGGGGAAGGGGATATAATTTTCAGGTAATGACTAGAGAGGAAAGGAGACTGACCAGGGCTTCCAAAGGGTGTCCTCTTGCCTTGGTCCTTTTCAGATACCTAAAAAGGGTTGCATGCATGAGCAGACCAGTGCAATTCAGCACAGAGGCAGAATAGATCTGGAGAGAAAAGGCGGTTAACGCCACTCAGATCTGAATTCTGTGGGGGGCATTGCTGGAGGTATTCAATGATCTTGTCCATGTTGAACTACTGCTGCCCCTGTATTTTTCTGGACAAGCAAGTGGCAGAACGATCAGTGCAAGTCCATCATAATTCATAGGTATCCATATTCACTACAAGATATCCTAGATTTGCAGGCATTTATATTTAACCCGGTGTATAGCATAAACGCCCACAAAACCTGCCTTAGGCGGCGTTTAACGGTATTCCGGGCCGTTTAATTTCTATGGCGCATATAAACGCCGGTTTAGAGTGTACCATGACGCATATATACGCCAGCCTAGTAGGAATAACTTGGGGCGTTTATAAACAACAGGTTAGACCCTACTGCGGCGGTTATATATGCCAAGGACCGAACTGGGGCGTTTATAAATGCCTTTGTTAGCTTCTACCCAGGGCGTTTATAAGCACCGGAGAAAATTCGGTCTAAGATGGTATTTATATACGCCGGAGATGAGCAACTGGGGCGTTTGGATGAAAGGAGAGGGAACAACAAAGGCGAGCGAGCATTTTTTGGTGGATCCGAAAGTTCCAATGCCAAATTGGATAGGCACTCCCTCCATCCTCCCAAAGCCAGAAGCCTCCATCTGGCTCCTATCTCTTTCTTGCTCATCTCAATTCCCAAATCAGCAACTCCTCTTTCTTGCTCCCTCCTCCAGTACTCACTCATCCACATCTCCCCCTCCATCCTCCCAAAGCCAGAAGCCTCCATCTCTTTCTTCCTCCTCTCAATTCCCAAACCAGCAGCTCCTCTTTCTTACTCCCTCCAACACTCACACGTCCACATCTCTCCCCCACTAGATCTTGTTAGATGTGTATTATTGGCTATGTATGTTCCCTATTGTATAAGAGGTTACCTGCATATATGCTGCACCTGTACTTATATATTGGCTCATTGGCCTCATAATGAATACAAGCGCTATTTATAACATGGTATCAGAGCGAGGTTAGGGTTTTACCTGTTGCAGCCGCCGTCGCCACCCTCCCCGTGTCCTCTTTTTACCTGTGTTGCACTTGTCGCCTTGTCTTCTGCAAGCCGTCGCTGGTTATCTTCATCCCGCCGCCACTTGCTAGTCACCTCGCCACCATCTGGATCCGTGAGGTGGCCGCCCGTGGGGTCGCCTCGTGACGATCGCTGCCGCCTCACCTTCATCGGCTGCTGCCGTCATTGCCTCTTCACCGACTCCTTCATCGGCCGCCGCCGCCTCACCTTCATCGGTCGCCGCCGTCGTTGCCTCTTCACCGACGCTCACCATTGCCGTGGTCGCTCGGGGACGCTACATCCGGAGCCTTGGTCCACCGAGCTGCCACTGGGAGCCGTTCGAGCCGCCGCCGCCCTCGAGCCCGAGCCACCGCTGCCCTCGAGCCCGAGCCACCGCCTTTCCTCGCCCGGAGCCTTGGACCACTGAGCCGTCGTCGGGAGCCGTCCGAGCCGCCACCACCCTTGAGCCCAGGCCGCCGCCTTTCCTCGACCGTGGTCGCTCGGGGATCGGATCCGGCTGCCCTCAACCATGAGGCCGCCGCCGCCGCCAGAAGGGAACCCTAGTTCCCCCCATGCGCGCTGCTCCCTCGTGAGGGCCTTTGCTCGTGTGGGCTGAGTGCTGATTGAGCTGGCCCGTAAGTAAGTAAAAAAAATCAAAACGTCGTTCTAACCGCCGCGCCGTCCAGCGCCACCTGTTAGACTTCGTTGTCTTGGTCGTCGTGCTGTCTAGCAAAGCCTACCAATGGGTACTGTTTCTGTTTCTCGCTGTCCGGTGATCTTCGATTGTTTCAATTATCGGGACAAGCTTCAGCACATGCGTCTCCACATGCGTGGTCAGCGCCTTTGGGAGTTTCTTACCGGCGAGTTGCCTTGCCCGCCTCGCCCTGCTCCACCTGCTGAGCCTGTGTTCCCGAAGACTACTTCTGAAGATGTTCGTAAGGAGGCATCTGATGCTTTTGAGGATGCTGTTATGGAGACTTTTCAGACTCAGTATGCTGCCTACAAGACATGGATTGATGAGGATGCCCGTGCCTCTGCTATTCTGGTTGCTAGCATGGAGGTGCAATTCACTTGGTATGTGGTTGGTTTGACTTTAGCACAATTGATGTGGACACATCTGCGCAACCGCTATGAGCCATCTGGTGATTCCTTGTATCTTTACTCACAGCGTCGGGAAGCGATCGCTTCTGACGAGGAGATGCCACTGTGGACGAGTTCTATGCCTAATTGTCTGCGGTATGGCGTCAAATTGACTCTTTGGGACCTGATGTTTGCCACACGTGTTAGTGCTGTCAGCGTCAGCAGTCTCGCCTGGAGCTTTGTCGTATCTACGATTTCTTGACTCATCTCCAGGCTGAGTATGAGCAGACTCGTGCTCAATTGCTAGCACACCACCCTCGTGTGACCTTGGTGGAGGCCCTTGCCGCTGTTCGTGCTGAGGAGATTCGTCTTCGTGTTGCGGGTTTGCTGTCGTCACCGTCGTTTCCTTCGATTCTAGTAGCTCCTCCAGTTTCTATACCCGCTACGTCTCCAGCTACCCCTTCACTAGTGGTGCCTTCACCAGTGATAGCTGTTGTTGGTAGGGGACTCTACTGCACTTACTGCAACAAGGATAGACATGTACAACAGACCTGCTACAAGACGAAAAAGGATTTACGTCGTGGTGGTCGTCCTCCACAGGGAACTGGTGATTTCTCCTCTCAGAGGAGCTCTGGTGCTTCTGATTCTCAGGAGTTTCTCACACTATTGCGTCGCATGGTTGCTCTTGCACCATCCGGTTCTGTTGGTTCTGCTGCATAGTCTTCTAGTGAGAGACCTTCTACTTCTTCCTCAGATATATCACATTGGATTCTTGACTCCGGTGTTTCCTTTCATATGACATCTGATTCCATCAGTCTCACTTCCATTCGTCCTTTAGCTGCTCTTATCACCGTTCAGACAGCAAATAGTACCTCTCTTTCTATCACAGGACGAGGCACTCTTTCCGATTTCTCTTTTCATATTTCTGTTGTTTCTCATGTTCCCAAACTAACCATGCAACTCATATCTGCCGGTCAGCTCACTGATCATGGTTTTCGTGTTATTCTTGATTCTAATTCTTGTTGTGTTCAGGATCGACGCACGGGGACTCTGGTTGGTACTGGCCCTCGCTGCCGTGACTCACAACATCTCTGAGAGCTTGACTGGCTTCATCTTCCTTCTGCTGCCCTACCAGTCTTGTCGCCTCCACCGTCGCCATCGCTTCTACTGCATCCTCCACTGTGTCTTTTGCTCAGTGGCATCATCGTTTGGGACATCTTTGTGAGTCGCGTCCATCTTCTTTACTTCGTCGTGGTCTTTTAGGGTCTGTGTCTAGTGATGTTTCTCTAAATTGTTAGGGTTGTAAGCTTGGTAAACAGCTTCAACTTTCTTATCCTTCTAGTGATTCAGTGTCACAGCGTCCTTTTGATCTTATTCATTCTGATGTATGGGGTCCGACTCCTTTCGTTTCGAAAGGAGGTCATCGATATTATATAATTTTTATTGATGATTTTTCTTGCCACACATGGATATACTTTATGTCATCTTGTAGTGAGGTTTTATCCATCTACAAGACTTTTGCCACCATGATCCGTACTCAATTTGATTCTCCTATTCATGTCTTTCGTGCTGACTCTGCTGGGTAATACTTATCAGGAGTCCTTCGTGGTTCTCTTACTGAGCAGGGCACTCTCTCTCAGTTTTCTTGCCCTGGTGCTCATGCCTAGAACGGTGTGGTGAGCAGGCATCGTCATCTTCTTGAGGCGACTGTGCTCTTATGCTTTATACGCTATCCCATCACACTTACGGGTTGAGGCTATTTTCTTGCCACTTTCACGATCAATATTGACCTTCTTACGCTCTTGAGGTGAGATCCCAGTTGAGCGTCTTTGTGGCAAAACTCCTGACTATTCTAGTATTCGCCTCTTTGGGTGCGTGTGCTATGTTCTTCTTGCCCCTCGTGAGCGCACCAAGCTGACCGCTCAGTCCGTGGAGTGCGTTTTTTCTGGGCTATAGCGCTGAGCATAAGGGATATCGTTGTTGGGATCCTATTGGGTGACGGATGCGGGTTTCTCGAGACGTCACTTTTGATGAGTCTCGTCCTTTCTACCCTTGTCCTTCTCCTTCCACCACTCCAGCATCTCTTGTCGAGCCGCTTTCTTTCCTGACTTTTCCTGCCACCTCCATAGTCACCACATCTTCATCTCAGTCTTTGGCCTCTTCGGTTCCTCCTTCACCGTCTCCTTCGCCACCTCCACCCTCTCTAGAGGCTCCTCCTAGCCTTTGTCCTTCTTATCCTCTCTACTACACTCGTCGTCCGCAAGTTGAGGATTCTTTTGATGCCCCATCTTCTTCTAATGGTTCATCTTCTTTGGCCTCTCCTCGATATGCCACTACTACAGGAACCGACATCACAGACGGTTCGGAACCGTCATCACAGACGGTTTCCGAACCGTCTATGTTTGTTGATGCGTGATAACGAGATATTATCACGCAGGCGGTACAAAACCGTCGTGATACGAAATATCCTGAGCGGTTTTATTAAAAACCGTCAGTGAAGTCAAAATATCACGAGCGGTTTGAGCGAAAACCGTCGTGATATGAGAATATCACGAGCGGTTACGAATAAAAGCATGCGTGATAGGAGAATATCACGAGCGGTTCTAAATAAAACCGGTGTGATTTACGAATAACACGGGCGGCTTTTGTGTAGAAGCGTGCGTGATATTCTCCTATCCTGACGGCTTTTTGTAGAACAAATGCGTGATATTCGCTATCACGAGATGGTTTGCGATCGAAAGCCGTCGTGATACTTGCCTTCCTGAGCGGTTTTAACACAAAACCGTCTGTGATAGCTCATACCCCGCCCACAATTTCTTTGTTTTCTGGCTAGCCTCGGGAATTGCTAGCCATGCCCTCTGAAAATAAGCTTTCCGTAAAGCAGATTCAAGCATTCCGTAAGCAGATTCAAGGAGCCATGACAACTCAAAGTGATCATTACTCAAAATAAACTACAAAAGATCCGCATTTGTTCAAGTATTGTCGCTATAGTTACAACTAGATTACAATTGTTTGCGTTGAGAGGTTTTAGTGGGGTGATGCTCTGGGTTGGCGGACAAGTGAAACTCTCCGTTGTCGTTAATGATTTACGTGTTGATAAAGGCGCGAGCTTCCTCGAATGTCCTTGATCTCTTCATAGCAGTGAATCACATTGTAAATTCAAGGCTGCCGCTAGCAAAAGTAAAGTGGTAAGATATATATATTTAAATTTATAATTAGGAAATAATTATTTGAGATTGACAAACCTCGGGATCCTTCTTCCTAGTCATGTAAGGATTAGTGCATATGATAGCAGGCGTAGATTGCACATAACTCATCATCTTTTTCTTTGAGAACCTTTGCAAAAATAGAATTACATATATAGGTATAGTCGGTTCGAGGCGCGTTATTATGAAGTATGATATAGGATTATAGTGTTGTAGCGCGTCTTAGGAAAATCCATCTGTGTGTTAGTTAGGCGCTCTTTCCATTGTATATTCCTTTGTTGGCAACATAATTGATGAGCGACCTACATGATTTGAAAAGGCTATCCTCGGCCATTTCAAGCGAATGAAGACTACAATAGAGTTATGTAAGGAGGAAATGAGCATACCTCTCGAGTATTCCTCTTAGAGTGTTGAAGTCGTGCTTGTTGCGGTTTAGGGAATCAAGGTATATCACATGGTTCCTCTTGGGTATAATAACTAAAAGGATCGATGGTACCTACTCATGTATGTCGCTATAGTCATTAAACCTAAGTTAGTCTTTGCGTATAAAGTACAAATAAAATTTGTATAGCAAGTAGTGACACTTACCCACGGTTGTAGGGCACCACTATGTACTTCATGTTAAATCGCGAAGCAATGACCTCGTTATGTATTTCTCGACGAATGATGAGTCTTGTTGGATGGTTTGCAGCGATACCACATGTGGGTCGAGAAACCTTTGGTTCTTTCCATTCAGGACATTTTTCAAACATGTATCTATACATAAGCAATGAGTTGTGATATTTATTGGTATTACATGAATGTAGAACTTGATTGTATGCACTTACGATTGTCCAACATCGTAGAAGCGAGGCGTCGAGGCCAGCGAGGTTGAATAGTTGAAATAAGTCATTGAAGCCACGACGAAGTACCTCGTCCGTTGAAGAAATGCTTGTCCTCGTATCGGCGGTGATTCGATGTCGCACCCTTCTTTGGGTCTTCGCCAAGTACCGGGCATGCAAAGCGACAAGCATATCCGGCGTGCATTATCTTGCATCGAGCACAATGGTTTTCCGATGATGTAGTTCCGGTATCGCGGACTTCCCGGACTTAGGAGGCGTATGCGTTTGTGGATTTCGATTTGGCCTTAGCGATTGGCGGCGTCTTCTTGTGAGACGACTTCGGGAGCGGATCTGACGGCACGCTTTTCTTTGTTCCTTGGCGTCTTCTCCACGGGAATCGAAGAGGTGGCCTTATGAGGCGAAACATGAGGTGGAGTCATCGAGGTCCGTTGGAAGGAATAGTCGTGTCGGATCGCAACCTTCTTTGGGTCGGCGATGTCCTTCTTGGGCCTTTGGATAAAAGAGAGGGCGGCATCCCTAGTGTTGTGATCTCTTCGTTCGGGCAAATATTGGCGGGGCGGCTCGGAAATTGACATGTACCATATCCACTGGACCTGGCGTAAGCGTGCGCCCGGTGGGCACGTCTTTCAGACCGCCCTTCCTCGTATGGATACACCATCCCTGTGACCTCAATACAAAGGACCCATCCATCCTCACTTGGAGCTTCTGAGCGTCGGCTCCTACAAAGCGATCGCAATTAGCTAAGGCGTCCTATAGGTCTATCTTTGGTGCGATCCATAGATGTACGTTACCTTGATGTCATCTATCGGTGTCGGACGTCGTCATGTTCACAATTATCTTGTGAGACGCGACGCTACTCCGGCGTCGAGGAGGCGCCTCCCGAATTAGCGGGGCGGCTTGCGACCGTGGCTCATGAGTATATCCATTTGACTCTGCAATCTTGCCATCTCTACTTGAAATTGGTTAGTAATCATCTGTACCAAGCGGTTGTCGTGCTCGACCTTGGATCTCTTCCTAGTCCTATCGTGCAGAGTCGTCCGCGAATCCATGACTCCAAGGCACGTTAACCCCAAAGCCTCGCGTGCGACCAGGGTGCTCCTTGTTTCCCAAGGTAGTAGATAGTATATCATTCTCCTATGCGCATGGAAGGAGCCTTGGGAAGCTTGGGCGATCAAGTCCTTGCCGCAAGAGGTCATCATGTTATTATAGGCACTATGAAGTGATGGACTTATTAACAACTTAGTAGTTCGACATATTTACCACACGTTGGGACACTTCACAGTCCGGGTTTGTGAAGGAGATCTTTGCCGAAGGCGAGACTTGTGCCCTCGCTTTTAACCGACTTAGGGAGCAGCGGTGCGTGACCTCGAAGCGGGTTCTCCTTCTCCGCTGCCCATTCCTCGTATTTACCCGTGTACCCAGCGGTGCCGAGTCTGTGCGGGTGAGTGTTTCGTGTCTGGAGAGCTTTGTGCGCCGCACTTTGCTCCTTAAATTCGGCCGTCGTTTTCATAGCCACAAAGGTGTCCCATGCTTCCCGCGTCAAGAATTTGTCTTCTTGTGAAGGCGTTTGACCGTGTTCACGTGCCGTGACAAGAATGCTCTTGAAGGTCCTCCACGATTTACCCATCGTGAGCATCGCCGTCCGTCGTCGCCGCGTGCCACATGTGCTACGGAATAGTGAACTTCTCTCGAAAGTTACATCCACGTAGCGCCTTCGCTTCTTTCGTCGAGTCCTTCCACATTGGTGTGGTGATGAGGACCGTTCCTTACAAGTATCCCGAGATGGTCCGAAATCTCGCCACGATCTCTTGGGACTCAGAGGGACCCCAAAGTCAACGACCTCCGTGATGACCCGATCGGCCCGTAGGCATTTTCGATTGTCCTCTGCCATCTCGCTTAGTGTCATTATAAATCGGCGGTGGGCTGGCCTCGTCGCCGCCTCTTCCATCTGCGGCGTCGGTGTCGTGACCTTGTCGGCGCCTCTTCCATCTCTGGCGTCGGTGTGGCGGCGAAACGATGTCTCTGCCATCTAAACTTACTTGCTATCTATATAAGTTACATATGCAATAAAATGGATTGCAAGTGTCCCAAATTAACATATACATTTAAACTTAATAATATGCTCAACATGTGCAATATTAGCAAATAATCATAAATAATTTCAGCATAAATATGAAACAATTAATCTCGGGAAGAAATCTGAGAGGTTGACTATAGAGATCCAAGATGGCAAATGAAAAGTTGAATGAGCTCATACAGAGTACTAACATTCCTTAATCCACTAGCTTCTCTAAGGAAGCCTACTTCATCGAGGCCGACACCTTTGGAGTGTGCCATTTGTTTCATCTTGGTGGAGGCGGCATGAAACAAAGGCACACTCAAGTGTGTCGAGATCGACGAAGGAAATGCTAAGCAAAGGTTTAATCTCTGTAGGGCTCGCCGCCTCCCCTGCTCCTATTATGTGCTCTCGGAAGGAGAGTAGCTAAAGAACAAGTCTTTGCCATCTCAATCCTATTGTCTATACTCTTCATCGACCACGACACCTTTGGAGTGTACCATATGCTTCTTGCCTTGGAGGATTGGCAAGAAGTAAAGGTACACTCAAGTGTGTCAGGATCGACGAAGAAAATGCTAAGCAAAGGTTTAATGCTTCATGTACAGAAGACTAGCCTTTAATGAAGACATAGAACTAGAATCAAGTAAAATGATCGATGAAGGAAATGCTAAGCAAAGGTTTAATCCCAACATAGAAACAAAATAGAATCAAGTAAAACTTTCTTTTTGGATTGTTGTAAAAAATGCAGTTTTAGCAAAATTTCAGAATTAATCCCAACAAAATTAATTAGCATTAAAGCATAATTTCTAAAGAATTTAACACTCCTTAATCCACCAGCTTCTCTAAGGAAATGCAAAGGAATCACAGACGGTTCTTAATAAGAACCAAATGCGGATTAAATTCTCGACCAATAAAAGGTCTAGAGATTAACGATTACGAGACACTATTCCAACATATTGATTGATGATATTATGTGCTCTCGGAAGGAGAGTAGCTAAAGAACAAGTCTTTGCCATCTCAATCCTATTGTCTATACTCTTCATTAAATGAATATGATAATATAAATTCAAACTATGAGCTCTAAACAATACTTTGCTTAAGCGTCAAGCGATCTCAAGCTAATTAGCAGCAGTTAAACTTCGATCAAGCAGAGGTTGACTACAGAGATCAAGATGGCAAATGAAAAGTTGAATGGGCTCATCTGAGACTACTAGAAGAATCACAAACTAGTCATTAGATTACCAACGGCGAATACTCTCAGCAGGCGAACATGAAGAATCGAATAACTAGCTTTCAGCGAAAGTAACCAATTAACGATACATCATATTGATAGTAGCAAGTAATACAATAGAGCTCAAGTATGAACTAACTATCACATTCAATCTCGATTATAAAGGCGAGTTCATCACGAGCATGTCAACAAAGCCCAGCGATCAATTTGCAGCGAGCGATGAGCTCAACCGAAAGTAACCAATTAACGGTAGATCATATTGTGGTAGCAAGTAATACAATAGAGCTCAAGTATGAACTAACTATCACATTCAATCTCGATTATAAGACATAGTTCATCACGAGCATGTCAACAAAGCCCTTGATCAACAAAGCGAGCGCCACGGAGGAGCAATACTCACGAGAGGATGTCGCACAAGAACTCACGGTGCAGGAGGAGGCCGACACGGGAGGAGGACGGCGGGGAGAAGGCCAGTCTGAGAGGAGGAGGGCGGCGGGAGAAGGCAGTCAGAGGGAGGAGGCCCACAGGGGGAGGAGGACGGCGGCGTCGAGGTCGAGGCGGCGACGTCGGGGCTTCTGACGGGAGGTGAGCAGGCGCCGTGGTGAGGCGGCTGACCGAGGTCGGCGCCGAGGTCGGGGTGTGACATCGAGGTTGAAGGCGCCGAGGTCGGGGGGCGCCGAGGTTGGCGGCGGCACCGAGGTCGGGGCGAGGCGCCGAGGTCGGGCGGCGGCGCCGAGGTCGTGGTCGGCGGTGAACTACAAAGTGAGCCCTAAACCCTAGAGGAGGCGAGCAGCGCGAGTGCCTAAAAGCGGGAGAGGAAGTGACAAGTGAGAGCAAAACCCTAGCGTTTCCGCCTTATAAAAAGTATATCACAGAGCGGTTTATAGCGAGAACCGTGCGTGATAATATCCGAGCGGTTCTATAAAAGAGCTGTGCAGTGATATCCTGACGGTTTTTAACTACAAAATGCGTGATATGAACGTATCCTGAGCGGTTTTAACTAGAACCGTCGTGATTTCCTTCCTGAGCGGTTATACAGCGGAACCGTCGTGATAACTCTCTTCATTTTCGCGTGTCTCTTCGTCTTCATTTTCTGCGTGTGTCTCTTCGTCTCACGATCACACAGTAGCGGCTTCATCTCTTCATTTTCCAACGTCGCTCTGACTCCCCAAATATCTCTTCGTCTCCGTTCGGCTTTAGATGAAATTGTTCTATATATAGATGTGTCCCTTCTACAATGTATTTCACACAACCTCCTTGATCCCCTTTCTCCACAAAAGCGAAATGGTTTGCCTCCTCTTACAGTACACGCCTTGTCTGCGCACCTCTCTCATTTGTCGTTGAGTCGTCTTCTTGGAAGAACACTATTTCAACAATGTCTTCACTCCTCTGTCGAGAATTTTCTGGGGCGGGTGGCGGCCACCTTCCGCCGTCTTGACATTCTCCTCCGCCGTGTCTTCGGGTGATCTCCCACTTCGGCGAGTTCTGAGTGTCGTCGGCGTGGTCCTCCAAAGCAAGGTTGCGTCTCAGGAGGCTTGTCGTCACTTGGACTACTTAATCAAGGCAAGACGTCGATTCGACGGCCGAGACCCTCTCAAGAAGAAGAGCCTATGAGCTCTCTTGACTTGATTCAACGATCAAGGGTCTTGGGACACACTCGAGCAGCGGCGTCGTGAGTGGGCGTATTCGAGGATTCGTTCGATCTTAAACCGTCGCCCCAAGCCGCGCCTCTGAAGTATTGAAGGCGGAGATAGCGACCTACCTCCACCACTAGATAGGTTTCTAGTTTTTAATCTTTTGTAAGCTCTTGGCCACGTTGTTTGGCTATATATATGAAAATTCCAAAATTAAATAAAAAGTTTGGAGGAGAAGTTACTATATCTATTTGCCCATAGTAAGAGCTAGATCCTCATCCCATCGATCTTGAAGTGTGGAGGTATGTTGATCTGGAGCCGTGGCGGGGTCGGCCGGGTTGCTCCACTACGGTAGTGGCGAGAGGGCGTCCCTGCGGCGATGGCGAGAGGCGGCGTCCGCTGCGGCGATCGCGGCAATGAACCTGAGCGCGATCGGCGAGAGGATATCGCGAGCGGTTCTTAATAAGAACCGTGCAGTGATAACAAAATATCCGAGCGGTTCTAAATAAGAACCGCTCGTGATACTACTGACGATTGTAACGTAAAACCGTGCGTGATTAGAGATTATCGCGAGCGGTTTGTGAATAGAACCGTGCGTGATACTTCCTGACGGTTCTATTTCTCAACCGTGCGTGATAGTGACTATCACGAGCGGTTCTAAAAATACCGTCTGTGATAGTTGTTCGCGCCCGACCGGGTTGGGTGACCCAAACGAGCGGTTCCAAAGGAAATGCGTGATAAAGCGTCTACTATAACTTTGTTTTGTAGTAGTGTGCTCTTCATGATCGTCGGTCTATTTGGCCTCTTGTGCGCTTTTGTTGAGCGGCTCTTGTTGAACCGACTTCTTATCGTAATGTTGTTGTTCATCAGAAGTGGCAGCATGCGATAGCAGAGGAAATTGCTTCCCTTGAGCGTACTAGCACGTGGGATCTTGTTCCTCTTTCCGCGCATGTTACTCCTATCACGTACAAGTGGGTCTACAAGATTAAGACCCACTCTGATAGTTCTCTTGAGCGCTACAAGGCTCGTCTTGTGGCACGTAGTTTTTAACAGGAGTATGGTCATAATTATGATGAGATATTTACTCCTGTGGCTCACATGACCACCGTTCGCACTCTTCTTGTTGTGGCGTCTGTTCGGGCATAGTCCATCTCTCAGCTTGATGTCAAGAATGCCTTTCTCAATGGTGAGCTGCGTGAAGAGGTTTATATGCAGCCACCACTGGGGTATTCTGTTTCTGATGGTATGGTTTTTCGCCTTCGCTGATCTCTTTACGGCCTCAAGCAAGCTCCTCGTGCCTGTTTTGATCGTTTCTCTTCTGTTGTCACTGCAGTTGGTTTCTCTGTCAGTGCTCATGATCCTGCTCTCTGTATTCACACTTCACCTCGTGGTCGGACGCTTCTTCTTTTATATGTTGATAATATGATCATTACTGGAGATGATTCTCAGTGCATCACATTTGTGAAGGAGCGTCTTAATGAGCAGTTTCTCATGTCTGATCTGTGTCCTCTTTACTACTTTCTTGGGGTTGAGGTTATTTCTACTCCTGAGGGCTTCTGTCTATTCTAAGAAAAGTATATTCAGGATCTTCTTGATCGTGTTTCTCTTACTGATCAGCACACCGCTGAGACTCCTATAGAGCTTAATGTTCACCTTCAACCCACTGATGGTGAGCCTCTTACTGATTCTACTCGCTACCGTCACCTTGTTGGGAGTCTTGTTTATCTGGGTGTCACTCGTTCTAATATTTCATACCCTGTGCATATCTTGAGTCAGTTTGTTTTTGCTCCCACTCAGCTCCACTATAGTCATCTTCTTCGTGTTCTACGATATCTTGGTGGAACCATCACTCGCCGTCTGTTTTTCCCTCGCTTCAGCTCTTTACAACTCCAGGCATATTCTGATGCGACCTGGGCTAGTGATCACTCTGTTCGCTGGTCTCTCTCTGCTTATTGTGTTTTTCTTGGTGGTTCTCTCATTGCTTGGAAGACTAAAAGCGAGCAATGATTCTCGTTTGAGTCTTGAGGTGAGATTCTGAGCTATAGCTTTGTTGACAGCGGAGGTTACTTGGCTACGGTGGTTACTTGAGGATTTTGGTGTTTCAGTTTCAGCACCCACTCTTGTTTTGTCTGACAGTACAGGGGTTATTAGCATTGCTACAAATCCAGTGAAGCATGAGCTTACTAAGCATATTGGTGTTGATGCTTCCTATATGCGAACACAGGTGTAGGACCAGGTTGTTGCTCTTCAATATGTGCCTTCAGAACTTCAGTTGGCAGACTTCTTTACAAAGGCGCAAACCAGAGCCCAGCACAACTTCTATCTCTCCAAACTTCATGTTGTTGATCCACCATAAGTTTGAGGGGGGGTGTTAGATGTATATTATTGATTGTGTATTTTCCCCACTGTATAAGGGGTTACCTGCATATATGCCACACCTGTACTTGTATATATATATTGGCCCATTAGCCTCATAATGAATACAAGCGCTATTCATAACAGATCTAACCAAAGAAGCTCCAAATCTAGCAGCCACACCCCAAGAATGGATGCACAAGCAGCTAGCCATGGAGGATGATGCCGGGGACATATCCTATGCACATGCTATATTTTGTGGACATATGCACATTAGTCATCTAAGCCGTCCATCCAGCGATCAACGGCCCTCCTCACACCCGCCTCCCACTTACGCAACATTTGCGAAACCACCCCCACCCCCCGGCGAAATCCATTTGTCTCAATTCCCCACCCTCCTTCTCAGACCTGCACCTCCCCACCAAGACCTGCCTGCCCCCTCTATCGCCATGGCCTTCACCGGCGCCAAGCCCCTCGTCACCTTCATCCCCTTCCACTCGCCCCTCTGTCGCCCGCCTTATCACCGTGTGAGCCCCTACATATCGCCCCCCTTCCACACTCCATGCTCGCCTCCCCTCCAGGTTCCTTGTCGGCGCTGCCAACTCCGGCACTCCCCGTCGCACCCTCTGCTTTCCCCTTTGCGCCGCCTCCCGTGCACACTATGCCCACCTCCCCTGGTCACCACCGTTTGCGAATAATCCCATCCCTACTCCCCCAAGTGCTCGTGAGATCCTGAGACCAAGAGAGAGGAGGGAGGCGCCTTGCAACTTGCTGTCGTGGAGATCCGTCGCGCCCCTCAGTTCGATCACCTCACTTGAGATCCGATCATTTGTCGAGCCAATCGAGTTGCCTCCCTACCCGCAGTTGATCCATTCCTCTCAGATCTAGAGCTTCATCATTGTTTCTTCTCGTAAATTCTTTCTAATTCAGAAATGAACTTGTTTTGACATATTTTTATTCCTTTGATTTTCAGACGATCTGGAAATTGGTAGAACACCCAATCGCTTACATGTCTGCTTTGGCAAGGTTTGTTTGTTGCTCACTAATCACTACACTGTTTTGTTGGTTGGTTGGTTAGAGAGTGCTTTGGCAAGGTTTGCCATTGGTTCTGGTATGACTGGTATGCAATTGGTTAACAACATGTTCAGTACTCACTTTCATGCGTTTAGTAATGTTAGTGCTAGCCAATCAAACTGTACGACATTGATTCTAGTATGACTGGTGTGCAATTGATTAACAACATGTTCAGTACTCACTTTCTAGCATTCAGTAGTATTAACAACATGTTCAGTACTCATTTTCTAACATCATGTTTCCAATTGACATGGTGATGTTCACATATTTGCTTTGTAGGGCCTCCAAGGTGGCTAAGTAGGAGGCCATGTTCTTCTTCTCTAGGTCAGAGAAAAAGATGGCAAAGGGAAGCACTGATTCTAAGTGTGCAACTTGTTGATGAGATCCGAGTGGTGTGCAAAAGATCTGAGCGGAGTACAACACATTCGTCTATTCATCCATTAATGTAACTTGACTCATGAATGACATAGTCTCACACTGATGTAATGAACTCTTGTCTGGTTGAGTACAATCTGTCAAAGAAATTGATGTATGAACTATTGAATGCTTCAGCACATTCTGTTATGTTGAATGCTAATAATCTTCTATCAGAAATATTTCAGAAGTGTGTGTCAGGTTCTTGTATATGGTTGTTGTATCTAGTTAAGTTCATGTGTAAAGCTAATGGCCTTCCACTGCTTCTACCGTGAGCTCTTGTATATGCTACTGCTGCTACCTGATACATAATGGCTGAACATAACTAGTATTAGAACATGCAACATTCTCCTATTTCTGAACATGATTTATGAAGTTGGCAGTATTAGAACATGCAACATAACCGGAATGACAGAAATTCATGGTTCAACATGTGACATAATTTTTTTGCAGCATATCCTCTCATTGAGGACATCACAAAAGGATATTCAGGCGGCTTTGACAGGCAACAACAGACTAATAAGAACTATTCTGATGATGGCTTTGATCCAGAATGACTGCAGTTACATGATGGTGATGTGTTAACTGGCAAAATTAAGAATGTGAATAAAAATAGATTCCTGATTTACCTAACATGCAAGGCCAGTGCCATTCCTGCTATTGTTCATGCATCAATTCAATTCAATTCCATTCCATTCCGGTCCTACCTCTCAAACATCAGAATATAGCTACATTGCCCTTCTTGACAAGATGCAAGAGTACCAGATTAATTGATACCAACAGAATGCAAACCAAGAATATTGTTCATGCATCAATTCCATTCCATTCAATTCAATTTCATTCCATTCCATTCGTAGCTCTCAAACAGTAGTACAATATTACAATACAGAATTATAAGTAATGCACACATATCTGAAATTAAAAGTATTACATGTCCATCACTCCAGAAGCTCAACAGTACAATACATTAACATTTCTAAAGCTCAACAATACAGTATTACGTTCTGGTATGACTTGTACAGGATGTTTAGTACAAACTAATGCTCATCTGCACTGCATGTTCATATTATCACCACAGGTTGTCAAATTCATACATGAATGCCATACATCTAAAAAAACCACCAGAAAACTTGGTTTCAAGCACTCAGAAAATTCTGGCAGCATGATTCAGCTATCAAGATAATTTGCAGCTCACACAGAATTTGCATGGTTCTGATTGCGTACATCAAGAAAATTTGCATGGTCCTAATTGCACACATCAAGAAATTAGAAGGACAACTCGATCAAGAACATGAGCAGACCTACAGAAGCATTCATTCAGAACTAATTCATTTGAACAAGAAACCATCGCATCCATTCAGACCTCATTGTTGCAGAATTCTCAATTACAAATGAACAAAATTCATACCTCATTGTTACAGAATTCTGAATTACAAAACATTCACAGATTTCAGACCTCATTCATCCATCATTTTTAATACAGAATTCAGAGATTCCATCCACACATACATGTGACTACTACAAATTCATACTTCCAGTCGATCGAAATCTGAATCACAAGTTGAAATCTAAACTTCCAGACGACGACCATCCATTTATGATTCATACATAGGACTTTTGATGAATTTGTAGTTCCCATTTCGGCTATCTTCTTCATATTTCAACTGGAGTGCACTTTCTTCTTCTCCATGGGCGGCAACGTGTGGCTTCAACTAGAGCAGGCGCCTTGACCGGGGCCAGCCAGAGGGGGGAGGCCGGGTAGGCGTTGGCGGCAATCTGTGAGGTGGAGGTGCAGGGGGAGGCACGACCTAGGGCACCTGTGGAGGGGAGGTGCGGTCTGGGAGGCGTGGGAGGGCACCAATTGAGGTAGTGGCGCGTGGTGGGACTCAGGGTATAATGGCGGCGGCGCAGGGAGGTGCGTCTTGATCTGAGGCGCAAGGGCTCGGGTAGGCAGCGCAGGGGATGCGTGTGGGTGCGGAGGCGCAGGAGGCGGCGTAGGGGCTCGGTCTTGCGTGCAGCGACAACAGCGGCCGAACCCTACCTAGTGGCGTGTCGTCTTTGGGGAGGAGCGGGAGGGGTGGGAAATGAGAAGAAAGAGCGGCGTGCGGGGGGGGGTTCGCAAACATGCGTCGAGTGGGCTGCGTTTTCCATCTTGGCCACACGTCACAAAATGGATGGATAGGGTTGGCCATGTCCATACATGCACACATATGTGCTTGTGTAGGAGATATGCTCCCGATGATGCTAGCCTAGTAGAGATGAGCAGCTAGTCACCGCTCTCCCAGTCTCCCCCAATTAAAGGCTAGGCATGGCCCTCTAGTTCCAATTTTGAGATACCTCTGCTCTCTCCCTTCCTGCTACCCCCTCTGTCACCCTGATTTCACTTTGATTTGGAGTTTGCCGAGTCTATTGCCCTACAAGTTTTTTAGATGATTTACCGTTGGTAAAGATTTTGTAGTTGTTGTTTATTGGAATATAGCATGCAACTATGTGAGCAATATATATCTATTCCACAATCTTGCCCTTTCTAGTTGGTTCAGTAGCAATAGAATTGTTGAGTGTTTTATGGGCTATGATGTTCATCTGGTAGATGTGATGCCATGAAAAGTGCTTTGGTAAATGGGTTTCTCGCAGCTTGTTCCATTAGTTCTACAGCCTATGATTGCTTGAATTCACAAAAGCTAATTTTCTGGTTTGTAGGGTAAATCTGGAAAGAAATTCATTACCACTGAATCTGCTTTCTTGTAAACTTCCACGTAATAAATTTGGGTACAACCTTGACCTGGATATGGAGAGGATGGAAAATGTAAATATACATCATGAGCATGTGTTTCACTCCTAGACCTGTTTATCCCTGTTGCATCCTAAGCATGACTGGCCAGCATATCCTTCTTGTTTTATGTAGTTGTCAACAGCTAAGGATGGATACTTCTTAGTGTTAATCTATGCCCCCATTGGCCTCCTTTGATTCTTGACTACCACCATCCCGTGCCCCCTCACCGTTGCCCTGTTGTCCTCTGCTTTCAGGTGAGCTGCAATCCGAGTTCACTCATGTTTGAATTTAATACATATCGTAGTTGAGTTTACTTGAAGATTTGTCCGTAATTTTGAATGGTTCATGTTCATCATTGCTTAATATTAGCTACCGATTACCAAGCATGGACAAGGAGTGGATGCGTTCACCTAGGTAATTATATCAAAATTCAAAGATTAAAAGTTAGGTAATTCTAGCATGTGAGGTGTAAATATTTATATGTCCTACTATAGGTACACAGATGACTACCAAAATGGTCTTAAGAATTTTATGGAGTTTGCTTTCTCCAAATCAGCAAGGGGCAACATAATCCTTTGTCCATGTAGAAAATGTGTGAACCAGTACTGGTTAGAGAAAAATATTATGTATGATCACTTAACTTATGATGAGTTTATGCCTAGATATAGTACATGGATTTATCATCAGTGCATCAATTCTTACTTTATGAGCATTTTTAGGATGTTGGTATCCAAAAGGACGGCTACAAGAATCTTCTTCTTCAGAGAACAGGATAAATGAGATTATCCCAGCAAGAATCCAGAAGGTTCCACCAAGAAAGCAGCAATTAGGGGTATAATATATTTCCAATTGAGAATTATGAATTGGTGCACCTAAAATATTATTTACAAATCTTTTGTGGATATGAAATCTTTATTCTTGACTCCTTGTAGGGTGGAAAAGAAGTTGCTCTGTGTTCCCTTGGTGGCTCTAAACTAGTGGCATATGGAAGACTCCAATGCATTGATAATACAACCATATGTGTAGATGGATTACCCTTGGGAGAATACTATGAGGTGCTTGTTGATGTTGTTTTTGATAGCAATGTCTTACACCCCTGTGCACAACACAAAGTCACCAAGTTAGGTGCTGCTGCTGGTGTTTGTATCACATGGCTGCTTCGAAATGTATGAAATTTAGCTCCACACGTTATTAATTCATCTACAACTTGTGTTAAGAGTTAAGACTGAAGATAGTGATTTTTTTTTGAATTTGTAGGTAATGGAACCTGATGGCTCACCTCTAAATCTGATCAGGCGTTCATTAGGTAAGAAATATTGCCTTCTTAGATAATTTTTCATGGTTTGTTCGATGAATGTGTGTGTGTTTTCCTGTATTTTATGACACTTGTATTCCTCTATCAAATTCATGTCCTGGTCTCCTCGTTTGTTCCGATGTATTGATCTCTTGTCTTGATACAATAATAAAGCATGAGAACCCCCACAAAGTTCCTTAGCCTAGCAATGCAGTGGTTGTAGTTGTTTGCCTTCAACGTGTTATTACTCCTATCTCATGTAAACACAAATATAGTCAAGCAAATGGCTAGGGTCTGAAAAACGTAGTCAAACTCTCTTTCAACTTATTGACACAATCATGTTCAGTCAAGATATATACTAGTGGCACTCAGTTGTAAATTTGCACCTTTTCCTTGGTTTTATACTTCCCATTTGTTTTGGTATGCTACCTCATTTCCATGAGCAGCCTCTCATGTACTACAAATGCTAATGTAACAGTATGTTAGCCTACTGTATATGTTTGTGTATTCATGACACCTAACTTGTGCACTTATCTTATGTGTGCAATTTATGATACTTAAATTGTCACCATAATTGTTTGTTGCTTCTCATATTTTTCAAATTTCCGCAAAAAGACGTAGAGGTCATGGTTGCTGGGATTTGTAATGTGAAGTACTAACATATATATAACTTTTACAATGTACTTTCTATCAAATGGGAAACAGTGATGACCCAAGACATGTTGGCATATTATTTATCTTTTGTTGAGCCCAAACCAAACAAGGCTTCTCTAGTTTGATAGTATGGATGCCTGTTATATGCTTAGTATGCAACTTGGCAGTAGTTGATGGTAAGGAACCAAATGTTTAACTCATTGTAAGTCTATCATGGTACTTGCGATAGCTATCATGGAAGTGCAAACTTACGAAAAATCTGGCGTTACATGTTTATATGTGATTTTAGACATTCATCTTTACACGTGTGAAATGTAATGATTTTGGCTTGTGCGAATATACACAAATTGTGGAGCAACGTCTGTAACCGCTATTGTATAAAAGTGGCGATGTTTATAAACGCCCTCGAAAGTGCCAAAGCCAGGGTGTTTATTATCGCCATGGTAATGCAAAGTCGGGGTTGTTTGCAAATGCCGTCATAATCAGAGAAAGAGGGGCATTTATAGACGTCGTGGAAACATGAATACTGTGACGTCTATAAACATCATGGAAACATGGTTAGGGGGCGCTTACAAACGCCGTGCAAACTCCTGAGACGGGGGTGTTTATAAACGCAGTGGAAACCTATAAATAGGGGCGTTTATAAACGCCATGGAAATTCCTAAAATAGGGGCGCTTATAAACGCCATGGTATACCTAAATGCCGGGAATCACTTTCCTCGGCGACATTTTCCTTGATATCTATAAACGGCACAGAAAAAACTTTCGGGGGGCGTTTACAGGGCTTCTAGGGCATTTATAAATGCCCTACAAACTGGATTGTCTTGTAGTGATTATTACTATAGCCCTAAACAGTTTGATAATTCAAGAGCTTTTGGTTCTGGGAAATAAATCATCTAGGTACACTATTACAAAAAGGCTAATACTGGACGCCTCATCACAGACGGTTGACCACAACCATCTGTATTACATGCAATCATAGACGGTTTTGGTTTAGAGATCGTCTGTGTTACTGGCTGCGCTAAAAACCGTCTGTGAAGAGGTAATATCACAGATGGTTCATAACTAAAACCGTTTGTGATAATTTTACATATCACAGACGGTTTTCAACAAACAATCGTCTGTGAAACTTCACAGGCAGTTCTTAACAATAACTGTCTATGATATTACTACATATCACAGATGATTTTTTTTGTTATAACTGTCTGTGATAATATCGCTACAACTCACAGTTGAAACCCGATGAGTTTCTTTGTCGCCGATGCGTCTCTTCGTCGCATCAATGCCACTTCGGCTCCCCGATGCGTCTCTTCGTCTCACACTCCGAATTTATTCCTTATTTTATAAAAAGGATCATCCACCATCAAAGATGATCATCCCCACATATAACTCTAGTACTTATAAAAAAACAGAAATGGCTGCCTCTTCTGTTTCCTTGTCACCAGCATTGATGACCTACTTGGCCATACTGTACGAGTACCTCTCTTATTGTACGTTGAATCGTGCTGCGGAAGAACATTGTTTCAACAGTGTCTTCACTCCTCTGTCCGAGAATTTGCCGGAGCAGATGACGGCTACCTTCCGATGTCTTGACATCCTCCTTCACCGCGTCTTCCGGGTGATCTCCCACTTTCGGCGAGTTTATCGCATCATCGATGTGGTCCTCAAAAACGATGTTGCACGTCTCCAGGAGGCTTCCTGTCACTTCGACTGCTTAATCGAGGCGGCGGGCAACCGAGTTGATCAGGCCGAGACCCTTTAAGCAAGGGAAAAGAGCATATGGGCTCAATTCTTCTTGGTTCAACAGTCCGAGGGTCTTTGGGAGACACTCGAACAAGCGCGTCAGCGGGTGGACGCATTTCAGCCTTCGTTCGATCACGAACCGTCCGACGCCGATGCCATCGCCTACGAAGTATTGAAAACGGAGATAGCAGCCTACCTCCACCACTAGAAAAACTTTGTTATTTATAGGTTTCTACTTTTTTTATCTTTGTAAGAAACGACTGGCCACACCGTTTGGCCATATGAAAATTCCAAAATAAAAAAAATCTAGTTTTGAGGTGAAGTTACTATATTAATTATATGTTGAATTATTACTCTCTCTCTCTCTCTCTCTCTCTCTCTATATATATATATATATATATATATATATATATATATATATATATATATATATATATATATATATATATATATATATATGTATATGTATATGTATATGTATATGTATATGTATATGTATATGTATGTATGTATGTGTGTGTGTGTGTGTGTATAATTAAAGCAAATTTTGATAGTATTTAAATGACAAAATTGACATATAAACATGTAATTTCTTCATGTCATGTAAGTGTATATATAAGATAATATACTTGAGAAAAACCATTTCACAAACGGTTCCATAATGGAACCGTCCGTGATATGGGACATATCACAGACAATTCTATTATGGAACCATCTGTGATATGGGACATATCACGAACGGTTCTATTATGGAACCGTCTGTGATAACTATCACTAATGGTTCCATAATAGAACAATTTGTGATAAGTCTCTTTATTAGTTTAGGAGCCTTATCACAGACGGTTCCATAATAGAACCATCTGTGATAAGCCTCTTTATTAGTATAGGAGCCCGACCGCTAGGGTTTGCGTCCGCCCTAACTCGTCACTCCCGGTAGCGCTAGAGGTTTGCAAGTTCAAGAAATGCAGTTTGCAAGGAGAACGCGTGGACATACAATTACGGATGTAAATCGATGGGTAGTGGACTTGACATCAAGGAATAGTTGGTTGGCGATACATGAAGCCACATCTGTGGCTTCATGTAGTCCACAACAACAATGTCAAGTCCATTACCCATCATACATCCGTAATTGTATGTCCACGCATTTCTCTTATTTCTTGAACTTGCAAAGATCGATGAGAGGTTGCCCGTGGCGGCGTGTGTCATCCTCCTCCTCCCTCACAACCCCTCGAAAGTGCTGGGGACTGCAAATGATATATATATATATATATATATATCACAGACGGTTCTAAACATGAACCGTCTGTGATAGACATATATCACAGACGTTCTGAGTTAATAACCGTCTGTGATAGCATACATCATAGACGGTTTTGGAACCATCTATAATGACCTCATGTCATCACTGATCTATAAACTCATACGGCTCTGGAAACTGTCTGTAATGACGTTTTTGAACCGTCTGTGAAGATCTTTTCTGTAGTAGTGGTAAGATGCACTATCACTCTGACATCCTCCTAAAAACACTCAATAACAAGTAATGAAACAGATAGAGGTGGTATACCGTATACAAAGAGCTGCCGTAACGAACAGGAATTAGAGCATGTTTAGAACACAGGAATTTCACATCAGTCCGTTCAAGTCAACTCCCACTTAGAAAACTCTTGCATTCCAAATAGACCATGAACAAGACCCCGCCGATGAGTCAGGTTTTTTTATTTCATAAGCGCCACTTGCCAGTGGCTCATTTAGAATTAAAATTTACACATTCCTTTATACACATGGCAGTTCATGTAATGCTGCTAATGTGAGACCACGTGGAGGTCATGCCATAGCTAATGCATATGGCTCCTTGGATGCGAGAGGATGGAGTGTCCATGACCATATAGGTGAAGAGTGAGACAAGCATAATTTGCCATGCGCGGATTCTTGATATAAATGCTTAGTGGGGTACATGCATGGACACATATTGGACAGCCACTTGCGTATGCATGAGCGTATGTCCCCCACCATTTCATATTCTGCATGAAGGGACACACACCAAACTTATCGTATCGTTCCGGTACTGGCTAGTATAGCTCATTCCGTCACTTAAAACGGTACAGAGTAACCTCGTGTTTCCGTATCGGTCTTGATACCGATCAATACCTACTATACTGGCTTGATACCGATCAATATCGGTCATACCGGCTGGATACCAATCAATACCGGCCATATCGGCAGAATTGATAATACCGTTTATTAAACTCATTGAAGTATATGTTATATCCGATCCTACTACTATGTATTTGGATTAATATTACAAGTGAAATTTATTGTGAATACAATTAAACATATATATACTTATAAATATATATTATTATATTAAACTCTGGAACGGAACACGGTATGAGCTGGTACCAGAATATACCATTCCAAGAGTCAAACTTGGCCTCCGGACTGGTATTGACAATTATGACACACACAGCAAAAAAAATATGCATCGGCTAATAAGTAAGGCTATTTCTCTTTTAGGAGCCTTTTTTCTCCTTTAACCGCGCCTCTTCGTTACTATATTTTCTTTCGCGCTGCAGACTACACAGGGCCTAACTTTAAGTTCTCCATCTCCTAACACCAATAATGATGCTGGTTTCGATTTCTTTACCATCGAGAACCTGAGTGTGCAAGCCTTTTGGGATAGGAAGGTGTTATTAGGAGCTCTATGCTTCTATCTACGGTAATAGAAGTCTATATAGAATTCACTTGAACACAATGTTAGGGAATGGGGTTACAACATATCATGGTGCGAAGTCAACAATGGCTGCCAATGATAATGCCAATGAAAGGCAGAAATGAAGGCCCTCCCATGTCCGTCTTTTACGGCCTGACCAGGACACTGGACCCTGCTGAGATTGAACTATTTCCCGTTGAATTCCTGCAACATTTTTTCTTTCTTTCTGAAATCCCTTCATTCTCTCTAAAATATGCCTTTGAAGGGACCCTAGGCTGCACACAAAGACCCAGCTCGAAACAAGGAGCGTAATCGAAACTTGGCTTTCAACTCTTGGGGGGAGCACTGAAGCATCCCATTATTAATGGCGTGACAGGGCTCCGTCACCACCTGGGAGAAAGTCACCCCTCATCTGAGCTAAAATTAATCTCTATTCATGCCAAGGGATTAGGTCTAGTCCCTGCCTGAATCGGCTGCGAATGTTGGCAGCTTATGCTGTCTATCCAATTCGAGCCCAGTACTATATAAACTGGGCCTTTTTGCGCGGCCCCGCATCCGACAAATCGCGCCGAGGAACAAACAAGGATACGACGATGACGATGTAGCGCATGCCCATCCATCCGTTCCTCTCTCAAAAAACCCCAAAAAAAAGGGTAGGAAAGGTGAGAAAAACAGCACAGGTTGACCCGGTGCGGCGCTCCGGTATATCCAAATCTGCTTGCGCAAGCGACCCAGCCGAGCGCAGTGCTTCTCCCTCCCTCCCCGTGCTCGCCTCAGTAATTTGCAACCCCCATTCGCACGCGAACCCACCGCCCGCGCCTCGCGAGACCCTAGGGTTTGGCTGCCTCGCCATGGCGTACGTCGACCACGCCTTCTCCATCTCCGACGAGGACGACCTCGTCGGCGGCGCCGCCGGGGGCCCGCGCGGCGCCCCCGTCAAGGAGATCGCTTTCGCCGCCGCCCTCCTCGCCTTCGGGGCCCTCGGCGCCGTCGCCGGCCTCCTCATGGCCGCCAACCGCGTCGGCGGGGACCGCGCGCACGGTGAGACCGCACCGTCTCCTCCTCCTCTTCTTTTTCCCCCTCTCCGTATATCTCGACGATTCGAGAAGCTTCTTCCTCCTCCTCGCATCTAGGACCTCGATGTTGTTAGAAATTTTCCTAATTACTACTCTATTGCATCTTACGGTGCCTAGCGTTGTGAGGAATTTTATGGGGGTTTGTTTCGTTGTGCCATCTATTAGTAGTTGGTGTTTAGGTGTAGGAAATTGACTTTTTTGCTGGTATATACGAGTATGAGCTTGCACGGATAGGTTCAAACGATGCAAGACAATGCTTTGATTGTGACCATAGTAATCAGAGTATAAAAGAGGTTTTGGATGTGCATGACATGCTTACATTTGCTGATGTGCTTCTACTTTACACTGCCGATTGGGTGAACTGTGCCCAGAAAAATAACTGTGGGTTTGTGTCTGCATAGCAATTAGGTGATACTACAATTCGTTGTATTAGAAGAAACGACCTCAAATTTTGAGTGCATGTATTCACTCTGCAGACATTGACCATATCTAAATGGCTTGTTTGTAGTAAAATGCTCCAAGAAAGCAGACACTGGATGCACTAGTAAGTTACCCATTGACCATATTTCGAGTGGAAGCAACAG
The DNA here is from genome assembly GCA_036346405.1 of Phyllostachys edulis. Taxonomy (NCBI): domain Eukaryota; kingdom Viridiplantae; phylum Streptophyta; class Magnoliopsida; order Poales; family Poaceae; genus Phyllostachys; species Phyllostachys edulis. The sequence continues at coordinate 10,911,540 of CM070547.1, read as the reverse complement.
AGGTGGTGTACTAGTGAAGTTTCTTGCGGATGCAGTAGTGTCAAATTTCTAGGTTATAATTTAGGCGTAAAAAAACTACCCCGTATTCGTCATTTCCCTCTCATCTTTATCATATGTGATTGTGGCTTTCTGCTAGGAGGTCAGTTATAGTATGGTTCGCATCATGAGAAGTCTCCTGTCAAGGATGAGGAACCGATCTATCTCTACATATTTCGTTCGGTCGTGCTGAACTGGATTATTTGCGATGTTAATTGCTGACATGTTGTCACACCAGAGCTTTAATGGTCCATCTGTTAGTAACTTCAACTCCGATAGGAGACTTCTCATCCATAGTATTTCACACACGCACATTGCCATGGATCTATATTATGTCTCGGCTGTTGATCAGGTTGATGAGGAATCGATCTATCTCCACATGTTTTGTTCGGTCGTGCTGAACTGGATTATCTGAGATGTTGATTGCTAACTTGTTGTCACACCAGAGCTTTAATGGTCCACCTGTTAGTAACTTCAACTCCGATAGGAGACTTCTCATCCATAGTATCACACACGCACATTGCCATAGATCTATATTCTGCGTCGGCTGTTGATCGAGACACCATCGATTGCTTCTTGCTTGGTGTCAGAGGGAGGGAGATGTTGGGCTATGTACTGCTTTGGTGGCGACGCCAAGTGAAGAGAAAGCTTGGGACTGGCGTCAGGAGTAATGGGTTGTGGTACTCGAAGCCATACCTGAGCGAGGGTTTCTCGGCCCTAGCTCGTGGTTCCTTCCTCAAGGCAATAGGCAAATCCATCAAATTATCTGTAGCACATGGCTCATCACCAGATAAGTCAGCACCTTCAACCGCATGCTGGAACCTCTGCTTTGTTGTTGCTCACTGCTGGCTGTGCCTCGCTTCTTTGTTGGAACTTCTTCTTTGCCTCCTTGAATACACCCTTAGATTTTTTTTTCCTCCTCTACCTATCTCCACCCATAGGACATGGAATTGAACCAACCGCAATCCTTGGTTGCTCACCTTCTTCAATCCTTGAAGCTTCAAGCTCCCCCTCTCGACTGGCACTACCCATGTTAGGAGAGTCGAGGTCAAACAGAGAACTCAAATCAGTTCTCTCTCCATAGAAGGGCTCTGACTTTCTGAAAGTCACATCCATACTCACAAACGTGCGTCGTTCAGAAGGGCACCAACACTTATATCCCTTCTGTCTAGAAGAGTATCCTAGGAAGATACACTTAACAGCCTGAGGATCCAGCTTTCCTACCGAGGGTCTGTGATCTCGAACGAAACATGTACGTCTAAATACTTTTGGAGGGACGATGAACTCATTTTTCCCTTTCAACATCTCATATAGAGTCTTCATTCCAAGTATTCTTGATGGCATACGATTGATAAGATATGTTGCGGTCATAACTGCTTCACTCCAAAGAAATTTAGGCACATTCATAGTATACATGAGTGATCGGGCTACCTCCAAGAGATGACGATTTTTTTCTTTCAACCACTCTGTTTCTCTTGAAAAAGACAGATTTATTGATCAAATATAATCCGACAATCCAAGTGATCAACCAATGAACTTATTGAAAGCAGATTAACTGGAAAGGAGGGAACATGTAAAACTGATGATAGTGTAATGAAGGGACTACATTAGACAACACCAACACCTTTAATAGGTTGAGATGTTCCATCAGCCGTTTGGATAGTTTCCATGTGTGTGAGTGAGAATGGAGTATATGATTTAAATTCATCCAATATACCCGTAACATGTGTTGATGCACCCGAATCTATAATCCATTTACTTGGATTTGAGTGAGCCAGATTAGGGGAAGCACTGGATACAATCGCAGTCCTTTCGTCTTTGTTTCCTAAATTTTCAACTGTCTTCTTTAGCTGCCTCAGCTCCTCTAGCTCTGTAACTGAGACCTCCACACATTCAGGTGACTCTTCTCCAGTCATTGCAACGTTCGCCTTATAACTGCTCTTGCCTCCCTCGCTTCCACCCCCTTTCTGTCCACCCTTAACATAAACACGATCTTTACCCCGATTAGGCTTGCAGGGATGGGGACAATTATGGCTCAGGTGACCCGTCTTGCCACAATTGAAACAATCTCGTCTCAGTTACTGCAAAGACAAGTCGAGTAATTGGCAATGTAGTGTTTGTCAACACCTTTAATCTAGTCTCTTCTTGTGCAATAACAACAATTGCTTCCTTCAGTGTTGGAAGACTAGGCTGGTGAAACATAGTAGCCTGTCTTCCATCAAATCTTGGATTTAGCCCTTTCAAAAATTCAATCATATGCCTACGTTCAATCCACTTCTTAACAGTGGATATACAGTCTGCATGAAGCAACTCAAGAGGATTGTAGTGATCTAGATCAACCCACAATCGCTGCAACTCAGCATGAGGGACAATTACCTTGCCTGAGGACGATGCCCCACTCGTATTCTCTGTGAGAAATTGTGTCAACGTCTCTAGCACCTGCTGCAGTCCTTGATTCTCCCCCATAGCAGCAGCATGACCTCGAGTAACATCACTGCACCTCACTCCCCTTGTTCTACCGAATCAGCCAAAGCAAGCAACAGTAGCACAGAGGCTTTATCAATTGGGGATGCTTCAGCTCAAGACGGCAGTAGCACAAAGATGCTTCTGATGGGGAATGTTGATGTCAATGAAGCCGACTCCGAGGGAAAACACGACACTACACTTTGTGAAGTATGCCAAATTCCTCTTAAGAAATCAGTTACTCACTCCAGCTATCATCGTCATCAGCAACAGCTACTCACTCCTGTTTTGCAAAGCAAGAATCACTAGGTCTCACGCCAGTCGCAACGAAATGCGTACCTCCCCGCTGCTGCCGCCCTTCCTCCCGCTGACCTCTGGCGGTGACGGCCGCCACCAGCTGCCGCAGCCATCTCCACAGCGCTTCCGCCTCCACCAAAAGCACACGCCGCCTCCTGGCCTTCCGCCTCCACCAGAAGCACACATCACCTCCCGGCCTCCCGCGCGCTGCGACGGGACGCCGCCTCCACCACAGCACCTAGGGTTCACGGCTCTTATACCATGTTGCTTTTGTGGTTCAATTTTTTGTGTTGTATTCCTCTCTATTGCTCATTCACATATACATATACTTGAACATGGGCCAGCCCATATACACAACACAGGTATAAGATTGAGAATTTGCATGGATGCCGGTTCATATTCTTTTAAGTATTGACGCAATATGAACATTTCAGTAGCAATGTAGCATTCATGACTAATCAACTTTAAGTTGGGTTTTGCTTAAATCCATCTTAGAAAGGTTGCGCTTATATAGAAACACGCTGTTGGAACTTTACCCTAACTTTTGCCCCCTTTTGTTGGAACAGGAATCTTCTTTATGATTTTGGGTATTGTGATGTTCATCCCTGGGTTCTACTACACAAGAATCGCCTACTATGCTTACAAAGGGTACAAGGGCTTCTCTTTTTCAAACATCCCACCAATCTAAAGAAGAGGTGTTGCACACTTGTTTGGGTCGTCGTCCAATGGCTCTACTGATAAAGTAAACACCCTTGTTCTTTTCATTGTGTCAATTTCTTCTTCTGCCTTGTAGAATGAACCGGTTGATTTGTACATATAAATGACCATAATGATGCATTATGGTGTGGTGAACTGAGATGTTGTCCATCGTGTAATTATGGTGCTACTGTGTGAAGATTATGTTCAGTTACTGCACTGTGCTACTTTGCCCCATGTCTGATATATGTATTGTTGCTGGCATGCTATGTGCTATTGTGTGAATGACATGTGTTGCATTCATTTTGTAATTCTAACTGTTGGAGGAATATTCTATCCCTTGCTAGTGGGACCCGCTCCACGTGGTAAACACCGGTTCATCGAGTATGAAAATGTAATCACTTGGCAAAGACCATCTGTATCCCTCGCTTGTACCTGTAAAAGACTGTAATGCCTCCCAATTGTATCCTTAGAGTAGTCAACCTCAAGAGGTATGTTGGTCATTTATACAGGCTTAGGAGCCTATAAATACCCATTTGTATCTCTCCTTTAAGGAGGAGGGCTCTGAAGCAATACATACAAGTAAGTCACTAGGTGAGCCTTCGGAGGGATCCTCGAACCCTCGTAGGCCACCGACAGGAGTAGGGCGGTCCTCCCGGACCCCCGAACCTGTATAAATCCTTGTGTTACACTCGCTCTGGACCGTGGGCGTGGGCCGTGCACCGACGCGTCCGCCTCTTACTTGTGTTCGGTTTTACACGATCAACACTAACAAATAAAGTCGATCATGTGTACAAATCATGTTTGAGCTCATCTTATTATTTGGCATCCTGGCATCTACAATTTTTTTTAGGAAAAATTTGATATATGTCATTGCAGAGTGTTTACATCAGAGAAGTGCTATTACAAAGTAACGGCTCCTAAAAATGCCATTGCAAACATCTCTTGCTTATAAAAATGCCACTGATCTACATATTTCATAAATATTAGACGTTATTGCCCCCATAATCTTCACATTCCCATGTCTCAAGCTCATCCATGGCGGCACTATCACTCGTATCTTCTTCGCCTCCAAGCCGACGGGTGCTGCCAGGAAGACGACGTCGTACACGACGAGCTTGTGTGTTAGGTCCGCGACGTCGGTCGTGCGGAGCAAAAAACAACATAACTTCGCAAAAGCTTAACACAAATCAAACTCAAAGTCTGGAGTCTGGCATCATAAGTAGAAAAGCGGATCGGGGAAAGAGCATCTGTAGGCCACCACGCACGACATCCAGTCGGATCGGGCTACTGGTGAGTCGTGCGCCTGACGCTGACTGACCTGGCGAGGGCGGCGGCGCCATGGGGAGACCTAGGGGAGAGGAGGCGGCGGCAAGGCGGCAAATAGGCGAACAACACCGTGAAGCGAGCCAAGTCTTGGGGCGATCATAAGAGACCTGGTGACGGCGGCGGCGGCCAGAGAAGCGGCGGCGTAGCACTAAGGCCGGGTAGGAGGCGCCATGGAGAGAGGGGAGAGAGAGTGATCCAACCGAGTGAGAGGCGGTCTTGGAAGGAAGACCCAGGAAGAGAGGAGTGGTCTTGGCATGGCCTGTGATGGCGTCGCCTGCCGGCATGCACAGAGCACTAAGGCCTGCAGAGGGTAGAGGAGAGAGAGAGAGAGAGAGAGATCAGCCGAGTGAGAGCGGTCTTGGGAAGGAAGACCCAGGAAGAGAGTGGTCTTGGAATGGCGTTGAGGCGACACCATAAGGCGACACCATGGCATGGCCATATAGGAGACCTTGACGGCGGTGCCGATGGTGGTGGCAAGCAATGATAACAGAGACAAAGTGAGGCGGGTAGAGACGCCATGGAGAGAGAGAGGAGAGAGAGAGAGAGAGAGAGAGAGAGAGAGAGAGAGAGAGAGGCGGCGAGGAAGAGAGCAGCCGTGAGACGCCGAGGAGAAGGCGCCAGGGGAGGTCTTGGTGGAGCAACCATCAAGAAGACAGGGAGGAAGTAGAGAGGAAGAGTGAGATTGGGGAAGAAATGGAAAATTTTGATAAAGAAGATAGGTGTGAGGAGTAAGGACGGAGAAGGTAGGGACAATTTGATCTAATACTGATAGAATACGTATACTAGTGGTATTTTTATGAGCAAGAGATGTTTGTAATGGTATTTTTAGGAGCCGTCACTTTGTAGTAGCATTTCTTTGATTTGGACACTCTGCAATGGCATATATCAATTTCCACCCCTCCCCCCCCCCCTTTTTTAATAATTTTACCACAAAAAATCTTAGCGATATTTTGCCACCCAGCTCCATAGAAGAAATAAGAGGAGCCTTGAGTTAGGAAGTTGCAACAAGCTCCAGGCAACATGAGAAGATGCCACTTGAGGGCTATGATGCAAGTTGCACAAATCCTTTCTCGGTCATCATTTCGCACCTACTCTTCTAACCGTGATCTGAATTGCTGTGGTCCATCAAATGCTATTGCTCATATCAACATCACCAGTGCTTCCTGTGTTACTGGGTTTTAGAGGTGGGCATGGTTCTATCCTGTTCAACCCGGGCCTACTCCGTGTGGTCCATAGCTTGTGAAGGGATTCAATGGGTCGATCCTTTTCATTTTGCTGTTGTGGCCCGCATGATCCACTAGGTCATATGATGGATCGACCCATACATACGTCTTCAAGCGCTGCCCCCTTGGCACCCTTTCTGTAGATCCTACATCCACCGCCACTCATCCATCCACAAGCGCTGCCAGCAACAGCTTACTATTCCATTAGCACCATGCTGCCACCACACCATCTCCATTCAGCACCACCGCCTACCACCAGCTCGCCAGCAGCCATCACAACTCCACCACCCATTCCACTACCCCTCCTGTCAACGAAATAGCCACCACCATCTCAATGGCATGCACCCACCTGCAAATCTAGTGAGCCACTACTCAATTGCTCCATCGCAGCCCAAATCTTTACAATCACCGCCTCTACGATCTACCTCATCTCCTACTCGCCTCCATCCAACTTACCTCATTGCCTTACCTCCACTGCTACTCAGCTGCCCTATTACTCGCTTGTCTCGCTTGCTACAGCATCGTGGCTTAGTCATTTTCAGGCGCAGGAGGCCGTGGTGCAGCAGGATGGAGGATCGAGTGATGACGACGACACGTAGGGATGGAAGCGACATTACTTTAGGGTGAGGGAACGAGGAGGTGTGTGACGGCGGCGGCACGTTGGAACTCTGAAGTGGGGGATCGAGGGCGATACGACCCCGGTGAGAGGCGTCGCGAGGCAACTAACAGTGATTAGGGTTGAACCCCTATGGACCGACGAACCAATAGATTCCTAAACCTTTTGCGCTTAATTTCTGTTTAATTTCTTTTGGGTCGAAGCTCTTAGGATTTTAAGCGATGTTGTCTGAATGTTCCGGAAAATGTCGCTGTTTGGATGCTAGTTGTTCGCTGTTTGCATGGCAAGGCAGTAGCAATTAGCACTGGAATTTATTAGTCTGTTCTGCGTGAATGTGATTTGAGAAATGTTTGCGGAAGTTGAAAAATGCTATATTGCCGTGATGTCTGTCGTATCTATTGATGTGCAGTAAGTGTTCTATTGTGATATGGAGCTTCCTGTGAGGTAAGCAGAAACTTACCTATTGAGATATGGAGCGTATCTTTTGGTGTGCAGCAAGTGTTCTGTCTTTTACTGGTACTAGTAGACCTGCGGAGCGCTTGCGCGCCGTGCCTGTGAGTCAAGGCCTGGTGGGGCCTGCGAGAACGAGAGAAGGTGTCGAAGCCACGCCGGTGAGAAAACTGCGCACGAAGGCACACCGCGCATGGGGCCCGCGGAGAGGGCTGCGCTGCGCGTTCGGTCACACGAAGGGAAAATCTAGCAAGGATCGAACAGCGCTGAAAAAAATCAAACAACGATCGGACGGCTAAAAAAAACAGTGACATAGACGGTCTCTCTGTGTCTGAAACTGCTTCTTATTTATACCCGAGGATCGGAAGGAAGTTGTCGACTCTGAACGGAACAGGTTGCTTAGCCACCGTACGACGTATTACAGAACCTTATGAGGTCCGGGAGAGCTCGTGCTTGCCCCCGCGTGGTTCGTTGATTCGTCTATATCATCGTAAAGATGGCCTTATGAAAGTCTTAAATATCCACAGCTGATGCATGTTTTTCAGAGCTGTCAGCTTAGCGGTGTTCGTTTGGTTCAGAGTCGTGGACTCCATCTGTCGAGTAATTAGCTGACATCAGGGACGAATCCACCGTAGATGTTTATGGATGCTCGAGCATCCTATTCTCTTATATACCACCGTGCCCCTGTATACCAAAGGCGTGAGCGGCTGAGCACCGGCGAGCGGCGAGTCAACTAGAGGTTGAAGAGAGCCATCGGCGAGAGGTTGAAGAAAACATGCAGACGGACGGTGGCTTAAAGCCCAGTCAGCAGACGATGGTTTAAGACCCAGTGAGTCGGTACAAATACAATCAGATATCCAGAGAACACTAGAATAGATCTACTCTCAGCCACATCCACACACACGCCCAGATTCAAGAACCGAGAGAGGAGAGACCGAGGGGTAAGACTCACTGAGAGAGACAGTCAGCGCCGACTCAGCAGCCCGACGCAGCGGAGGGAGAGGCGGTCGCCGGTCAGCGTCCCGAGCCCGGCGTGGAGCGAAGGAGGCCGGGGGCGATCGGCGGCTCGACAGCCCCCGAGCCGCGGTCGTTGGTCAGTGGCTGGACTTGGCTGGCGCGGTGCGCCTGGCGACATCAGCGGCTCAGCGCATCGTCGGACTTGGGCTCACCAGTCACCAGTGACGTGAGGAAATGAGTTATGAGGAGTTGAGTCTGTTGAGGAATTGGGAATTGAATGAAGTGAGGGGGGCTGAGGCAGTGCGTGCTTGCAGCAGTGAGGGTGAGACATTGAGTTTGTTTGATTGTTTCCCACGCAGCCTCAGATCCCCAATTTTCATTGTCTGTTGCAAGTGTAGATAGACTAATGATTATTGATAGGTGGTGATTGTTTAAATTGTGACCGATGAATTGATGTAAATTATTATTTAATTGACAATAGTCATTAGTTGATCAACCAATTTGTTTAATTAACAATTGACAGGTGGTTGTTTAATTTTTATTAGATTTACAAAAACAGAGAAACAAATTTTGTACAAATATTTCTTAAATAATACAACTAGCCTTAACCCTCCATCTATATATAGAGCAAAACTGAAGCAAAAAATTTTATTTTTAATGTTTATGAATATTCATAATTTAATATTGTATCACTATATTTCTTATCTTTCATATATTGAGATTATAAATTTATTGTATTGTATATTTTCAATTTATTATACATTTGTTTAGGTATATTTTCAATTTGTTATATTTCTGTTTATGTAGTTTTGATATACTTTTATTGTGCTTTTATTGTGCTATAGCCTCTTCAGAAGAGCTATTCCTCTATTTTCATGCCGGCACTGGCTGACATCCTACATTTCGTTGACACAAAATCAATCCAAGATGAGTCCGCCCGTCACCAGATTCAGCTAAGGCCAGGCCACAAACGCAACAGACAAAGCAGTACCACCGCGACTGCGAGCAGCCGGAGAAATCTATCGATGGAGACAAAGAAATCAAACTGGAGAAATCGATCGATCGATCGATCGGAAATAATATGGCCGCTTTAAATTTGGAGGGGGCTAGAGCAGACACGACGCGCCCATCCAATCGTGCAGCGGCCGCCGTCGCTTTGGGCACTTGTGCAAAGGGCGGCTCGTCCATGGACAAATTCGACAGAGCACCCGTTCGTCTGAGCCGTCCCAACAGACAACCAGTCTAATCTTATATATCTTTCTCGAAACTAATCAAATAAGCAAAACTTCCACAAAAACCACAAGAAAAACAGCAAGAAACGCAATCTTCTTAAAAATAGGGATTTTTTGGGTGTACTGAAGTATGGCCAGATATTGTGGCTTGGAATTAAAAGAAGATGGATCTCCAAACAATCTTCTCCTGGCTAGTCATCGATCTAGGCTCCAAGCGGCAGTCAGGGCGCCATCGAACGGCGCCTGCTGTTGACTCATAATATAGAGCCCTGTGTTCATAAAAATATCATCTTTACATATGGTAAACAAAAACAGGAAGGTGAAACTCTAAACTCAAATATAAGCAATTCTCGCAGGAAAAAAAAACGAGGCAGGCAGCTCTGATCTAACAAAAAGATCTGATCTAAAAAACCAGGAAGGAAGATTAAGGAAAAGAATTCGATGGTTAAGAAAAACAGTGGCGGCGGCTGAGAGACAAGGGGATGAGATGAGATTAGGGTTCTGAAGCCTCCCTCCTTTTATAGCCGCTGCCTGCACGGGCGGCCTATCAGAACGCGACACGTACCCCCGCGGAATCTGACTCTACCTGGGCCTTGCCATCAGCGTACCGAACGAGCAACGGCGCCGAGGCCCAACATAGCAAACACCCCAAGAGTCCAGTTCAAAAAAAAAACAGAGAGATAGAGAGAGAGGGAACGCGGCGACGTGCACGTGAAACATCACGTCGATGGCGGCGACTGACGGCGCCAGCCGCCCTTGATACCGAAGAAAGCATGCATAGCGTGGGAACGAGAGGGGTACTAGAGGAGAGAGATGAGGAGAGGACCGGTGCTATACACCGGAGAAAATTTCGGAGGAGGGCCTAAGCATGGACCGGTGCCCAAGCCAGGGACCGATACCATTGGGGGAAAACTGCCCGACGCCGGGAAAGGTAGTTGTCGCCGGGGACCGCAGCCGTCGGATCCGAGCGTCGCGTCGATCTGCCGCCGGAGGTCCCCGTCGTGTCGATCCGTCATGGGTCGGCCACGGAGGTCTCTGATGAGCATATAAACAATTTTCGAATTACTTTAATCCAAAAATATGCTAAATAAAACATAGAAAATACTTCAGCTATTTTCACAAAGCAGATCACTAAGAACACTATAGTAATACCAGATTCTAGAAGAGCAGAAGTTAGCATTCCTATCTCAATGTTTAAGACAACAATAGACAGTAAAGCAAACCAACTATCAAGAAAGATATAGGCATATTCAGATTCTGTTGAAGAAGAAGTTGAAGCAGAGTTTTTGATGAAAACGTCGTTCGTCATGGCGTAGCAGTAGTAGACGTGCAGTTGATGTAGAACGTAGTAGACGTGCAGTTGATGTAGAATGTAGCAGAGGAACAGTGAGCAGTCGCGCGAACGCTCCTCAAAAACCTTATTCGTCCTCGCTCGTGCAAACTTTCAAGGACGAGGTTCCGGAGGCCTGCTCTCCCGGTGCGGTCGTACACACGCCTCGGCGAGATGGAGATCGCCAAAGACAGCAATAAGAACTGTGGAATTCTGAACTGTGGAAGTGGAAAGATCGAACCAGAACCAATACTCTTAGTTCTCTTAAATAGCCAAAAGAAAGGAGTCTAAAGGCCAACAGTCGCCATTGATTCGGCAGAATGTCAGTACGTTTCGATTTTCGAATAGATAAAGAAAATCGCGTCATCACGACACGCTGCGTATCTTGCGCTAAGACACGCGCTGCGGCGGCTTTCGGCTGGCGGCGCGCAAGGCGTGTGTTGTCTCTTTCCAATTCCATAAGAGGGGCTACCACGTTCCACCTTTTAAACTGGTGTCACTCCCCTTAATCTCTCCATATAGGACTAAACAGTTTTAGCACTTGCATATGAGCCTTTGAGATTTACCAGGAATTAATTAGAATATAATATTTGGGCCTAGCCCATATTAATTCCAACAATCCCCCACTAGATCTCAAGGGCACATGTCAAATGCCTTGATCCTGATATTATTTTAACATACCGGTGTTTTGATGGAGACCAGGTTAAAGTTGAACATCCACCTAGAACGAAGCTACACTTATCCTGGCGCACAATGGACTAGGCCTTGAATTGTGATTTTGTATGAATAAGTTTCACTTAAGTCCTTAACTAATACTAAGTGCCAGCATCCCATGAGTTGGAGCATATAAGTCATACTCCTGGCCTATTCATGAGCTTTCTAGAAATTACCCTATTTCATAGACTGTGACTAGCAGTCGGGCTCATATAGGTGTGTTCTTTCAAGACTGCTTTGTAGGACAACATCTTTGCTTTAACAAGCCACAGAACACATTAAGATAAAAATCAACCTGCCATACAGATTTAGGAGAGAATTGCATCTCCAATGGAGTGGGTCTATAAAGGTACTCTCCTTCCAGTTAACCAATAGCTTGTTTCGCCAATCCTACTTCACGGAATCTCCGATCACATAGGATGGGTTACCACTATGGTATAACTCACGTGGATCTCAAACCCATCTCCCTCGATGCATTGTCTATAACATTTCGTGATAAACCCTTTGTGAAGGGATCTGCTAGATTCTTAGCTATTTGGATATAATCCAAAGCTATTACTCCGGAGTTTTCTCATTTTCCTGACAGACCTCAGTCTTCTCTTTACATGTTTTGATGATTTCATATTATCCTTAGAACTGTTCACCTTGACAATCACAGTCTGATTGTCACAGTTCATCAGAATAGCCGGTACCGGTTTTTCAACCACCAGCAAATCCATCAAGAGCTCACGAAGCCATTCGGCTTCAACAGTGGCAGTATCTAATGCTGTGAGTTTTGCTTACATTGTTGACCTCGTTAAGATGGACTGCTTGCAAGACTTCCATGAAACAGTGCCACCTCCAAGTAAGAAGACATATCCACTTGTGGCCTTAATCTCATCAGCATCAGATATCCAGTTTAAATCGCTATAACCCTCCAGTACCCTGGGGTACCCAGTATAATGAATGTCATAGCTCATAGTACCCTTTAGATAGTGCATTACCCTCTCAAGAGCATGCCAATGATCATCTCCCGGATTGGAAACAAACCGACTTAGTTTGCTCACAGCAAACGAGATGTCAGGTCTGGTACCGCTAGCTAAATACATGAGTGAACCAATTATCTAAGAATATCTCAATTGGTCTCTGGCTATTCTCCGATTCTTCCTAAGCAACACGCTAGGATCATAAGGTGTTGGAGATGGTTTGTAGTCGCTATAACCAAAATGACTCAGAACCTTTTCCATATAATGGGTTTGCAACAATGTAATCCCACCATCATCATCTCTCAACAGCTTGATGTTCAATATAACATCAGCTACTCCCAGATCTTTCATCTCAAAATTCTGGGACAAGTAATCCTTAACCTCCTTAATCACATTAAGGTTGGCCCCAAAGATCAGTATGTCATCAACATACAGACATAGAATGACTCCCTCGCCCCCACCATGGCGATAATACACACATCTGTCAGCTTCATTCATAATAAAACCTACAGATGTTAAAGTTCTGTCGAACTTTTCATGCCCCGCTTAGGTGCTTGTTTAAGACCATACAAAGATTTCAACAACTTGCACACCTTTCCTTCTTGACCATCTACTACAAATCCATCTGGTGATCCATGTAAATTTCCTCGTCCAACTCTCCATTTAGGAAAGCCGTCTTAACGTCCATCGATGAGCGAGAAGACCGTGTGAGGCGACCAGAGATAGTAGTACTCGAATAGTGGTCAATCTAGCCACAGTGAATAAGTATCAAAGAAATCTTCGCCTTCCTTTTGGGTATAACCCTTGGCCACAAGACGTGCCTTGTACTTCTCGATAGTACCATCAGGCCTAAGCTTCTTTTTGAACACCCACTTACATCCTCTGAGTTTACAACCATAAGGGCCTTCCAATGATCTCCTAAATTCCATTAGAGATAATGGAATCCATTTCATCTGAATTTGCTTCCTTCCAGTTTTCTGCATCTGGAGAAGCATACGCTTCAGAAATGGTACTTGGAGTATCATCCACAAGGTACACAATGAAATCAGGACCAAAAAACTTTGCAATCCTTTGTCTTTTACTCTTCCTTATAGTTTTATTGTCTTCCACCTCAGGAATTTGCTCAAGGGTTTGTTCAAAATATTCCATTGGAATGGCAGGTTCAGGAATTGTATCAGGTTCCTGACTCGATGAACTAGGCATATCTTTCATCGGAAAAATATCCTCAAAGAATGTAGCATCTCTAGACTCCATAATTGTACCAATATGCACGTCAGGTACTCCAGATTTCACTACTAGAAATCTATATCCAACGCTATGGTGAGCATAGCCTAGAAAGACGCAATCCACGGTTTTTGGTCCAAGCTTACGCTTTTTAGGAATTGACACATTGACTTTCGCCAAACAACCCCAAGTACGCAAGTATGAAAGTGATAGTCTTTTCTTCTCCCATTGTTCATATTAGGTTATCTCTTTATTCTTTGTTGGAATCCTATTTAGGACATGACATGAAGTCAATATAGCCTCCCCCACCATGCTTTGGAAAGACCCGCTGTGTCTAACATGGAGTTAACCAAATCAGTTAGAGTGCGGTTCTTTCTTTCAAACAACCTCGTTTGGTGGGGTGAATAGGAGGCGTCCTCTCATGGATTATACCATGTTCTCGCGAGAATAAATTGAACTCATTTGAAAAGTACTCGCCACCACGATCGAGACCTAACCCTTTTGATTTTCCTTTCAAGTTGGTTCTCGACACGCCTTATAGATTTTAAAGTAGTGAAGAACTTCATCTTTAGTTTTCAAAAGATACACATAATGAGAACCTAGTGGAGTCATCAATCAAAGTCATAAAATATCTCTTACCACCTTTTGTCAACACACCATTCATCTCACACAAATCTGAATGTACGAGTTCTAATGGTGCCAAGTTTCTTACCTCTGCGGCCTTATGAGGCTTACGAGGCTGCTTTGATTGCACACAAACTTGACATTTAGAACCTTTGGCAAGGGTGAATTTCGGGATTAACACTAAACTGACTAACCGCGTCATGCAACTAAAATTTATGTGACAAAGTCGTGAATGCCAAATAGTAGTCACATTACCACTGCAAACATGGTTCACAACATTATTACACAAATCTGAAAGAGATAGGCGGAACAAGCCTCCGCACACATAGCCTTTACCAACAAATTGTCAACACTTAGACACTACAAATTTATTGGATTCAAATACCAGTCTAAAGCCATCTCTACACATAAGAGATCCGCTAACGAGATTCTTATTGATAAATGGCACATGATGCACGTTCTTCAGTTGCACAATCTTCCCCGAAGTAAACTTCAGATCGACCGTGCCAACACCATGAACAGTGGTATGTGACCTGTTCCCCATTAGAACGGCTGAATCCTGAGTGACCTGGTAAGAAGAGAACAATGAAATATCAGTACACACATGTATATTAGCACCAGTGTCTATCCGCCAATCGGTGCATTGAAATATGGAAAGAACAGTAGGTAAATTACCATACCCTGAAGTTCCCGTCTCAGTAGTACCAACAACAATATTGGCAGACTTGGAATTCTGCCCTTGCTGATTCTTCACACCCTTGCGTTGGCTGCAATCCTTGACCCAATGACTAGGTTTGCCACATACAAAGCAAAGGTTATCCTTTGTGTTCTTCTTCTTCTTCTTCTTGAAACTTGTTGTTTGTGCACTCTTGTTCTTACCTTTGAACTTTTGAGTTTGGCCATTTTTCTTCTGCACCACATTGGCACTAGAATGTCCCTCATTACCTCTAGTGTGTGTATCTTTTGCCCTCGCCTTCTCTTCAACATCAAGAGACTCAATGAGATTTTCAACAGAAAACTCTTGTCTCTTGTGTTTCAGAGAAGTAGCAAATTCCTCCAAGAAGGAGGAAACTTGGCAATAATGCCTCCCGCGAAAAATTTGTCCGGTAACACACACTTGAAGTACTCAAGTTACTGTGGCCATGGATTGTATCTCATGAGCCTGCTCAACTCTGAGCGACTATCAACCATTCTATAGTCATGGTATTGCTCCATGAGATACAATTCCTCGCTGCATCCGAAACCCCAAATTTGGCTTCGAGTGCATCCCACATCTCTCCCAGTTTTATCACCATATATGCATCGACTAACTTCTTACCAAGAACACTAACCACGGCACCTTTAAAAAGGTTATCGTGACCTCGAACGCTTGCTCTGTTCAGGAGTAAGTGTTCCTTTAAACTTGCCGTTTGCCACATGGAAAACATTCATGGCGATTAGCCAAAGCACCATCTTGTGCGCCACCTCTTATAATTCGCACCATCGAATTCAGAGGGTTTCGATCTTGGCAACAAAGCCGATTGACGAAAAATGCCTATGCCTATAATAAGGTTTTTGGATTGATGAGTATATAAGCAATTTTCGAATTACTTTAATCCAGAAATATGTTGGATAAAACATGGAAAATACTCTAGCTATTTTCACAAAGCAGATCACAAAGAACACTATAGCAATACCAGATTCTAGAAAAACAGAAGCTAGCATTCCTATCTCAATGTTCAAGACAACAATAGACAGTAAAGCAAACCAACTAACAAGAAAGATATAGGTATACTCAGATTCTGTGGAAGAAGAAGTTGCAGCAGAGTTCTTGATGAGGACGTCGTTCGTCATGGCGTAGCGGTAGTAGACGTGCGGTTGATGTAGAACGTAGTAGACGTGCAGTTGATGTAGAACGTAGTAGACGTGCAATTGATGTAGAACGAGCAGAGAACAATGACGATCGTATAACGCTCCCTAAAACCTTATTTGTCCTCGCTCGTGCAAGCCTTCAGGGCGAGGTTAGGATGCTCGCTCTCCGGTGCTGCCATACAGCGCCTCACGGATGGAGATCGCCAAAGACAAAGAATAAGAGCGTGGAATTTCGAAGCGTGGAAGTGGAAAGATCGAACCAGAACCAGTACTCTTAGTTCTCTTAAATAGTCAAAAGAAAGGAGTCCAAAGGCCAACAGTCGCCATTGATTTGGCAGAATCGAAAGGCCAAAGGTTGCCATTGATTCGCCAGAACTCTGTTCTTTTTGTCAGCCAAAAACAAAGAGACCAGAAGACCAAAGGTTACCATTGATTCGCCATCAATTATGAGTCAGTGCGTTTCGATTTTCGAATAGATAAAGAAAATTGCGCCAAGACTGACACGCACAGACATCTGGCGATGCACACGACGCACGACAAAGATCAAGATCAAGCCGCAAGACGGCAAGCAAGCAGCGTGTGTTGTCTCTTTCCAATTCCACAAGAGGGGCTACCATGTTCCACCTTTTAAACTGGTGTCACTCCCCTTAATCTCTCTATGTGGGACTAAACAGTTTTAGCACTTGCACATGGGCCTTTGAGATTTATCAGGAATTAATTAGAATATAATATTTGGGCCTAGCCCATATTAATTCCAATAGTCTCCTCCTCGTCGATCTGCGTAAATCCGGCGGTCCCCGCCACCATGGAAGCCGGCACCTCCTCCAGATCTGCGAACGCCGTCACCATGGAAGCCACCTCCACCGTCTCTCCGCCCCAGTGGTGAGGATGAGGTAGGGGAGAGCGTGGGGAAGGATGGGGAGGCGAAGCGCCGGATCACGGGGTCGCGAGGAGATTGAGGTGCGATGGTAGAGAGTGAGAGAGATAGGGATCGGGATCGAGAAGGGGAAAGAGCCGGTGGAGTTGGTCGTGAAATTCTTATCTTTCACTGGTTCAATGGCGGTAAGTTGCTACAGATTAAAAAAAAACATATGGTAAACTAAGTCTAGAACCACAAACATTTTGTATTTCAACCCAATAGTTGGTCTCAACTTACATTTATATTACATTTAATGTACGTACATTGCTATGGATAAAAAAGAATCATATTACCCCCACTGAGGAGCCATCCATGGGCTAAGTCAACATGTCACCGTCGAGAGCTATTACAGTCCGCGTCGCACCTCTATTGTAATGCCCAAATTGTGCCGCATCCTCAGCCCCTACGCCACGCCCGCTTGCATCATTCTTACGTCGCTTCCCTCGCGGCCAAATCAGTCTTACTAGATCCGCATCTTTGTGATGAAACACTATAATACTATAGTTGCTCCACAATATCTAGGTTATAGCTGCATGTTGGAAAAACATGATTTACAAAACAAAATTTTGTATTTAAATTTGTTATGGAAATAATCAATGAATTAGAAATTTTCAGAAAGAAGTTGTTCCATCTACATTATTGCCGAATTTCAACCATCATTGTTGGCTCTTATGTTTCCCAGGTCGCCACATGTGGTTCATCATAAAATGGTGCTCCCTGGGACTTATTATGAGGATTTAAATGGGTCCTATTAAGCGAAGATATTTCATCAGCACAACGTAAAATTTGCACATACCTGACTTTTCCTCACACCTGACTTTTCCTTGTTTAGAACTTAATTGTGATCTTTAGAACATGATGTTTGCAAGAAGTACAAGGTCCCTTGATTAAGTTCTATATGTAGGTAGCTTAAATAAAAAAGATAACAAGCTCTTTTTTTTTTAAAAAAAATGAGGCACTACATACAGAAGAAGACTCAGATCAATGGTCAAAATGCACTGAAAAATAATCTCCTAAGAACATACTCGTTGCCCCATCTATTAGGACTCTAGTACACTAATTAGAAGATGTTTCAAAAAAAGAAATGATTATTAGAAGGAACAAACAATTCCACACTGAAAATGATTTCCCAGCCAACATTGAACTTGCACTATGCTCTGTAAGTTTACTACCAGTAAAGTGCAAAGTGATTGTTGCCCCTTCCATCAACAGCTGCTGAAGTAGTTCCATTTGCCATCTTCTAGCTTCGAACACCTCCAGCGCCACTTGTTCAAGCAATTTAGCGCCCCTGACCAGCACCTCCTGATCTGCCTCATTCTGCAGTTTAGTCCAAAGACCAATCCACTGACAAATGTCAAACATAACAGACACTGGTTCTAAAGGCCATTGATGTTTAAAACAAGCAGCATTTCGAACTCTCCAAATACTCCACACAAAAGTAGCGATTCCAACTATAACTAACCTCCTTGACCTCTTAGCAAAACTATCCAGCCAGCTAGTCATCAACTGGTGGACATCATTTGGAGTACAAGGTAAGCCAAAAGCACATCCCACAATGTTCCAAAGAAATCTCGACAAAGGGAAATACAAAAAGAGATGATCGATATTCTCGTCCAAACAATAAAAGACACAAGTTTTATCTCCTGACCAACCCCTATGCAAAAGATTGTCTTTAGTTAGAATCCTTTGTTTAAGGACTAACCATAAAAAAAAATCTTAACTTTCAAAGGTAACCTCACCCTCCAAATGAACTGATAAGGAAAATCAAAAGATTGATTTCTCAATGAATTATAAAAGGATTTAACAGAGAAGATGCCAGATGAAGTCAACAACCAAACTAGCTTGTCACACCCAACACTCAACTGCACAGCACTGCAATCATGAAAAAGTTGTTGCCACTGAGATAAACTTCTCCCCAAAAGGGTTCTTCTAAACTTGATAGAGCTCACCCCTTGCTCAAAGACTACAGCTACTGTAACATGCTTATGAATCACAAGATCATATAATCTAGCATATTTTGTTGCAAAAGAAACATCATCAATCCACACATCTTCCCAAAATCTAGTTCCAGTACCATCTCCCAAAATCCTTTTACAACAGGAAAAGAAAGCATCTTTTACCTCCATTAAACCTTTCCAAAAATGGGAATCACCAACTTTGGCTTTGACCTGAGACAAAGTTTTTTTTTTACTTAAGTACTTTTTTCTAATGATATCTTGCCAATGACCATTGCCATTTTCTAACCTCCACAACTATTTATCCAAAAGAGCTAAATTCATAACTTGCAAATCAAGAACACCTAAACCCCCTTGAGACTTAGGCAAACATACCACTGGCCAACTAACCAAATGATATTTCTTTTTGCCCCCAACAGAATTCCAAAGGAATCTAGATCTATAACCATCCATCTTCTTCCTAACCCTTCAGGTAATCTGTAAAAGGACAACATATATAAGGGAAGACTACTTAAAGAAGAATTGATAAGCACCAATCTCCCTCCCAAAGTTAGCAATTTCCCTTGCCATCCACTCAATTTATGCTCAAATTTGTCCTCAACCTGTTTCCAACACACATTTCTCAGTTTTTTCCTATCCACAGGAATCCCTAAACATTTAAGAGGTAGATCCCCCCTTTGCAATTAAAGATTTCATCATATATATCATGTTTAATGCCCGCTGACCCAATGCAAAAAACCTCACTTTTATGAAAATTAATGCTCAAACCTGAAAGATGCTCAAAAAGGCAAATGATAAATTTCAAATTTTTAACACTTTCTACATCATCCTGTGTGAGAACCCGCAAAATTAACCTAACCTAACTACCACTAATCGGTAATTAGCAATAATTAAAATTCTTTAAATCCCGAACAAATAGTAATTTCAGAGTTAATATCAAACGCTTAATCATTACATCTGGCAACAAGAGGATTATAAAAAGAATTTTTTCCCAATCTCATTATCAACCAAGAGTCAATTACAAAACTAAATCCATTGCAGGCATAAGTGGATCATTAATGCGAACTCAGAAATATTTACACCTTTCAATGCAATCAAAGACAACATTGCATCGATCCAAATACAAAACAGAAGTAATATATTACAAACCCTTTGCTTGTTTCAAAATTAATTTTACAACCAATTGCAATGCTTATAACAACAATTCATTAAATCATAATCCGCTTCTTGCATTCTTGTAGCAGTAGCTATCCTTGCCACCTTGTACCTTGAGCACCAGTCCATAGAGCCATCTCTCGATCTATCCCCATCGCTCGTTAGAAAAATTAGAAAGCGATTAGTAAGTCAAAGCCAAGTGGATAATAGAAAATAGAAAGTAGAAGGTTGGAAGTGGCCGTCAGAATCCTCCGAAGCACACTAGGGTTCCCTGATCAACCCAAGCCAGCCAGCCCCTTAATCGTCAAGGTACCCAGACTAGCTAGAGTTAACCAGCACTTCTTTGCTTTCGTAGGTCTCATCATCCGGCGTTTTTTTTAATCCGACACCCACGTGTATTGGATTACTCAGCCACAGAAAATCACACGCATAGTGATTTCCTAAACACAGACCAAAAAGCCCCCAACGAAATCTTTCCATGAGAATAAGAGCAAGGGCAAAGTGGTCTTATGTTTGGGCAAGAGGGTGCATAGTCAAAGCCACCTCCATATAAAGACTATCATTCACAAAGCCACCCTTGCCCCCCAATTTCATTCATGCATCAGCCGACAGCCACAAGCCCAAAGCAAGCCAACACACCCAAGCTCATCCCAAGACAAGCAAAGCTAGCACTACACCTTTCATCCTCCCCAACTAGCAGCCACACCCCCTCATTCAACCGAAGGCAACCGCAAGGGAGGCAAGAAGCCCAAGAGGAAGGAGCCAGGGAGCCAAGGAGAAGGGCGACGCCGGCGGTGGCCTGCACCGCAAGTGACCACTGACGGCCATCACCAGAGCACCAGCAAGAGGAGAAGCCAGCTCAGAACCCTCATCATCTCAGCTAGCAAGCCAAACACGGCAGGAAGAAGAAGGGAGCACCAGCACAAAGCCGGCACTGCCACCCTCTTTCCCCCCATCCTAGAACCAACAAGAGGTAATCTCAGTTGCACTGCAGCATGCACATCATTCACCCATAAAGCATCTCATCATATCCTTCAGATAGCTCTCAATTCATCATGTGTGCATCACAGAGCAAGGGGAGGATTTGAGTTAGAGAGCGAGGGGGGGTTTGCCGCAGCGCGAGGCTTTAGCAGCTCCACCATCACCAAGCTTGTGCATCACCCATGCATCTGAAGCCAATAAGTAAAAATGTATCAATCCATTTTGAGGAACATCAGTAAGCAAAACCGTATCAGGTAAAGCATCGATCAATCTCTGTTAACATAAGTAAAAGAAAGCAACCAAAGCATGTAAAATATGGGTTATCAAAGTGGAGTTAGGGGAGGTGGGTAGGGCTCGAGCCACCAAAAAAGCGATGGTCTTTGGCCGGATGGCCGAGCCGGCCGAGGAGGTGAGAGAGAGCGCTGGCCTCCGGCCGCCGAGGAAGCCGGAGGGACGAGGCGACGAACCGAGACCAGGCGAGGGCAAGTGGGAGGCGGCCAGAGGCCGGCCGAGCAACATGAGGAGGACGGCCGAGGCCGTGGCTGCCCCTGTGCAGCGCCACGAGGAGGTCGGGAGGCGATAAGCTGGTCTTGAGGTGGCGACTCGGGTCGGATCTGGGCCGAGGAGGCAGAGAGCCGTCATGGTGGCGGCACGGGTCGAGACGCAGTGGCGCCAGGCAGTGGCGGGGCCAGAAGGGCCGAGCCGTGGGTTCTCGCGGCTTGTCTTGAGAGGAGAGAGAGGTGAGAAGAGAGTGAGTGAGATTGGGGGAAGATGTAGAAGAAGATAGGCAATGAGTGGGTTGGGTTTGTGCTGTGTGCGTGTGTTGTGTTTCGGTCGGGGTGAGTGAGATGGAGAGAGAAAGAGAGATTAGGGGGAGAGTGGGAATTAGAAATTAGATTAGGAAGGAATTAGGATCTGTGTAGCCTGTATTTATTTGTTGTAGTATTGTGTTTAATCAGTAGCTTTTATAAGCTAATTAATTGTTAGCTGTGTAATCTTGGCGGTTAAATAATTTAACTTGGATCTCGTCTAATAACTAAATTGAAATTAACCTGTGAATTAAAATTGCTAGATAGATCGACTAGTCGTTAATTCTGTTATTAGTAAAATAACTCGCTTGTGTAGCAACTTTGTGCTTCTCGAGCATTTAGTCGGGTAGTTTGCGATATTTTAATTATGTTAGTTTAATTAGTTAAGCGTGGACCGCGGGTCGTCGATCTTAGTGCGCGTTTTCGGTAGAGCGATTATCTTGGGGAGTGCTAACTTAGTGTAGATCTCGAAAAATGTTTATTTAAATAAAATTGTGCTAACAAACTAGAAGCCGTTAACTTATGTATGCATAATATCACTCAAAATCAACTATGTATTTATTTATATTACTATTCGTGCCACCGTGTTGCTACAGAGGACGAACCAGCACGGGCAGGAGAAATTGATCAGAGATTCGTCGGCGCCAATCTTTCCTATAACTCCACAGGCAAGCTATCCTCTTGAACATAAACATAGTTAATTTAAATGTAAACCGTATATTGCCCTATTACGTTTATTGCATCAAAATTGTTTTCTCAAAACTTAAATAAATGATTGAGATGAAAATGATTAAGATGAATATGAAAGGAATGAGAATGAGAAAGAAAGAAAGAAATGAGAATTTATATGCAGGTAAAAGGGGGCCCTGGCAGTGGAAACGCGACGATGATGATAATGATGATGATGATGATGAGGTAAAGAGGTGGGCCCCTTTTTACATACGATTATAATATAAGGACAAACAAAACTCTTGCTCGATGCAAGTCAGTAAATTCGATACCAACCACTTTCCGCTTAGGCGAGCGTAAAATGCTACCTTGTTACGTAATTATGATCTCCAGCAGGACACATTGGAGTGTTTGGGCACGAAGAGCGCGCCCAGGAGGAGTGTTGAGCACGGACGATGGCCGCCTCAACCAACGTTACTGGAACTCGGTGTATGACGAGGTCAGCGGCGTGATTAAATCAGCACCGATGGAAAGTAATGGGTGGAGACTTAATCACGTAAACTGGAAAACATTCTGTATTCTGAACTCGAACCCGCATCTAAGGAAATGCTAGGGACCTGGCTCATTTAGAGCTCAGAATAACTATGGGTAAAGTGGTACAAAGCCTGCGCAGTGCTATATCAAATCATGAATTCATGCCAGTCTCCTGGATTGGAGTCTACGGGAACCGCCAGGGGTCTTTCTTCTCTCCGAGTGATAAGTAGTGTTTTCAGTATTAAAATTTGCCACCTAATGTTTTAATAAATTATTTTCAGAAAAGAGATGACATAGAAAATGTGATAACAACTAGATATAGCCATCCAGTGCATTCTTTGCTATTAATGCTTGCTAAGTACATTCGTGTACTCAACCTTGTTAGTATTCTCCTTTGTAGATCCTAGTCCAGCCGGGAACTCTCCCGAGTGGGATGACGGACTTGCAGGTACCGACGCAGCTGCTGGAGGAGAAGGGACCGACTACGGAGGCCAGGGCGAGGGTGGCGCCTTATGCGGCTCGTGGGACGAATAGAAGGTCGAGACTTCAGGGTTAGCGAGAAAAGCGGAGCAGTTCCTTTTGGTAACTGTGTAATACTTGTACTAAGAATCCTAGCCTTGCGTGGCTATTACTGGAATAAAATGTACAGTTTCTATCTTATTGTTCTGCTGCGTGACTCTGGTAAAGGCTTACTATTCGTTGGAGCAGTGTTTTACTGAGCAAACGAATAGTAATCCGTATGCCTAAGTGTGATTACCCTTGGGGTAATGACACGGGGCGTCACATCCTGAATTAGGAAAATAGTATCATCAGCGTATTGTAATATAGTAGTCCCATCATTGTCAAGTGAGTATTCAAGCTTTTAATCAACCCTAACTCCTGAGCTTGTCTGATTAGATGAGAAAGAATATCAACTACAAGATCAAACAACAGTGGCGACAAAGGATCGCCCTGCCTAAGACCTTTAAAGGTTATAAAATAAGACCCTATAACACCATTCACTTTAACACCCACCATACCTCCACTAACCACATGCATGATCCAATCAATCCATTTGGTTGGAAATCCTTTCAGCACAAGAGTTTTAAAGAGAAAGTTCCAATTCACTTTATCAAAGGCCATTTCAAAATCAACTTTGAACAAGATACCCGATTGTTTACTCTCATACAAATCATGCAAAGTTTCATGTAAAACTAACACTCCATCTAAAATAAACCTCCCTTTAAGAAAAGCAGATTGGGACAACAGGATTATTTTATCAATCACTTTGACCAATCGATTAGCTAAAACTTTAGTGAAAATCTTATAACTAACATTTAATAAGCAAATAGGACGGAATTTCTGAATTCTATCAGCATCCTTCCCTTTTGGCAACAAAGAAATGACACCGAAATTCAATTTTACAATATTCTCACTCCTAGAAAAGAAACCATCCATCATATTTTTCAAATCATCTTTAATCAAAATCCAAAATTTCTGATAGAATTCCACTGGGAATCCATCAGAACCAGGAGATTTATTTAAATCCATAGAAAAGATAGTTGTGTGTAATTCTCCCAAAGTCAAATCATGAATCAGGACTTCTCTGTCCTGTTCATCTAATTGAGGGATATCTTCCATTTCAATATTACACAGAATTGATTCAGATTGCCCAAAGAGATTTTTATAGAAATCAGTAATATACTTCATCAGCTTCTCATCTCCTTCAATAACTCCTTCATCTTGGTGTAAAGCATAGATGAAATTCTTTCTTCTCCTCCCATTAGCTTTGGCATGAAAATATCTAGTATTATTATCTCCTTCTAACAAATCTTTTTCCTTAGACCTTTGAAACCATTTAAGTTCTTCTTCTTTCATAATGCTGCTTAACTGTGCTTCTACAAAGGCTTTACACTCTCTTTTCTCAGCAGTCAAACCATGGATTTCACATTCTTTGTCCAAAATGTCAATCTGAGACATCAACTCTATTTTATGTTTTCTATAAAAATCCTTCCACATTACTATTCCAGCCTTTTAACACCCTTCTCAACTTTCTTAATTTATTCTGCCAAACATCCACAGCAGATAACCCCTCTGAAGGTTGAACCCACACTCTCTGGACAAGCTGATGCAAATCATCTCTTAAAAACCAACCCAATTCAAATATAAAAACATTACTTACTGAAATAACACCCCCTGTATCCACAAGCAAAGGAGTATGATCAGAAAGCAGTCCAGATAGAGTTTTGGTACTAACCAATGGGTACTGTTGTTCCCAAGTATTACTGACCAAAACTCTATCTAGCAATTCAAAAGTAGGATCCTCATGATTGTTACACCATGTATACTTTCGATCACAAAGCTTCACCTCTATCAAACCTACACTTTCAATAATGGAGTTAAACAAAGAACTCCACCTATTACAACCCCCAGCTTTATTTCTCTCACAAAATTTCCTTATGATATTAAAGTCACCTGCCACAAAAAGAGGTAAAGAGGTCACATTTAGCACCTGAGCTAACTGAACCAAAAAGGCTTCTTTACCTTCATTTTGAGCATCCCTATACATGATAATCAAGTCCCACATGAACTTGTCACATTTATTTTGAATAGTCACCTTTACAAAATACTTGTCACATACATGACAAACAACAAAAAAAGAATCCAATGATATCCCAACCAAGATCCCTCTAGACTTGCCTCTAGAAGGGGTCCAAATCCAAGAAAAGTTCAAACCACCACTAATAGAGCTCAGCTCAATTTGGTGATAATCCTGTTTCATAGTCTCTTGAAGTCCAACAAAATCTAATTTCATCTCAAAGATTGTTTCCCTAAGAAACCTCTTTTTTTCAACACTACCAAAACCTCTTCAATTCCAAATTAAGCCTTTCATTTATGAAACTTTGTTTTATATATACCTCTTCATTTTTTTTTAAAAGAAGGATGAACAGAATAAAGCTCTGGAGATCCACCTTTCTTCTTTTTCCTCCTTACAAAGGCTAACTGAAGCAAAGGGATATCGAACTCAACTCCTTCATTCTCCTCAACATCCTCATCAGACAAAGCTTCTTGAAACACTACAAAGTCATGATCTACCTGATTTGTATCAGTTTCACCATGCCTTTATCTCTCACTTTTCCTATTTTCCAACAATAGATTAACTCTAGCTTGCTCTTGTGATTTCAGCGAGTCTAGATTATTCTCTACCGTTTCCAAAGAACAACCCAAACTAATGCCTAGAGAAGAAGCAATGTGGAACAAAGAATCATGAGAAGAATTAATCACAGAAGGAAAGGATGAAGTACATTTCCCCTTTTCAAGATCCTTAACTTTTGCTCTTTCTTTAGCTTTATCAATGACGTTCACTTCCTCAGTCTCCTTGAGCCGAGAGCTCCTTCTAGGATTAGAGATATTTGTAGCACCCTGTTGTTGACAAGAACTATCCACCAAGCTGTCAATCTCTTGACTGTCTTCCACCACAACTCCCACACGTCGAGCAAAGTTATCAGGATCTGATTCCTGAGTCTCAAACCCCTCAATTCCTTCACTCCCTAAAAATTGAACTCTTTCTTGACTTCTAATCACAGCATTAGCATCCTGACTACCCACCATAAGCATTTCATCATCCTCCTGAACTAGAACACCTTTTTGCGAGCACTGTAGAAAAGCATTTGTTCTGAGTACTTGGAACAAGACCTTTCTCAGTTGATGTAAGTGTGTTCCGAACAGAACCTGAATCAAGCTACACAGACAAACTGGCTACCTCCATCCCAACTCCTTTCCCAGCTCCCAGTTGGGACTCCCCTTCATGCATCAAACCCTTCGACCTCTTGGATTCTCTCATTTGCAGCCCATCCTTTTCTCCCCTTGTATCTTTGAATCCAGCATCAACAAAAGACTTAGCTTGAATATCCTTTCTAGACCAACCTATCTCCACCACTGACTCTATTGAGAAAAAAACATCATACAACAGCAACTTAGAAGTAGTCACTTCAGTTTTTGTTGGAATCTTGAAAGGATCCTTTACCCCTACTTTCAATCTCACTTCATCAGACTTTTCTAGTAAATCCATATCAACTTCCTGAACCACTCCCAAAGATGATCCAATCTCACACAAGGCATGAAAGTTCTTCATATTGTCAGGAACACCATTCACTCTAACCCAAACAAGGTGGAGTTTACCAGCAGCCATAGTTTCAGTGGTCCATTTAGCCACACTAATCTGAGCTCCGGACCCCCTCAAGGTCACAGAGGAGAAGGGTGAGACCTCACCTATTCTTGCAACAGAAGGAAATCGCATCAAGAACTTTCCAGGTCCATTGGACTTAGCATTCCAATCCCATTTCCAAGGAAAAGTCAACTCAAAATCATGAGCCAGTTGAGAGGCATTGAAATCACAAGAGACCACTATTATCAAAGCCATAGCATTGTTCTTGTACTCCAACACTGAATCTCTTGCATGCTCCACCACAAAACAACCTAACCCAACTGCAGCATAGCCCACAAATTTTGCTCCTGTTTAGGCTGTCTCAACCATGCACACTTGGAAGAGATATGAGAATCCTTCCCACAAACATTACACAAGACTTTGTTAGGACAATATTTGAGTACATGTCCTTTCTCACAGCACCTGTAACAAGTCATCTTAAAAGATTCAGAAGCTGCATGATCTGTCACCTCATGAACTTGAAGCATGCTGTGATCCAATAAGGACATCTGCTCCTTACTTGTCCCTTGTTGATGAGAGGGGTTATTTTGAGAAGGTTTAAGCATCCTTCCCTGTGTGTCAATACCCTGAACTGGACCAGACTCAGGGTGCAAACAAGGTTGAAAGTTCTGAAAAAGAGTATTATCTTGCACCTGAAGCTACGAAAACATCTGCATCTGCTGTTGAACCCCATAGGAACAGCTCTGAGAATGTCTATTGGGAATCTGAGACTTGTTATTATCGGGATGTCCACCATGAACTTGCTGCTTCTGCATGTCAAGTTGATGCGGTCCAGCACTACCGCTCTGAAGAGAAAATTGATTCTGCTGCGGTAAGAGTTGAGGATGCACCTGCATACCTGAAGATTGCTCCCGCTGTTGAGTTTGATTTTGTCTCTGATCCCCCTGGCTAGATCTGTTCTGCATGTATCCTCCCGGATACTGCGACTGATTCCCCTGCTGCACCATTGAGGAATTGAAACGATTGACTACCTCTTGACGATGGAATGGCCCCCCTCGTCCAGATCCATTGAAGCGCCCTGCAAATCGCCCACCATGGTTTCCTCGCCCCGCCATCTCCCTGCCTCCACCGAGCGATTCCCCCTGAGTGGTTTCACTCTGAAAATGCTCACTACGCCCTACCCCAATTTGATGATACGAGTGTCCAACTGAGACACCCACACTCAAATCCCCTACTTTCTGGATGCCATGGCTAACCCTAGCAACAGATTCATCATGCCATAGATGACGCAGGAGGGGAGTGAGATGGGGAAAACAATCCGAACACTGCCCCTCAGATCCCCACAAATCTGAGGGCAAATCAGACATTTCGCCATATCTACAGCTCCCAACACCTTGCTCAACCAATGGGCCAAGATAAACCCTATGGGCTGAACCTCTAGCGAGTAACGAGGCCTTACGAACCTGATCAGGGGAAGGAAAGGAGGCTTGGGCTCTCTCCTTAACGTCCGGATCAACAGTAGATTTCACCGAAGAACTCATGGAGTAGCAATGGCGGGAGAGAGCTCCAAACGCTTCGCCTTCCATTAGAACTTATTTCTTATGTCCCCGCTTCCCCTATGTTAGTGATGTGGATTCTACTTCCACCTAGTGGAGTAGTTGAGTCACCTGCAGGGAAGTATTCACTGTTGCAATTGCCTATCTTATCTAACAACATACCCAATTCGACAACCTAAGTCACAGACCAAGCAACCATCATAGGAAAACAAGACAACTAACCAGTGGAGTTGCAGGCTTGCAGCCATTGGTGGTGTCACTGAAGGTGTGGATGTGGAAGTGGTAGAGGCCCGAGGTGAGGCCCGACTCTAAGGGCATGTACAATGGTATAGACAGCTGCTGCCTATAACAACTCTCAATGTCACCTGTAGACAGCACTAAAGACAACTCATACAATGGTACAGACGGCTGCTGTCTTTTTAGTTGTCTTTATAGAACACATAATCTTTTAATGCTTTTCTTGTTTCTTGTGCTATAGTCGACTACAGGATTGTAGACAACATCTTTCTCTCTCTTCATTCTCTTTCATCCACGTCAGCAAAAATCCTACGTGGCAATGACTATAGACGGCTGACATAAGCCCATTGTACATGCTCTAACGCGCGCACACAGAATTAGAGACCAAGTACTATCAGTGCGAAAGGTGATTTAGGAGAGGAAACAGACGATTGTACAAAGCACATAGTTTCAGAGATGAGGTATATTACCGGTGGAGGAGTCTTGGAAGAAGTCGAGGGCGCTGGCGACCGTGGTGTTGGCGCAGCCGCCCTTGCCATTTTCTGTGCGCCTCCCTCTGCTGCCTTGGCACACTGGTGTTTTGGCTCTCCTCACGTGGTGGTGGTGCCCCCTCTGATCTACACGTGGCAATTTCTTGTGGACTCACTGCCGTCATTTTCCTCGAGTCCGCCGAGCACTGCCGCTGCAATCTTTTTCGTATCTCCGACTGCGAGAGCTCAAGCTAAAGCGGTGGATGAGGATGTCCTCTGCACTAGCAGGCGAGAATAGGTAGCCGCAGAACCAACCCCACTCGGCCATTCTGCTCCCCTCGCCTAGCGGCTGCCCACTTGTGTTCTCCTGCATCTTGGATGTTGGAGCCATCTCCTCGCAGTTGGGATGGGGGTGGTGGTGGAGTAGGAGAATTGGGAGGGGGAGGCGGCAAGATTTGGGAGTAGGTGATTGCGCGATTGTTGGCGATGAGTTCGGGAGTTAGGAGCGAACCGAGAGGTGGTCGATAAAGGGGCCACAAACCGGTGAAGTGCCATTCATTACGGTGGGATTACGGTGGGAGTACGGACGATCATAAACTTTAACTTTTAAGTAGTAGAAATTATTTTACGGGTCTCATAAATAGGTACCTAACATTGAAGCATTTGGGCTAAGTCGGCGAAAGAAATTTGCTTGCGCATCGAATCAACGGCTGGTGGGGATAGGACTTCACGCGAGACCTCCCATCATTTTTTTCCACTAGGTTGGGTATCCTCGGATGGATCCCACCTTGGTACCTCCTGTGGTACCATACATTGGAACGCAGTGCAGATCAAGTGCAACTTTGGCAGTAGTAGTTGATCTGACCATCCAACAAAGAACCAATGTGTAGGATCAGCTGGCCTCCTCCTCCCTCTTTTTCTCTGCTGTTTATAACTTTCAAGAGACTGTCACTGCACTTGTTATTCTTCTCTCTTTGATAGACAATTAAAAACGAAATGAATCATGTACAAAATTACAGATTGTTATTTGAAAAATAGTTGAGGTCCAACTTCCCCTCAAACTGAATGTTTGACATCCATTGCAGTAAAAAAGAGGATATAATAAGTTCCTACTAGCCTAGTCCCGTGTACAAAAGTTTGCATTATCCAAAAGTTGATTCATCAATTGTTTCCAAAATCTTTGGAAGGCACTGGAAATATGAGCTGTAACAACGAATGAGCTAACTTTCATCTCTCTTTTTTGTCAGAACTACCATTTATCAAACCCTTCAAAGGAATGATGATTACTGCCATCTTGAACATCATCAGAACTCGGAAAAAAGAAGATACTAGCATAATCAGATTAATTGTTAGCAAACGTATGCAGTTAATTGTTGTAGACCTTTTAAATTTTACAGCTGTATTGTGATTAGGAGGAAAAAGAAGTGAGGATCAAGCATGTTGGATGGACTGGAAGTCGGAGGAAAAGTGGAGGGAGGGAAATTGTCGCTACTTCTGCCCCATTTCTCTGTTTTTCCCCTCCAAAGGAAGCTGTTAGAAGTCAAGAGAAAAGGTAAAGGCGGGGCAGTGAATCATATACGTTGATTGCTTGTTGGATGGCTAGATCAGCTACTACTCACCTGATCCGTGTCCCATACATTGTCCATGCTCAAAGGGCAGCTCCCAATCCCATTGCCCATTGTTCGGCCTCGCTCGTCACGTCTGTTGCTGCTGTTCTCTACTTTAACTCATGCTTCTGATGTCGTCGTCATGGTGTGTAGGCAGGGTCGGAGCCAGCGATGGGCCATGCCTCAGGCTAGGCCGACTCTCTAGTTTAAGCCTTCTATTGTTTTCAATTTTTAGTAATTCTTAAGAGGGTTTGTATGGACTTTTGGTCCTAAGCCTCGAGCTATAGCCTATCCAGCCTATAGCTCGAGGTCTAGATCCGTCACTGTGTGTAGCTATGTGCACGAATCGTGTCTAGTATTTTTTTATACGTTTTTCTTCACATTTTTCGTGGCACGCTTTTTTTGGTAATTCGTTATCTGTTTTCATACAGTACTTACGTGCAACGTGCTCGTATTCGCTTATCAGTATCGTATACGAACAAGGAAGGACAGTATTCAGCGTGGATACGAGTCTGCATATCTTGCCGGTATCCGATACGGCGACACTGTTCCCGTACAGATGCCGAGGCACAAACCCTTATATATACTCTCCCGCACGCATGCATGTCGACCACCACCGCATCAGACCGATCCCCGCCGCGCGTATGTGCGTCCCCATGGCCAACAGTAAGGACGTCGCCGCCGTGTGCACCTCCGTCATGGACGACGTCGCCTCCAATGTCCGCAAGGGCCTCATCGCCAGGGCGCGCCGTGGCGTCCTCGCTGCGATCGCGCGACGCCGGAGGCCAAAGCATTATACTGGACGGCGTCGCCAGGCGCCGTGGCGCGCCTCGCCACGATCCGTGCACGCTGGGAGGCCAAGCTGTTACGGGACGGCGCCATCCCAAGGCGCGGCGACCACAACGCAAAAAAATTTGACAAACTGATTTTTGTTGGGATTCCTATCCCATGGGTTTTAACGAGGAGCCATGTGACAGGAGGGTATCCTTCACCACTTGATGATGAATGTTATCCAACTGTAAAATTGATTTGAGAAAATGAATTTTAATTATAAGATTACCTGCCTTGGAACTTAGTATATGTAATTGAAAGAAACTTAGTTTTGTGCAAATCAACCATATTATGCCCTCCGTTGAGACATCCATTATGCATTTCATTCTGTTAATCCACGGGTGTGACTTGCGAGCATGGTTGTTGTACTCACTCTTGCTCAATATAACCTTTGGTAGGAGAGGACTCTGACAGTGAAGAAGATCAAACCGACTAGGTTGTGCCTCCAGTCAGTTGCCTGTGGCGTGCTGATGGACTACCGTTCTCTTTAATCCTTTTGTATTTTATGTTCGGCCCAATGCCTCTTTTGTAAGCAACTCTGTTGATAAAAGTATGTGTTTTGGATGTCACCACTGCTGTTTGTTGTGCAGAGCTAACTGTTGATCCTTGGGACTAGCTCAGTGCTCAGAGGCCAGACCTCCAGGAAGTCTTTGCGGTTCTCCTGGGAGGTCCTAGCGGACCTCCTCTCGGGACATAATGGGTGGTACTACCGGACCTCCGTGCGGTAGTACCGGTTCCCCGAAAGGTCCTACCGGATCTCCGGGCGGTCCTACTGGACCTCCCCGAGCTCTCCTGGGGGACTTCTCCCTGGTATATTCCGAGAGGGTCACCACATTTTCTCTGCAAAGTAAACCAAATGGTAAATATTTATAATTAAAAGAGATAATACATTGGTTAAGTTTATGACCAGTTACCTTTAATCTCCTTTTCAAAAGTCTCAGTGACTTCTTTGAGCCTAGTCGTCGTATATGCGATCAACCGATCCATAGCGCTAGCCTTCCTCTTCTTCTCAACCGACTTCACCGGTTCTAGACCGGTGGGGCTGGTTAGACTCGCTACATTCTCCAACCGAAGGTCGGACGACATATTCTCGACCAGTTGGTCGAGAATGAGATCTCTGACCATCAGGGCAGAGGGTGTAGATTCATCAGCCTCCAAAACAGTTGCTTCAACAGCAACTGGCAAGTCCTGAGCAACTGCATTGGAATATACGACAACCGTCTAGATTAACAAATAAGTTAGTTAGGTGATGGAAATTCTTCATCTAGAATAGACGTTTCTATTTGGTTACCTACCTCTATACAACCATCATCTTGAGTGGTCGTAGGAGTGTTCGGATCATCAATTAGCTCACAACTTTTAGTGGCCTCGTTGATCCTCAATCCGACCGACAACACATCAAAGAGGATCTATGGTAAACCGATCGGAAAGTAAAAAAAAGAGGATGAAAAGTAGTTGATATTTTACCTTACGTCTCTTCGCCCTCTCTTTTGCGGAAACGACCGCTAAGATCTGAGGAAATTTGGCCTTCTCGCCAGGCTCTCCGCCGCAGATCATCTTGATCCGATTTCTGATCTCTTCAGACAGAGCTGTAAGGGTAAACAAGAGATTTTAGGATCACAGAAATAGTCAACTAATAACTGGAAACTGGTCAGAATCCTTCAGGACTTACCCTCCTTGGAGTCTTTGGTCGCATTGTCACGACCAATATACCATAGCATCGGATATACTCGGGTCTTCAAAGGACTAATCCGGCGCATGGAAAACTCCTTCACTACATGGCAGGAGATTAAACCTTTGACACTAAGGAGTTGGATGGCTTCAACCCATCTCCCTACTTTTCCCTCTTTCTTTGTGGAGGAGCGCCATTGCGGGTTCTCAACCGCTTTCTTACCACTATAATAAAGGCTGTCATTCTGAGTGACCGTCATGTAGAACTAGCTTTTCTTCCATGACGACCACGAAAACTTTGAGTACATAGAAATATACTCATCAACTTTTCCATCATGGAGGCGCAAGGTGCACTCTCCAGGCGTTCCGGTCGTCTTCTCAGACTTCGTCATTCTGTAGTAGTATTTGAATAGATCCAGAGTTGCGGGAATAATTAAGTACGCTTCGCAGAGGTAGACGAAGATGCTGAGATTGGCGATAGCATTAGGAGCCAGATTGATCAATTCAACTCCGTAATGCTCCAAAACTGTGAGGAGGAAGGAGTGAACTAGGAGCCTAAATCCGCATTCAATGTATGCGAGTAAAAACATGAATTTTCTCATCTTCACCGCTCGGAGAATGCTCTCCAGTCGCTGATCTCCAAGAAATCATATCCTTATCGGGAAGCAACCTGATCTTCTCCAAGCTCTCAAGTTTCTTGTTGCTCAGATCAGAAACCGACCAGTTGGTGATTTGATCCGACATGGTGGAGTTTTTTAGAAGAAGAGGTCACAGGAAGTCGGAGGCGATTTTCTTTTCAGAAGATGAAAAGGGGAAAATAGAAGGTGTAAAAGTCCTAAAGCCCCGTGCTAAGGGATTTTATAGTCGCTATCCTTTAATCGCAATCAGAAGTTACCCAAAAGTCCAACAGACAAAACCTTTTTTTCCATGGACAGAAAAACTCTTCAGTTCCCAAGGCAAGTTCTCAACTTTAAAGTGAATACAGACCACCTCGTATGTCACGACATTAAATGAGGGTCTGCTCGATACGACTTCATCGGAAGAAGGTGTTCACACAACCTGTTCATTTAAAGTTCAGGGGCTAGTTGACGAGGATTAAAATCTCTATGTATTACTTTAATACATAATAAAAGACCACACGTCTTCATGGTCGTAACCCTTAAGGCTAACGACCTCACTGGTCGTAAGGATTTCAGAGGTTACATAATGGGTACCCTGGTCAGACAAGGTCCTGTACCTAGTCTCCGACCAGGTAACTGCTCGTAAAAGTTATGAACTGGTATCTGAATTTGAGTCCAAGTATATTCTTCACCGTGTGATGAATGGAACACGTGTTGTTTGCACCATACCACGCGACGTTATATAATCTTAAGACATTGACAAACAACCACCAAACGGTTGAGTGTCTCACGGACGTCCAACCACAAAGCAGTTGATACTTTATCAACCATCACCTCGCTCCAACCAGCCGCAATGCTTCACAACGAACGTCTTCTCCAAGAGCAACTGCCACCTCTTCGGAAGTTATATAAGGATGGGGCGCGAAAGATGATAGGTATCAGAATATAGCAACACAATCATCATTAGATTCATGCTTTAAGTCTGATAAAATAGCATAGCAAGCATCATACTCAGTGTAATTAGGATTAGTCCTCCGCCTGGTCATAGGCACCCCCTGTAAAGATCCAGTTCATATCAATAAAGAGCAGCCACATTCTCTCTCAAAAAATCTGTGCTATTTTCCTCTATTTTATTTCGTTAGATCGGCGACTTGATCGTCAACACTATGGGTAAAGTGGTACAAGACTGCGCAGTGCTAAATAAAATCATGAATTCATGCCAGTCTCCTGGATTGGAGTCTACGGGAACTGCTAGGGGTCTATCTTCTCTCCGAGTATCAAGTAGTCTTTTCAGTATTAAAATCCGCCACTTTATGTTTTAGTGAGTTGTTATTTTTAGAAAAGAGATGATTTAGAAAATGCGATAACGAACAAAGATAAGTCATACAATGCATCTTTTGCTATTATTGCTTGCTGAGTACATTTGTACTCAACCTTGTTAGTATTCTCCTTTGTTAGATCCTAGTCCGGCCAGGAGTTATCCCGAGTGGGATGAAGAACATGCAGGTACTGAAGAGGCCCACGAGGCGAGGGTGTTGACTACGAGGATCTGGGTGAGATGGGCAACTTATTCAACAATAGGGATGAATAGGCGACAAGTGTAGCACGATAGGCAAGCAAGGGGAATTTATTTCCCGTGTAATTAAATAATTGTATCAAAAACTATAGCATTGTGTGGCTAACTGTTTAACAAAGAACATTTTCTATCTTATTGTTCTGCTACGCAACTCTGGTAAAGGCTTACTATTCGTCGAAGCGATGTCCTACCAGGTAGACGAATAATAATCCATATGCTTAAGTGTGATTACTCTCTGGGGTAATGACACGGGGCGTCATATCCACTGTTGGTCGGTGGTCTCCTTATGGTTGTATGATCCAAGGTCCTACCGGGTAGAGGCTAGAAAGGTTGAGCAGTGAAAAGACTATGTTATCTCAGCTCAGTCGGACGCTAACGTGTTGCGTGTCTATTGCATGACAGTATGAGTTTGAGGTATCTTGTGGGTAAAGTTAGGCAACTCTGCAGAGTATAATCAAAGGTATTCGAATACGCCGTGCTTTCGATTAATGAAGCTGTGTTTATGGGTGATTCCAGTACATGAGGCATAAGTAGAGATTTTGAGATGTTAAGATGGTAATTGAAATTATTGAGTAAACCTCTGTTGTTATATTTATTATTATTTTACTGTTTTAAAGGTAGAATGCTTTAAACTCAAAATGCATCCACATAGACCTGATATAGTAAACCCTAAACAATCAATTGAATTCCTGGCATGCAATTAATTAGCCTTTTCATGTGGCTTGCTGAGTACAGTTGTGTACTCATTCTTGTAATATCAACTATAGAGGAAACCTGGGAAAATGCTGAGGATCTTAATGAAGAAGATTTTGGTAGGTCTCCAGATAGCAATGATTACTGTTATTAGGTCTCGACCGCGCTCAAGCAGACCTGTGATTTGGAAGATCTTTTGTCTTGTAATATATTAACTTTAGGCTTGGATGCCCGTGTCAGAATTAAAACAGGCTGATAAGCCTTAATCTTGTGTAATAAAAGCTTGACTTTTGTTGTAATCGAAAGCTTGCTTGAGATGCTACTTACTTCACAGCTGCACATCCTGAACGATTGTGAAAGGTTTGACGGACCCAAAAATAGAGCCGTTACAATTTTTCTATAGAATTCCTAGGTTCCAAATAAGACATAATCTGAATTGACGTTGTGATTAGAGGTGGATAACGAGCTGGCTCGACTCGACTCATTAAGGCTCGTTAAGGAAACGAGCTTAAGCTAACGAGCAGAATAACAAACTCGGCTTGGTTTGTTCAAACTCGTTAACTCAACTCGTTAGACTCGTTACTAACAATTAAAGCTAAACTCGGTA
Source organism: Phyllostachys edulis (assembly GCA_036346405.1). Taxonomy (NCBI): domain Eukaryota; kingdom Viridiplantae; phylum Streptophyta; class Magnoliopsida; order Poales; family Poaceae; genus Phyllostachys; species Phyllostachys edulis. Next base: position 10,874,496 of record CM070547.1, on the reverse strand, counting down.
ACTCGGCTCATTAAGGCTTATTAACTTGGCACTGCGCACAGTGGGTTGGACCTAATTTTCTTAACAAGCTAAACGAGCAACTTACAAGCTAGCTCGAACTCAACTCATTAAGAAAACAAGGTAAATTATCAACTCAGCTCAGCTCAGCTCATTAAAACACCAAATTCAAACCGAGCTCTTAGCGAATCAAGCTACCAGTTTCGGATTTTAATCGTCCGTTTCTAGCTCGCCAACAAACAACCCCCTCTGGTCGCCAGCCGCTATCATCAACCCGGTTGTCACCGTCCTCACCTCCGTCCTTTCCGCTCTCGATTTGGTGGGCCTTCCCAAGTTAGCAATCCTGATGAGTCATCGCACCAGTGAATCTCAAGGCTGGCTGCAGCTGTCGCAGTATCAAACAGGCGCCGCGCCTAGCTGGCATCCGAACGGCTACATCCGATCATTCACGGGCGTACCACCCGGGACCCCCGTGGGGCATGCTCATCGCCTCATCGGCTCCCCCCTCAGCGCCAACGGTCCAGTGCTCCGGTTTCACTTCTAGTTTCCGGTTCCTACCAAAGAGCACAATAGTTTATAATTTTTACTAATCTACCCTTCTAGCCCAAGCTATTTGGGTCATCTCTGAAGCAAAAGGTTGCTGTGCAGATGGCCTAGTAATTCGGTGCATTATCTTTTACGTGCTAAACATGGATAAAGTATTTGCCTAGTATGATCGCTATGCCTGAGCTATAGATACTCTCCAAAAAAGTATATTGGTTGGGATTTAATATAGTTAAGCTGTTAACTAGCGAAGCTGGTTCTCATCTAGATTTGAAACTACACAGAGTATAAGTCGAAGGTTAGCGTATCTAAAAGTCCAGCAACAATCTTGCGTTCGAATATACTCAACTTTCATCTTTACATAATCTAAAAGGCATATTTTCGCTAAAATACCATGCAAACAATTCTCATCGTTCGCTTCACTTCCATATCCTTTTCGGATCCGGTTGCAAATAACATGTTCTCTGGTCACCACGTTGTCGTATGTATTCCATAAAAGCAGACAAACAATTTCGCTTTGCTTAATCAGGACCTTAGTGCGCCACGTTGTCGTATGTATTCCATAAAAGCAGACAAACAATTTTGCTTTGCTTAATCAGGACCTTAGTTCTTCGTCCAATACACTAGGTATGCTCCAATGCTCGCAAGTCGCAATTATTGTATTACGGCTTAATAAGTGATTCTTTTCTGCATCAGCGTAACCGAGGAACAAAGAACTGGAACCAGGCTGCTTCACGGTGGCTGGCCGGAAACGGTTATCGGTTTTTCCGGAAAAAACCCGGTTGAATTTGTTTAAAAAAAGCCAAAATTTAAAATTTAAACTAGCAAAACCCAAAAAAATCGGCTGGGATTTTAGATCTCAGACCCTCGACGGTAATCAGTGGCCGGTTATTTTTTTTCTGGCCATAATCACATCGGTTACCGGCCGATTATTTTTTCCCTGCCGTAACCATTGCTGATTGCTCCTCGAAGGAAACCCTTGGTGGGTACTCCATTGAAGCATCCAACCAAACCGAAGGCCATTTTCGTCAACGAAATTCTTTTTGTTGGAGTGCCCACACGGAGATCCGGTGCGAGCAGGCGCCCTATACAAGTACGCCGCTCGCTGGCTCGGCTGAGGGCCACGCCACCTCTCTGTCTCCTCTCGTTCTCCTCGAATCCCCCGAGCTCGCGCCCCAACCCCAATCATTGCAAATTGCTCGGCGAATCCGACCCAAATTTCTCGGTTTCCTCTGGTAACTCGCCTCCCCCTCCCCCTCCCCCGATTCATGATTCTCTGTTGTTTGAACCCACTTTTGCGATTTGTTTCTGCGTTTTTAGGGTTCTTTCGTGGTTCTTGCTGTGCCTACTCGTGATCTGTTAATTCTGTTCGATCCGTGGTATGGTTTAGCGAATGTTGGCGACACAACTGTGATTTTTTGTGGTTATCAAGTCTGTGTGAGTGATGCTCTTGGATTCTTGGGGCGAATTGTGCAGAGATTGGTCTGGGTTTTGACCTATTCTGTCAAGTGAGGTGACAAGTGGTTCGAGATTTGTATGGAAAATTTGCCGTATTGTTGTCTGATCTACTTCTTTTCCTGCATATCATCTGTCTCCTCTCAAAGACTCGAAGCTTGTAGCAGAGACGTCACGAATAGCATAGCTTTATGTTTAACTCTGTAGTTGTCTCGATTGGTGCTAGCGTCTGAAAAATAGACACAACTTTTAGATCATTGAACTGCATTGTAGTGATCTTTAAGAAGCTTAGCTACTTTGCTCTGTTTCTGGTTTCGTAAACAGAGGGAGAGGGAGAGGGAGAGGGAGAGGGAGAGGGAGAGAGTTGGAAGGACTTGCTTTATGTTTCATGGGATTTTGCTATTTTAGGTATCTACACAATGTTGAGAAGTCAAGAGGATGAAAGTTGATGATTTTAGTAGGGATTTCTATTTCTGATCTCTAGATGGTCCATGGAATAAGAACCAGTTCGTGATTTGTGGAAGAAACTAAATCTTGGGTGCAAGGTAGTCATCACCTTCACAATATGACTCTTTACTAGATTATACTTTGGTATAAATGCCACATTAGCATCGGCATTGGTTTCCTACCAATTTTATTGCTGCCTAATGCGTTTGATATTGTGTTACTCACGCTGTTACACTCTCTGGCATTGAATTTCACACAAGGTGCAAAACCATCGGCATATCTACATCTTGTGTGGTGTGGTGGTGTTTTTTTTGGAATGGGAGGGTTGCAAAATTGCTAATATGCCCTGATCATTCAATCATTTACTGGACATGTTGTCGGAAGTCTCCTCATTCCTCAGTCATTACTCATAATGGACATGTACACGACTACACATATGCTAGAGTGAATTGTCAGTGCAATTTATTCTGTAAATTTCTTCAATCTATTGCACTAGATGCTTGAATTTTTGTGGAGGTAATTTGTAAAGAAAAGGAAAACATCTAGTAATTAAGACCTGCCAACACTATGTTTGTTGGAGTTAATTTGTTTACTATTCTGGTAAAAGGCAGAGCTTGGGTTCAAGCTACAATGATGGTGGCAAAGCTGCTAGCGAGTTGCCTTGAGATAAGCTGCATTAGGGTTCAAAACAAGTGAAAACAGGTTGTGTTTTTCAGACAAAGAAGACATGTATAGTTAAAACAAGCCCTGCTCTTTCACGCAAAGATATACAGTGAGTGCTGAGTTCAAACAAGCCATGCTCTTTTAGACAAAAAAAAGGTAAGTCTGTGGGGTTCGAACCCAATACATGTGGGTTGAAAAACAAACTCTTAGCCACCCCAACGAACAATGGTAACTACCTGGAAAAAAAATCAGGGCTACAAGTGTACGGCCTGCAGGTGTAGCGCGCGAGTGCACGGCCCTGTAGCGCATGTGTACTGTAGAAACGCGAGTACTGCAGCGCCACGTGACTAGTATTGCCTGCAGGTGTTAGGCATGCTTTATTATTTAGGAATCTATCTATTAGGTGTTTGGTATTATCTATTAGTTATGCAAGTTATTATTAGATTGGATTGTCAGAGATAAGTTTCCTTATAAATTATTTCATAGGGGTTAAGTCGGGTCGTCCTTATAAAAGAGATAGTATGTATCCATTATCAATCAAGCAAAGAAATAAACAAAGTTAGTCCCTAACTGGTTGGCTAAACATCAGAGACTCTTTGTTCGCCAGGAGGAGTCCTGGCCGAGTTTGAAGGGCGATCTCTCACCTCCTTGGCTAATCAGACCTCATAGCCTCGCTACCTCGATAGGGAAAGCCATGCCGGCAGCTAGATGAGGGCGAGTGTCATACCCTCGGTCCTTGGACCCGTACCCAACCAAAGCCCATAACAGTGTACCCCTCATGTTCCTATCTCCCATGTAGATAATTCTTTCAATCATTTATTTGGATGCCTGACGTGTGTTTGCAGAAGCCATTTGTACAATTAAGTCTAAGAGAGTTTTCATTTATACCATTTTCTATTTGAAATTTGTAAATCGTTTTGGATTCCTGAAATTTTATAAATTAACTTATGCTAACATGTTTGAGTTCGATCTCTTCGCCCAATCATGATGTCTCAGCTAACTACTGGCTTCCTGTAGGCTGCATTTGTTGTCAGAGATATTGCCACTGTTGTCAAAGGACATAATTTCTGGCCAACGTTGCCGACAAAGCCCGCATAAATCTATTTGCTGCTGTTGCTTCTATGGTAATTATTTAAAGTTCATTTTTCACGGGAAATGTTTTGATGTTCATGACAACATTCTGCTAGGAAGATGTACTGTTTACTGTGATTCTAATGAGGCATGTTTATGTTTATGAAGGCAACCAATGAAAACCTTCCACCAAATGTCATTAGGCAATTGGCTAAAGAACTGAAAAATCTTGACGAGTCACCTCCAGAAGGGATTAAAGTGATAGTGAATGACGATGACTTCACTACCATTTTTGCAGATATAGAGGGCCCTGGTAAGGTACAACCAAGAGGTTTTGATGGTTTACAAACATTATCATTTTTCAAGCTGCTTGCTTGAAATGCACTTGTTTTTAACTTTTATGTGATTTTCATATGCTGCTCGTGTTTATATCTAAATATTGAAAAAATGGGTTTCTTTTCTGAAGTATATGTCATAATCTGAATTGTACAAATATGTACTTTTCTAGCATGTTATTTTCTTAAAATTGCATACCAGAAATCTGAATCTGGAAATGATACAGCTGGGACTCCGTATGAGAATGGAATTTTCCGCATGAAGCTATTATTATCCCGTGACTTCCCTCAATCTCCACCAAAAGGTATGGTTATCTTTTGAATATTCTTACAGCAGATTCGTTCATGATAAGAAAGCCTGAGCAGTTGTATTCTGTTCTTTATTTGATTCATTTTTAAGCACAACTAAGGATTTGTTTCACTCTTAGGATTCTTCTTGACCAAAATTTTCCATCCAAACATAGCAACTAGTGGTGAGATCTGTGTGAACACTTTGAAAAAGGATTGGAATCCTACTCTTGGATTAAGGCATGTTCTGCTGGTAAGTTCATACTGCAGTACCGATTGGCCCTAATTTTGCTAATGGTAAAACATGATATGTTTGCAGGTAATTGTTCGCTAAAATTATGTGCAACAGTTGTATTCATTGATTAATAACTGTTACTTTCCTTTTTGATGTGTCTGAAAGGTGGTGAGATGCCTACTGATTGAACCATTCCCTGAATCCGCACTCAATGAGCAGGCTGGGAAGATGTTACTTGAGAATTATGAAGAGTATGCACGGCATGCAAGGTTACCTTTTGACTTTATATTTAGTATCACTGTGTCAGTATAGACTAGAGAGACGCGTTGTGGACATTTCTGCCTGCCTGCACTAGATAAGAGGAATATTTTTTTCTTCTCCTTGGTAAAAAAACTAGAGCATTACGACTGTCTATTATTCAGCTGCAAGTGATGTTTCGTTGCGGATATCATTGCTACAGCTTTTGACAAATCAGATCACTGCCTAGTGCCTAACTGTTTTCACGCACCATATGCAGGTTATACACTGGCATTCATGCCCTCAAACCTAAGAATAAGCCCAAGAGTGGCGCTATTTCTGAGTCAACCACAGCTCTAAATGTGGATCAGTCAAACACAACTATCAGTGAAAAGGCACAGATGCCCACTGCGTTGTGTGCCTCTGCTGCCACCAAAGTGCCGGGCACAAACTCGCAGGATCAGAATGCTCCAGCTGAACCTGCTCTTGGATCATCTGCAGCACCCAAGAAGGAAGGGCCTGTTGCTACGAAAGCTCTAGTTGATAAGAAGAAGATGGACGCAAGAAAGAAGAGCTTGAAGAGATTATAAGCAAAACATCTGGGGAAGAAGGGTGGGGTTAGATGGGTGTAGTGTTAAGCATTTACTCTGAAATCATAAGTGCCAGATGTAGCAGATGAATACTGGGCTCCAAATGACATCAGAGGCATCTGATAAACTGTTTGTCAGCTGGGAAAATCTTGTCAAAAGAATGTGAATTGGATATCTTGCCTCAACATTGTGTAACGAAAATTGTTGAGAAGAAAACTTGCCTTATCTGTTGAATTTATCCTGTCGATTTTTCTTGCGCCAGTTTGCAGTTAATTTACAGATGAGAAGTCGTTGTGGTGCTGAGTTTACGTGGCACACTCATGGTCAGTTTAGTGCTTCCTGACTCATGACTGGTGAATAATACGGGTGGTAGGGTGCCTTGCTAGGCTTGGGCGCTTGGCCCACCTCAATTGTATAAAGCATACTAGACAAATAATAGTAGGGTCCATCTGATGGAATCTATCAGAAAAATTTTCTGGTAAATTCTTGGCCCACTCAATTCGTCAGTTCATCAGGATAATCATCAGCTCTGGCCCAGTGACCTCATCAAAGAATCATCAGTTAACACATTCTATACCGCTCCTCTTTGTTTAGTCTGCATCACAGTAAGAGTGTAAGACCTCTAGCACTTAGAATTCTGGATCATTTCATATCGGAAATTTTCATCTTATTTCTTATGTCATGTGTTCAGTCTGATTATACTGTATCATGCCAGCTACTCCATATGATTTTACTATGGAAAAGCTTTACTATGGAAAAGCCCAAATTTTATTTGAGGAGTTAGTAAAACCCATCTCCTGCGTGATAAATCCTAAACTTTAGGATACAAAGCAGCTGTCTGTAAGTGTGGCAATGATTGTCTGATAAAAATCCAATGGTCCAAAGGCGAGTAGGTTCTTCTCTTTTATGTTGCCTTTCCTTCCTTCCTTTTGCTCTCCCATCTCTTTTACACCCTTCTTTGCCTTTGTTCTCTTTTCCTTTGTTCATCCTGACATGAATTTTGTGACTTTACTCCAGAACTTTCCATTTTTTTGGAAGAGTTTACTTATGATTTTTTTTCCAGTCTGACGTCTTAGTTGGGAACAGTGAGATCAACACTTTTTGCAGAGGAAATCCGAAATCATGACAACTTGGTTGTGAACTTGTGATGCCAAGTATTCTCATCCTTCCGGATATATAATGTCTCACCGATTTGTTTGTCCTGTGCTGTATTAATGCACTTGTTCGGTATACCGAACTTTCTGTCATCCAAAAGACGCACCGAAAATTCTTGCTCCTCAAGACCAACATGTCTAGATATATTTCGAATATTCAACTATAGTCAGACAAACACACCATATAAAATTAGAAATTCGAGTTAAATGTACGCACATACATCCCCACAAAGAATAGCTACACAAACTTTACAGTCAAATAGACATTCGAGTAGAAATTCAAAGAGGCTGTGCATAGAAGGCTTCAGATTATAAGCCTCAGAAGCTCTTTTCCATTAATTAGTCCCGGCTTATTTGAGGTGTCCAGTACAGAAGGTTCAATTAGGCTTCCAAATAATACTACACCCAATTAATAAACTTCAAAATGTTTCGCCTGTAAGCTTGGCACATCGCCATCAAGTAGCTAGTAATTTGACTTCTAGTTTACCATTGTGCCTCGTGTGTTAAGAGTGTTAAGAAACAAGGGTGAAAAGTAATGCGTGTACACAATCAAGCTGCCTCAAATAAACTCCCTCAGTCTGTATAATCCTTTCACCCCGTGGAAATATTAAGATAATAAACAAACGCTCGCTTCCTAAGGAACGCGTGTGATAGCTACTACTGATATTGATTAGCCTTCAACTCTTGACCTAATGCGTTTTGAATAAATATCCTATCATGTCGTTGCCCACCATTGGTACAAGGATAAGGATCGCTTACTTGTCTCACTGCAAGTGATGCTTACTAAAAACACGGGTTTATACGCCTCAAGTATCTTTTGTAGGCCAAAGATTGTGACATGCAGTGGATGTCCTTGTCGAATCACTGTTTTATTAGGTTTTTGACGCTTGGAAGGAGAAATTGCCAACTGCTTGACAGCCAAGGCAAATTTTTTTTTTAATCCAACTAGCACTATCACGTTGCTTTACTACAGGTTCTTTTTCATATATTTTGATTCGGGGGTTACCATCGAGTATGTCAATTGTTGGTCGGTTCTTTTACTCATATCTGATGTTATTATAGGTCAATAATATCTGATTCTTATAAATGCAATTAGAATTCAACTAGGGTGGATTCGTGTTTTGATACGACCAATAGACTAGAAACTATGTCTAAGTAGAGCGCCATGCTATGTTCATACGTCTCCACGGGACAGTTTAGGCTAAAAAAAATTTAGTTAGCTACCCTGCTCAAAGTTTTGGAAAGGAAAACTGAAGTATCTAATGGCATCTCCAATAGTTAGAGTAAATCTTGTTTTTAACATATGCTATATCATCTTTAGAGATAATATCTCCAATAGATAGTCTCTAACATATTTTTTCCAGGAAGAGACGGCTTGTGCTCTCTCTTTTCTCCACATAGAATTACGTTGACGTAATATAACTAAAAGATGACAATAAATACACTGTTAAAGATGCCCTTACATAGATACACAAAACATGAATAATGGCATCCAAAGCTCCATCTCCCCAGCCTCTCCAAAGCTCCGACTCCAAGGACCCAAAGCCAAATGGAACGAATCCAGCCGAGCTCCACCTCAGCAGGGTCCCCACTCCCTTTCACACGGGAATAAAAATCCCAATCGTACCATCAAACTACTCTATCCCAGAAGCGAATCCCCCTTCTTTCTTTCCGGGCCATTCCCTCAAATCCCAAACCCTTTTCCTTCCCCCCCTTTCCCAATCCCCTCCCACGCGCGCGCTCTCTCTCTCTCTCTCTCTACCTTTTTTACGCCCGTTGCGTGCGGGTTTCTTAATTCCTACTCACACTTCTCCACCTCCTCTCTCTCTCTCACTCACTCCCTTTCTCTCACTTCGCCGCCAGGCCCAGTCTCCTCTCCTCTCTCTCTCTCTCTCTCTCTCTCCCCCTCCTGTCTCCTAACAGCTAGAGTCTAGAAGCCAAAAACAGGCGGACGGAAGCAAAGCAGAAAAAGCAAACCCCAGAGCGAGTTCCTCTCTCCTCCCTCTCTCTCTCTCTAGATCTACGCGAGCTTCGGTTTCCGCGATCGCCTCGGCGGTTGCTCCTGCCTTGGCGTGTTGATCCGTGCTTCCAGTGGTGCTCCGGGTCGCCGACGGAGTGCTAATCCGAGCCCCCCGAGCGCGCGAGCGATGCGGATGGGGGGCGGGTGCTTCGGGCGGCCGGGGGTTCGGGTTCTCCTGCTGCTGCTGATCGCCGCGGCGGCATTGCCGCCGAGGGTGTTCGCGGCCACCGACGCCGCCGATGGTACGCGCCTGCTTGCTCGCTCTGCTCTTTGGCTCCGGTTGATTGGTTTTCTAGCACGAGCTGGCTGCACGGGCTGCAGTAGTTTTGGGTGGTTGGTTGTTGGTTGGTTTGGCTGTACTGTTTGTGTAGTGATGATTCGACTTACTGTTCCGGCGAAATGAGGAATTTGTCGGCGGGAGTGAGCAAAAGGGGGATTGATTTCGATGCATACGGTTGCACTATTCGTGGGTGGTTGATGTTGCCGCTGCGCATTGAGGTCGGTTCGGATTAAGGATGTTACGTGCATCGAGCAGTTTGTTGCGGGCGGGCGGGCGGTGAGAAATGTGTGTTTTTTTTTGTTGCGCCAATTGATTCAGCTTGATCGTGCGGATATGCGGGTGAGTTCTGTCATACTTCTGGAGTTGATGGGGCCGTTGAATTTGTGTGTGCCTGCCTGTGGAAGCAATAGTGTGATGATATGCGGCAATTGGGCTGTTCTTTTCGGTGTGCATACTGAGAGGGATGTTTATGGTCCTGAAGCAATGTGGTGACCTGAGCTCTACAGATTATCATCATTATTGATTGCAATGTGGGGAGAGTGTGACTGCTTTCAGTTAGGATTTGGTCATTTGGTGGCAGTGGGAAAATGCAGGATAAAAGATGGAGTATTTCTTAGGTTATTTGTGGTAGAATGAGAGCTCTGATTTTAGTTGCTCTTACAGTCTCTTCGCTGATAATCTTTGATGCCAACAGGGGTCTCAGTGGTGTGCAATTGGCGGATGTGAAACGGCTAAATGAGTGTGTTTTTTATTGGAACTAATCTTGTTTCTTTGTAGCGTAACTACAAGGATTGATTGAGTAGTACGTTGGATTTGAATTGGTAGCATAACTATCAGGATTGAATCCTAATTGCTAGCGTAGATTGGTTGAATCCTGATTGCTAGCGTGGATTGATTGAATCCTGATTGCTAGCATAGATTGTTTCCTTCATTTGTGTTTAAATAAGACAAGAAAGAAAACAGAAAAGCTGTGTAGTTTGGGCGACACAAAAATCAGCTTGTGTTCTCATTGCCACGTTGAGTCTCCAGAGTGATTGCGTGCGTAGTGTGTCCTCATCAGCTTGCACTTCGCATTGAGTCCTCATCGGCTTGGTGCCAACATTTGGTATCAGAGCCTTGGTGATTTCCGTGGGTTGGGAAGGATGCCGAGGGAAGGAAGGAGTATGTCTCCATCCGCTGTGCGAGACCTGCTGCGAGGTGATCCGTCTGCGTCGCAGGGGGTGAAGAAAGAGAGCATGGTGATGATGTCGTACCCGCAGCTCACCCGCACGAACTACACGATTTGGACGATGAAGATGCGCGTCGCTCTATAGGCGCAGGACGTGTGGGAGGCTGAGGAGCCCGGTGCCGCGGAGTGTCGCAAGGATCGGATGGCCTTGTACGCCATCTACCAGGCCATGCTGGAGCACATCATGTCTTCCCTCGCCGAGAAAGACATGGCGAAGTTGGCATGGGAGGCAATCAAGACGGCGCACATGGGGCACGAGCGTGTGCACGAGGCCAACCTGCAGACCCTCAAGAAGGACTTCGAGAGGCTGAAGATGGAGGAAGGGGAGACCGTTGAAGATTTCGTCGGTCGTCACCGGGATCCGCGCGTTGAGCGACACGGTAAATGAGATTGCCGTTGTTCGCAGGTTTCTTCGTGCAGCCCCGACGCGCTACATGCAGCTCGTCACCTCTATCGAGCTGTGCGTGGACTTGAAGATCCTCACCGTCGAAGATCTTGTCGGGCGGTACAAAGCCTACGACGAGCACGTCCAAATTAGTTTCGGCGACCCGAAGGGGAGCGAGCATCTATTGCTCACGCGTACGCAATGGGAGACCCTCATCAAAGAGAAGAAGAATGGAGAAGGGTTAGCAATAGCAAGAAAGAAAAAAACGTGGATCATGGCGAGAAGAGCCGCATGACAAAGTAGTGACCATGGCGGCAGCCATGGCGACGAGGAGAACAACAGCGATTCCGATACTAATGAGCGCAAGTTCAACAAGAAGATGATCAAATGCTAAAATTGTGGCATCCGAGGGTATTTTGCCAATGAGTGCCGCAAGCCGAAGAAGGAAGAGGCGCATTTCGCTGCGGCGGATGACGAACCGGTGCTACTCTGAAGTTCGGCGAGAAGGTACCCGAATAATGATAACAAGATTAGGAGGGTGATTGTTGGAACTAATCTTGTTGCTTTGTAGCGTAACTACAGGGATTGATTGAGTAGTACATTGGATTTGAATTGGTAGCATAACTATTGGGATCGAATCCTGATTGCTAGCATAGATTGATTGAATCTTGATTGCTAGTGTGGATTGATTGAATCCTGATTGCTAGCATAGATTGTTTCCTTCATTTATGTTTAAATAAGACAAGAAAGAAAATAGAAAAGCTGCGCAGTTTGGGCAGCACAAAAATCAGCTTGTGTTCTCATTGCCACGTTGAGTCTCCAGAGTGATTGCGTGCGTAGTGTGTTCGTGTTCGCGACTTCGCGTTGAGTCCTTATCGGCTTGGTGCCAACATTTTTTGTAGCATTGTACTCACTAGTTGCTTTTAGTACAATGCTGGATTATGTTTCCAAGTACTCGAATTGACTGATCCTTTTACACATGCGGCCCTGTACTTGTGATATAGATACATTTGATTAAGTACCTTAAAATTTATATTGATTTGATGTGACACCTTGTTAGAGAGCATTTTGTTTGTTCCTAATGGCTTGTTTTCCCTTTCATTTTTATGTTCAGTTGCTGCTATAAATGGACTGTATGTTGCACTTGGATCTCCAACTCTTCCTGGATGGACTGCAAATGGTGGAGACCCCTGTGGTGAGGCTTGGCAGGGCGTTGTATGTATCGGCTCAAATATTGATTCAATGTACGTCAATTCTTCTTTGTGATTCCTTTCCCTGGTAGAACTTTTATATTTTGTGCTTTTATCAACTCATTGTTTGTAGAATTTTCAATGCTGCAAATTTGGGAGGACAGCTGGGCAGCCTGGGGAACTTCACTTCAATAACCATAATGTAAGGGCTTTATTGTCAATTTTATTCCCTAACTCATGGCTGACGGTCGTGTCATTTACTTATCCTGTCATAATGTTCGATGGGTGAATTAGGGATTTGTAGTGCTGCATTTATATCCTGGTAGAACTTGTGTTGTTCTCGTATCCTGATCAAGCTTTGCGAGCAGTGGCGGAGCCACACTATAGCATGGGGGTGCAGTTGCACCCCCAAAATTTTTGCATACAGACTCTTTATACAGTATGCATATCTCGTATAATACATAGACTATATAATGGATTACATTAAGTTATTCTCAGCAATTAATAGTCAGCAGCTCACCCACACAAGTAATATTTTGTGATGTCGGTTGTACTAAAAACATGTAATTTGTTCCACTTGAATCTTTACTATGTCATTTAAACTTTTATGTTAAAATATGTCATTCAAGTTCGCACTTTTATGCACACACGAGTACGCTTTCATTAGATATTTTGTAAGGTCGCGGATTTATTCCCGTCCTCTGTCTTTCTAGACATGTGATATGGGGCGCACTCACGCGTGTGTGTGGTGGAGTGTGTGCATATGTGTCTTCCTTGTAATCGCAAAAAAAGTTTGCACCCCGATAGGCGAAATCCTGGCTCCGCCACTGTTTGCGAGTATTTACTTCTCTTTTTGTTGTAGAAATCTTAGCAACAACAATATCGGTGGAACTATACCAGAAGATCTACCTGTTACACTGCAGAATTTGTATGTGACATTCTTCCTTTTTTTCCCTTCAATTCCTTTAGTTCTTGTGATTAGATGACGAGATGACCTTTTGTTCCATGCTGTACAGTTTTCTCTCTGATAATAAACTCACTGGAAGCATCCCGGTGTCATTATCAAAACTTCGGAGTTTAACAGCCATGTAATTTCGTGTTTGTCCTTTCTAAGCAAAGTAGCCATGCGGTACATGTTTCCCTTACAAGCTCTCACTCAAAGATCTATCTTTTCTCAGGTCACTCAATGATAACCATCTCGATGGAAAGCTGACAGATGCTTTTGATTCGCTTACTGGACTTGTAAATCTGTAAGATCGTCATATTTCTCTCTATTTTGTCTTTGCACTTACTCTTCATGCGCACTTGCCCGTATGCCTCAGAGCATTTCATTTGTTTCTTTTTCTTAGTGGGTTGGGGCCTTGGGAGGCAAGGGGTTAGTTGTTAACTGGTTGATGACATCTCAGCTTTCATCACAGGGATATTTCTTCCAACAACTTCAGTGGTCCATTACCACCTTCATTGGGAAGCCTGTCATCGTTGACTACATTGTAAGTCTACAACTATCTTCTTGCCTTGTTTTTGCCCCTTATTTTTCAATTTTTTTTAATGACCTGCTATTTCACAGGCACATGCAAGATAATCAGCTATCTGGGACCCTTAATGTTTTGCAGGATCTCCCCCTCAAAGATTTGTATTTCCACACTCTCTTCTCTGCCATCACTTTACTGATTTGCTTATAATAGCACATTGGTGTCTATAAAACAGAACATCTGCAATTATCTGATCAGTTACCTTTTTTATATATAAAAAGTTGACTGCTTAACATAAATCTTCTTCAGGTCTATTGTATAGACACCGGAATATGAATTGACATGATCACTGCACTTGACATAGCTCTGGCTTACGTGCAACATATATATGGCAGACACAAATTTCTGCTTTATTTAGCAGCCACCTCGAATTTCCTCAGTAAAAGATCTGTTTCTTTCCTGCAGACATTTTTTTACAAATAAACACCTGTCAGTACCATGAACCATTTACCAACATACTTTTCACATGATACATGTGCTTTGTTCTTGACTTTTGGTACTAGTAAATAATATTGATATCAGTCAAACTGTAACTAATCCAGTTTGTGATGAATATATAATCCAGATCATTCATTATCTTAGATTTTTGTTATGCATACAAATACCTATGCTTCTTTCTGATAATTTATTTACCTTAAAACAGAAATATAGAGAATAATTTGTTTTCTGGACCGGTTCCTTCAAAGCTGCTGAACTTACCAAACTTCAAGTGAGAATCCTTTTCCTTAACTATTCTTACTGATGCCATTCACATAGTACTTGTATTCTCTACATAAATATTATTTCCTCTACTCAATACTTTTCAATACTTAGATGATTAGATCGATTATATATAACTTATCAAGCAACTAACTATCTTTGCCTACAGAAAGGATGGGAACCCATTTAATACCAGCATAGCTCCTTCTACATCACCCTCTTCAACACCTACAGGCCCTACACCAACACAAACACCATCATCTCCTTCAGGAACTCCTTCACCATCCAAAACACCCCCAAACTCTTCTGGTGGATCTACAGCTCGAGACAGCAGCTCTCCATCATCCAAGAAACATAAGTCTTCAACCCTCAGGACTGTTGGATATGTTCTTCTTGCTATTGTATTGTTCATAGTTATAGTGCTGCTGGTAATATTTTGCCTGTCCAAGTACCAAGAGAGACAGTCGAGGCGTGATTATACGACGAGTCAGGTGGGGAGGGCGCGCCAGAGGGTTGAAGAGCCGAAAATCAAGCAAGCTTTAGTACAGTCAAGGAACGATGCTAAAAAAGGTCTACTTTTATTTACCATTTTGTAATATATTTCTGTGTTATCTTTGTTGTTTTATACCATGGTACATGATGTTTCATTAACAGGCTCAGCTGAGGTTCCTGATAGGAGGCAGGCTCGTGAAATAAATTTGGCAGTACCAGGTATAAATGCTTGTAAAATTCTATCAATCAGTTCTTTTACTACTGTAATACTATTCACCTGTTTAAGTTCAGATGTATAAAATAATTATTCTACTCCTGGCAGCTTCTCATGAGAAGCCTCCTGAAAGGCAAAAAGAGCATGTAATTAACTTGGAGCGATCGGAATCGGATATTTTTGCTGCGGCACCTCCGCCACCTCCACCTCCACCTCCACCGCCACCTCCTCCTCCGGTGGAAAAAGTAATTGTAACTCCTATTGTTAGACCAGAAAAAAGAGTTAGCACTCCACCAAGGACAGGTCCCTCGACATCTGCAACATCCTTTTCTGTTGCATCACTTCAGCAATACACAAATAGTTTCGAAGAGGAAAATTTGATAAGAGAGAGTAGGTTGGGAAAAGTATATCTGGCAGAACTTCCTGAAGGCAAAGTATGTACCAAGTGTTGCTTCTTTTACTCAATGGGATTTAATGCTTATTGAAATGCTGTGCTCATCATCTTTTATCCTATGCAGTTATTGGAAGTTACAAAGATCGACAATGCCAATGATAGAATACCAGTGGATGCCTTTCTAGAGCTGGTAGCGCGTATATCAGATATTAGGCACCCTAACATCCTTGAGCTTGTTGGATACTGTGCAGAATATGGACAGAGGTTACTTGTCTATAACCACTTCAGTAGAAAAACACTACATGATGTATTACATGAAGGAGAGGATCTAGATAGTGCTGGTGCACTATCTTGGAACGCTCGCCTCCAGGTTGCTCTTGGTACAGCGAAAGCCTTAGAGTAAGCTGTATTCTATTTCAAAAGGGTTTTTTATGAACTTTTGCCAATTTAATTTAGCTTGTTAAGGGACAGCCTTTATATTTCCAAATTACGCTCTTCTTTCAGGTATCTCCACGACACCTGTGAACCTCCAGTGGTGCATCAGAATTTTGAACCAGCCAATGTGCTCCTTAATAATGAATTTTCAGTACGTGTTGCTGAATGTGGACTGGCAGAATTGATGTTGTCAGGTTCTGTTACACAGGTAACCTCTAGGATTATACGAAAACCTTGTGGTTGTGATGTTTCAGCTTTGTCGTGACTCTGAAATGTTGATTAAAACACCCATGATATGATACGTTTCTTTACGATTTGGAATTGTTTTGTCTTCTGCATAGTTTGTGCGCTCTCCCTCCCTCCCTCTCTCACTCACACACACACACAATCCTAACTTCTTGTATAGGTAGCATCTGTGAGTCTGTGACTGCTATTAGGTCTAGTCCAACGTTTCTTCCAAACTAGGGTGCCCTTTGCCACATCTTTAGTACTGTATGGCAGTAAATAATATTGGAAGAAAGAATTGAAATGGACTTATCCATAGGTATAAATTAATTATTTGGCTGGCATCTGTACTTGCATCTGTACTTTAGTGGCAGCTGCAAATGAATTTGAAACTTGTAATATACTTACAATGGTGTTCCTTTTGATCTCAGTTGTCAGGTCGCATGCGAGCACTACTCAATTATGAAGCACCTGAAATCCATGAATCTGGGAATTTTACTGATCGAAGTGATGTTTACAGTTTCGGTGTGGTGATGCTAGAACTTCTCACCAGCCGTAAACCATATGACAGGTCAGTAATTCATTGTAATCTGCATGCTTAATCAGGAGCCTTTTGTAATTGCTCTAGATCACTTGTCTAAAAAAAAGTGAATGAACTTTCTCATTTGCCAACTTGTTTTATGTTGAAATATGCAGTTCTCGCCCGCGTTCTGAACAACATCTTGTTAGATGGGCCGATTCTCAGCTTCATGACATTGAGTCCCTGTCAAAAATGGTTGATCCTTCTATTCAAGGAGAGTGTTCTGAGAGAGTGCTGTCACGTTTTGCAGATATCATCAGTAGTTGTATTCGGGTAATTCAATGCTTCTATACTTTTTTAGCTAAGCTGTACTTTCTAAGCATAATACAGGAAAATACATGTGATGCTTAACTAGCACATCCTTGAGGTTCTCTAGCTCAAAATTTTCATTCAAAGCTGTTTAATTAGGGCAAACCCGTTACCCATCATTATCTCAATGTTATATTTGTTAAGGGTATTTGTGATATTTCCCTATTATTCTAGGGTTTAGTCTTTTGTCCCTTGTACTCTATATATATTGCCCATTGGGCATCATGAATACACACACAATATTCATAACATGGTATCAGAGTAAGGTTCAAAACCTAGCCTTCATCCTCTTCCACTACCCACTACCCCCAGGAGGAGCAATCTCCACTCCCGGGGGCGGCCACATTAGTCTTAGTTATTTTCCTCATAGAAGCAGCAGCAGCAGCAGCATCTTCATCCTCAAGCCTCCTCCTCGGATTCGGCAAGATCGAGCTCTTCCTCGCCGAATCTTGTTGCCGCCACTCCTCCCCGGCCTAGATCCACTCCTTTCGCCGATGTCACCACGCCCGGATCCAGTCGTCGCCGCTCCACCTTTGCTCGCACGGAGCTCGAGCTGATGTCTCCGCGCCGAGCCGTGTCGCTGGATCCATCTTGGACCGCCTTGGGCTGGCCGCCGACTCGGATTCGCTTAACCCGAGGTTCGGCGCCTTTGCTTCAAGACGCTGGTCGTGCCGCATACTGGACCAGTCGGATCCGTCATCGCCGCGCCCTCAAGGGCCCTGGATCTAACCATCGCCATGCGGATCGATGACTCGTCGCCCTCGAAGCAGTAAGCACCTCGCTTGGGCGAAGGTGCTCTCTCATTGGCCTCTCTGAGTTGCCGCCCGGATCGACGCACTCCACCTTCACGCCATCTGGAATTGTCGCTGCCTGATCCGGTCGCCCTCGACCCCGTCCGTCGTCTTCTTGGACCGCCGTCGTCCATATCCGCCCTCGATCGGGCCGCTGGTGCCTCGGCTCTCTACGATGGCAGCCTAACATCTCTCGCTTGGTAGCCCTCTGGGCACCGCTCGACTACTTCTTGCCGCATCGGTCGCCGCCGCCTCCCCGTTTTGGTGGAGAGGAAGATAGAGGGGGAAAGACGAAGAGATGGGAGCAGATGAGTTGATTTGGTTTAACCAGATCAGGTCGGAGCCACTCTGGCTTCATCGGCTTTGGATTCTCTACTGGCTCTGGCTTCAGTTTATGATTTGGCTTCTCCGGCTCCGGCTTCTCACAGCTTCTTTTGCTGTTAAAGAGTGCTGTTGTTAATATGTTGCTCCTTTGAGTTATTTTTCCGTTGCGTCTATCCAAGTTCGTAACCCTCTATCTTTGGGTTCATCTAGATCTGTTCATGGGCGGCTCGAGCCCGCCATTGTCCGGGCCGAGCTTGGGACTGGAAAACCGGCCTGACAAAAGCCCGGCTCGGTCCGAAATTCTGGTAAAAACAATAAAAAAATCAAAAAAAATTATTTATTTAATGTTGAAAATCAATTAAATATTAGTTTTTTTATTCAGAAAAATGATTAAAATAATGTTTTTACTAAAATCCGATTTAATTTGGTAAGGGTTCGCCTCTTGTTTTTGATGGGCTTTTCAAGCCCGACCAAACCCAAATTTACCTGGCATTTGAATAGGTCTACGTTCGTCTAAGCCATACGAGTTCACAAATTCATTGTCAGTCAGCTAATTGCTTTACTAGCCACAGTTTGCCCTCTTGGATTGAGAGTGGCGCTTTTCTTTCCCTTTTGCATGGCGGCAGCTGCCGCTCTTCTCTGAGCCGTTGCAGATCGTAGAAGTCATTATAATGTCCCTGTTTCTCTCTGAGCTGCCGTCCCGAGCTTCTAAGGTCGCCGCGCTTCTTCCGCACTGCGCCTCCGCTGCACTTCTTATGCACTGCGTCGCCATGCTTCTATCTATTTCTCTTCGGCTTGATTTGTCAACTCTCTCTATTCCTGTCGGTTTCATCATCTTCTTCGTCGTGTTGTCGCGGTCGACTTTGCTCCCGCTTGTCTCTACTTTCTTAGCCCCTGCACCTTGCATGGTTATTAAGGTGGTAAGGCGAGGTGAGGCGACCCACCCCCTCACACCTTTTAAGCGCTAAGGCACGAGGCGAGGCGATGCCTTACACATCCTAAGGTGATAGTGCAGAGCGGTTGTAGAAGATCCCGACAGCAGTAGCAGCTCTGATTCTCTAGTCGCAGAAGATCCCGCCTGCCCGCAGAAGAGGACCGTGCTTAATGCATTGGGAGGAGCAGAGCAACGTCTAAATGTAGGCTCCTCCCTTTCCTCCGTGGCGGCCGACTTCCCACTTGGCTCGGGCCTCGCCCAACCCTCCCTAAGAACGGCCTCCCTCCCACCTACTTGCTTCCCCATCCTTCTCCGCTGCAGCTCCGGAGGAGGCGGCGACTCGGTCCAGGCCGGATCTGGAGCAGGAGAGGCCGGTTCCGGCGTCGGGGATGAAGCAGGGGAGCCCAGGGCGTCGGATCCGGGCGGAGATGGAGCAGGGAAGGCCCGGGGCGGCACGGGTAGGACAGGACCCGGCAAGATGGAGCAGGGGAGGCATGCGCGGCAAGGCGGGGGCGATGCCTTGACCCGCGGTGGCGCCTTACCGCTTAGGCGATGTCTAAGTGACGCGTTAATATGCATGGCACCTTGTGTTTTATGGGCTGTCACATAACCCCGGTTGGGAGATCTTTTGATACTCGACATATTTTCCAAGAGCTGCATGCTGCGACGATATTATTAAGACTCGGACTTTGGACTCTCCCTATTTTAGTGGCAACCCTTTCCAAATGCACTGCTATTGCACACGGTTTGTATTTGAGGGGGGTGTTAAGGATATTTGTGGTATTTCCCTATTGTTCTAGGGTTTAGTCTTGTGTCCTTTGCAATATATATATACTGGGAGTATGTACTCCCACTTCTAATATATATATACTGGGAGTGTGTACTCCCACTTCTAATATATATATACTGGGAGTGTGTATTCATGGCCTTGGTTTACATCTCAGGAGTATGTACTCCCACTTCTAATATACCACTTAAACGCACATATTATACTTCTTTATCATTTTCAGTATACTTAAATATCAATTATAAACTACTCAAATGCGATTTGATTGAAAAATTTTCATTGGAGTCATTTGTTTTTTGTTATATACCCTTTTTCATATATAAAAGAAGTATATACACAAATTTCGCTATAAAAAGTGGAATTTAATGAAATTTTTCATAGAACTCACTTTGGAGTATCTTATAATCATTATTGGAGTATGCACAAATAGATAAAGAGGTATCATCATAAGATTTAAGTGGTATATGAGAGGTGGGAGTACGTACTCCCAGGAGTACCATACCATTTTCCTATATATATATATCCATTGGGCCTAATGAATACACACACAATATTCATAACAATATTAGCTTGTGGCAGACTTTTACTTTATTACCAAATTCAAAAGTATACGCCAGTCATATCTTCAAGTTATTCTATAGCAAGTTAATTTGTTTCATAATTTCCATAATTTATCACATTCAGACGAAGTACTTGTATATCTATTCACTATGATATCCTGGTTGTATTTAGCTCTTTTTCTAAGACCAGCAAGTAGAGAAGAATTTAGGGATGGGATCATGTGACTCAGTGACTGACCTGAAATTTCTTATGCAGTCGGAACGGGAATTCAGACCACCAATGTCTGAAATTGTCAAAGACCTAGCTAGGATTCTAAGTGCTACTGGTGAGGAATCAGAGTGACAAACAAATCAAGGAGGGGCCATACATCTAGGATGTCAGCTCGCGCAGCTATTGAATATATTCAGAGGGAACATCTTTTGCACATTCTGGGGAGTATCTTGTCAATATCTATAATGGACAACAATGTCCACTATTGTACATGTTGATTTGGAGCCTCATTTACTTGCCGAAAGGTGTAGTGGTACACAGCCAGGGGGAACATGGGGCTTCTCATTGTTGCCGAGCAGATTCCTGTACTTTTCTAGAAATGATGATTATATCGCCTGTGTCTCTTGTAACCAGCTCTAATTTTGTTTAATTTATTACATTAAAGCTAGTGATGTTCATATGATGTTTGTTTGCTACTTAGCGTGTCTGGGTTTCCTCTTTCTCTAGAAATTCACAAGGATAAAATCTTTGTTTTTCGTACTCCATATGGTTTTATGATCTTAGAAAGTTTACTGTGGTAGAGATGCTGTGCAGAGGTGAATAAACTCCCTCCCTCACATGCATATGGTCTCTTGATCTCTTCTATATTGTTATGAATATTGTGTGTACATTCATGAAGCCTAATGTGCAATATATATAGGGAGTATAAGGGAATATTACAAAGGATTATGCCATACATATATAAAGAAATACAAAAGACATAAAGAAATATAAAGGAATTCATATTATAACACCCTCTCGAACTCATGGTGGATCACACATTGAATTTGAAAAGAAAATATAAATGTTGTATTCTAGTTTGTGGCTTCGCGAAGAAATCAACAATCTGTAATTTTGAGGGCACAAGCTGTAAAGGAAGTACTTCCTCCTGCACCTGTGAGCGAGTGTATGAAATATCCACACCAATGTGCTTGGTGAGCTCATACTTCACTGGGTCACAGGCAATACTGATAACACATGTACTGTCAAACAAAAGAGTTGTAGATCCCATCATAGGCACTTCAAAATCTGTAAGTAGCAATATCAATCAAGCAACCTCTACTGTTACTGCTGCCATAGATCTCAACTCAGTCTCTGCACTCGAATAGAAAACTATAGTCTGTTTCTTTGTCTTCTAGGCAGTCAGGGAGGAGCCAAGAAAAACACAGTAAACACAAAGAGAACGACGATTAGAAGGGTCACTAGCCTAGGTCGCATCGGAGTAAGTCCGAAGTTGTAGTGAGTTGGAGTTAGGAAAAAACAAACGACGTGAGATAGTTCCATGCAAGTAGCGAAGAACACGAAGAAGGTGACTGTAATGAAGATAGGTAGGACGAGCCATGAACTGACTTAAGATATGAACAACATGAGCAATATCAGGACGAGTACTCACAAGATACACCAAACTCCCAACAAGGTGACGATATTGAGTAGGATCCTCAAGAAATTCACCATCAGTGACACGAAACTGAAGGGATAGCTCTATAGGAGTCTTAGCAGTGCGAGTGTCAGTCAGACCAGACCGATCAAGAAGATCCTGGACGTACTTCTGCTGGGAGAGGTAGTAGCCCTCATGCATGGAAGAGACCTCAATCCCAAAGAAGTACGTAAAAGAGCCAAGATTAGCCATCAGAAACTGCTCATTGAGATGCTTCTTCACATATGTGATGAATGAGGAATCATCACCGATGATGAGCATATCATCAACATATAGAACAAGCAGTGTCCTACCCTGAGATGAGACATAGACAAAAAGAGTAAGATCGTGAGAACTGGCAGTGAAACCGACGACAATAATCACTGAGGTGTTTGAAACCATAAAGAGCACGATGAAGACGTCAGACGTGCCCATTGGGAACATAATACCCAGGTGGTGGCTGCATGTAGACCTCCTCATGCAAAACTCCATTAAGAAAAGTATTCTTAACATCTAGCTGAGAGATAAACCACCGACGAACAGAAGCAACTGCAACAAGAGTGTGAACAGTGGTCAAATGGGCAACAGGGGCAAAAGTCTCATCGTAGTCACAACTGTATTCCTGCTAAAAACCGCGAGCCACAAGACGAGCCATGTAGCGCTCGATAGTACCATCAGACTGGGTTTTAATCTTTTACACCCACTTGCACGTGATAGGGCGAGCATGCATAGGTGTCAGTACAATATCCCAAGTCTCCGTATGTCGAAGAGCATCAAGCTCCTCTGCTATAGCGAGTTGCCACTTAGAATGAGAAGCAGCCTCACAATAAGAACTAGGCTCAGTGACAGAGAGAGCATGAACTATCGGAGCAAATCAAAGACGATTAGGAGGTTGAAGGGATGTCTAGTCATGAATGGGGTAACGAGGAGCATCATTAGGAGGATCAGATGTGGGTGTCAGCAAGATACCAGGAGAGGAGACTAGTGAATGACGAGGGCGCCAAGAGTAGTGAATATCACAAAAATAGGACGGTAGTGCTGTAGGAACAAGAGGCAGTGCTGCAGGAGACAGCACCAGAGGCGGAGGTACAAAAGGAACCACTAGAAACTGACCAGTGGAAGGCTGTGATAGTGGATAAATGGGTGAAGATTCGGAAAGAGACAGCCATGAAATCATCTTAACGGTGGAAACAGGATAAAGAGTCGAATCTCGATAGAAGAAAGGTCGAGATTCGTAAAAGACAACGTCTCGTGAGATCCTAATCCATCGAGCAGAATGATCATAGCAGCAATAACCCTTATGCTCAGAACTATAACCAAGAAACACACACTCAACTGACTGTGCCGATAGTTTGATGCACTCACAAGGTTGCAGCAGAACAAAACAGGTGCAGCCAAAAACATGAAGGTGAGTGTACTGGGGGGGCTCGAGAGTAGAGATGCTCTATAAGACTGACACCCTTAAGAGTAGTGGAAGGCTGCATATTGATGAGATATGTAGCCGTAAAAACAACCTCAACCCAGAACTATAGTAGAACGTAAGAGGTAAGGAGAAGAGTGTGGGCAGTTTCAATTAGATGATGTTTGCGCTCAGTAACCCCATTCTAAGCATGGACACCAGGACAAGAAGACTGGTAAAGAGTACCATGCTCAGAAGAAACTGTCTAAAAGCGACAGAACAATACTCGCCAGCATAATCACAGCGAAAAGTACGCATGGAAGAATCAAACTGAGTACGAACCATCGTTGCAAAGCTACGATAGATTGCAAGAAACTGACCATGATTAGACATAGGAAAAATCCATGTAAAATGGGAATAATCATGAATGAAGTCACATAAAACTTATACCTGCCTTTAGAGATAATAAGCGCAGGCCCCCATACATCTGAATGAACTAAGTCAAAAGGACGAGAAGACAAAGACTCACTAGAATGATAAGGATGTTGTAGCTGCTTGCCCAGCCTACAACATTGACAAAACATGGCCGTGTCAACTGTAACACGTCCAAGAACACCCTGACGAACTAATGAAGAAAGGTGAGACCCACACAAGTGACCTAGTCGATGATGCCACTACGCAAAAATTCCAAAGGCCGTGGCAGCAGTGGCGGTGGAGGTAGACATAGAGGTGATAGAAGCAACTGAAGTGGACGGAATGTGGAGGCGGTCAAGGATGTAGAGACCCTGAATATCCCTACAGTGCCGGCCAGTCCTAAGTACCATCCCTGTTTGTCAGTCCTAGACAAAACAAGTGTGAGAATCAAAACCAACCCTACAGGCTGACCCACCGAGAGAAGCTGCATGCAAAGCTGGGGAACATGGGAAATAGCTGAAAACAGAAAAGTCGGTGGACAAAAGAGTGTCTTGACAGCTAACAAACAAGGGGGTACCGTCAGCTGTCTAAACAGAGATAGGAAAAACAGGAGATCCTACTGAAGTGAGAGATGTGGAGTCTAGTGTTAAGTGGAAAGAGGCATCAGAATCTAAAACCCAAGAAGTGTCTAAAGGAGACGTCTGAGCTAGACTAACAGAACCTGCTAAGCTGTGAGAGAGCTACTGAAGTAGAGCATGGCAGAGCTACGGAACAGAGTCACCTCGCTGAGAAAGTCTTAATCCTCCCGTCGAGGAAAGGCCTCCCTACCCCTCCTTGGATCGTTCACCCCACGCGCCTTATTCTGCTTTTTTTCACATCGCACAACCTTGGTAGTTGTGCCTGAAGTTTGTGCAATAATTGCACGGAACCCTAGTTGGTGCAAAAACAGGAGCGGAAACAGACACCTAAGGAGGGACTATAGTCGAAGCAGAAACCGTCGGTTTAGTCAAAGAAGAAGGGGTGGCAAGCGCAGCTGGAACAAACTGTGCTGCTAACCCGTAGCGAAACTCCTCAGCACGGAGCGTCGAAAGAGCCTCGGTGACTGTTGGTCGTGGTGAGCGGCTCAACAGTTGAGCCCTGACAGGCTCAAACTTTGGGCGAAGATGGCAGACAAAGTCATAAAGGTGAAGGTGATCATGATCCGCCTTCTGCACCTTATGACACTCCTGGCAGAGCGGAGAAGCCAGTTTGTCTAGCTGGCGCCAAAGACTGGCTAGGGCTCGAAAAAAGTCGTCGACGGAGTCCTCCTAGCGAAGCGTCTCCAACTCACGCTAAAGGGAAAAGAACTGAGCATCGCTGCTCTGCTGGTATCGCTCACGCAAGTACTCATAGATCTGACGAGTGGAATGTAGACCAACAATGTCTGGCTAGATGGAGTCGTCGACACTGACCACCAGGATGGCTCGAACACGGGCCTCATCAGCACACCAGTGCTCAAAGGCGTCTATGGCATATTGAAAGGCCTCATCGGCAGCGTCAATAGCAACAGCGGCGGCCTCTGCCTCCTTCTTTATGGTCTCATTTTCTGCAGGAGGTGCAGAATAGGCTGTTTGGGAAGAGGCTAAACCGGCGACGGTAGACAAGGTCGAGCACCAGTAACATGTCCCCAGAGTCGGAGACCATCGAGCATGATCTCCATGAGTGAAGACCACAACCTGTAGTTCGTCCCATAAAGCTTTATTCCTGGTAATAGGATCGCAGCTGCTGGAACGAAAGCCATCGGTAGGCGGCGCTGGACGGTGCGACGACCAAGGCAACAAAGTCTAACATGCGGTGCTGGACGGCGCGGCGGTTAAATAGATGTTCTATGTGTTTTCTTTTTCTTTTTTCTTTTTTTGGAACTGGACTTCTTTTTAAAGGAAGCCATCAGTGGTTTCCTTTAAAAAAATCGGTCCCATCCTGAGCTATGCGACTGTGGAATTGGCGACTGCGGCGGCCCGTGTGGACGGCGACACTCCGGCGGCAGGCTCGGCCCGTGTCGTCCTCGGGTCGGGCGTCAGGGGCGGCGACGTCGAGTCTGGTGGCATCGGGTCGGGTAGTAGTGTCAAGGGGCGACGGCGTCGGGTATTGCGACGACAACCGGCGTTGGTCGGAGGGCGGCTCTCGTTGTCCTCGGGTGTAGTGGCTTCAGCGGGTGGCGGCGTCGGGCTTTGACGGCCGGCGGAGGGCGGCGGCGTTAGGCAACAACGGCCTTGGGTCGGTGGTAGGATGGCAGTTGAAGGAGCTAGGTTAGTGCCCTAGCTCTGATACCATGTTATGAATATTGTGTGTACATTTATAACGCTCAATGGGCAATATATATAGAGAGTACAAGCCGATATTACAAAGAAATATGCCATACATATATAAGAAAATACAAATGAATTCCTATTCCAACATACCTATCTGGACATGCAGATTCTTCTCCCGGAGGCAAAAGTACCTCAACTTGGTATGCATCATGTACTCCGTTGGTTCGTGCTGTCTTTCCTTTGTATGATCTTTTGTAGTCATTGGATGAATTATGGCTATGCTTACCCTTAATTGGTGGGTAGTAATAGAAACAAACTTTTGAAAAGATATGTTCTTAAATGATAGATGCCCTGTGGTTCGTTACGAACTTGTTTGATCTGTGATGGAGGCTTTTGGTATATTGTACTGCTAGATTAGCACTCTATGCCAAAACGTTTTGGTTTATACGAGAGTGAAGACAAACAGGCTGCTTTGTTATTTTCTTTCAAAGCTTATACTGATAGCAACAAATTTGGTTCTGGTGTCACCCATCTATTTTGGCTTGGATTTGTGTATGCTTCGAGTTAAGCAACAAATTTTTTTGTGCCTTTCATAAAAATGAAAATCTGATTGTGTAAAACTGCGAAATCATTAGTCCTTCCTGTTTTATTGTAATTTTTTTTGCTGATTAACATTATTATTTAACTTGATTGGAGTAATAAGCTCCCAGACATTATTGCTTCGGACAACTTTAGGGAGCTAACTGGTTTGTGTTAGATGTGTATTCTTACTTGTGTATTTTACCTGTTGTATAAGGGATTACCTGTATATATGTCATATTTGTACTTGTATATATATTGGCCCATTGGCCTTATGATGAAGACATGCGCTATTCATAACATGGTATCAAAGCTTACCTAGGGTTTGTTTTCATGCCGCCACTGGTTTTTTCCTTCCAGTCGCCGCCTGGCTCGGCCTTCTCCACCGTGCTTGCCTATCTTCCATCCACCCCGACGCCCGGCCGTCCGATGTCGAGCGCTGCCATAGACGACT
The DNA here is from genome assembly GCA_036346405.1 of Phyllostachys edulis. Taxonomy (NCBI): domain Eukaryota; kingdom Viridiplantae; phylum Streptophyta; class Magnoliopsida; order Poales; family Poaceae; genus Phyllostachys; species Phyllostachys edulis. The sequence continues at coordinate 10,847,298 of CM070547.1, read as the reverse complement.
GAATCCTCTTTGTCGCTGCCCTCATCTTCGACGGATCCGACACAATTTGTCGCCTCTGGGTCATCTTCGCTTGGCTCCGGCTCCATCGACGACGACTTCTTCTGCCATCCTCTGCCATCGACGACGACGACTTTCTTCGACGTAGCCGAACGATGCCGAGCCCCGGTTGCTGCGCCTCCGTCATCGGTTGCCCAAGCCCGTGCTGCCCTGGACCTCGAGCCCTCCCGCCATCGGATCCACGCCGCCGCCGTCGCCGAGCCTCCCGCCACCGGATCTCGCCATACGCCGGAGCCTTCAGACCGCTACCGAGCCGATCGCCTCGCCTCGAATAGTTCGGGTCGAAACCGTTGGTGTTTTACGGTGACGGTTTTGGGACAGAGCAGTACAAGATAAGCAGGTCTGCAGTTTAGGGAAAAAAAAGAAAAAACATCATCCTCTTCAGGCACTGTTTCTATGCCTCGTTGATTATCAAGACTGGTTTCAGCACATACGCCTCCACATGCGTGGTCAGCGTCTTTAGGATTTTCTCACTAGCGAGTTGCCTTGTCCGGCCCGACCTGTTCTACCTGTTAAGCTCGTGCTCCCGAAGGATGCTACTGAAGACACTCTTAAAGAGGTATATAATGTTTTTTAGGATGCTATAGAGACTTTTCAAACTCAGTATGCTGCCTACAAGATATGGATTGATGAGGATGCCTATGCCTCTGCTATTCTGGTTGCTAGTATGGAAGTGCATCTCACTGGTGATGTGGTTGGCTTGGCTTTAGCACAGTTGATGTGGACGCATCTGCGCAATCGCTACGAGCCATTTCGCGATTCCTTGCATCTTGCTATTGTGCGTTAGGAGCAGTTGTTGTAGTAGAGAGATGCCATTATTGACGAGTTCTATGCCCAGTTATCTACAATATGACGTTAGCTTGACTCTTTGGGACCGGATGTTTGTCACACTTGTCGGTGTTGTTAGGGTCAACAGTCTCACCTGGAGCTTCGCCGTATCTACGACTTCTTGACACGTCTTCGGGCTAAGTATGAGCAAACTTGTGCTCAGTTGTTAGCACACCACCCTTGTGTGACTGTTGGAGGCCCTTGCAGCTGTTCGTTCTGAGGAGATTTGTTTTCGTGGTGCGGGTTTGCTGCCGTCTCAGTCGTTTCCTTCGGTTCTAGTAGCTCCTCTAGCTTCTACACCCGCTATGTCTCCAGCTACTCCTTCATCAGTTGTGTCTTCACCAGTGACAGCTACTATTTGTAGGGGACTCCACTGCACCTATCGCAACAAAGTTAGACATGTGGAGCAGTTCTGCTACAGGAAGAAGAAAGATTTATGTCGTGGTGTCTATCCTCCAAAGGGCACTGGTGGTTCCTCCTCTCATAGGAGCTCTAGTGCTTTTGATTCTCAGGAGTTTCTCGCACTGTTGCGTCGCATGGCTGCTTTTGCTCGTCTGGTTATGTTGGTTCTGCTGCACTGTCTTCTAGCGAGAGACCATCTTTTACTTCTTCTTCCTCAGGTATATCACCTTAGATTGTTGACTCTAGTGCTTGCTTTCATATGACACCTGATTCCACCAGTCTCACTTTCATCGGTCCTTTAGCTGCTCCTATCATTGTTCAGACAGTAGATGGTATCTCTCTCTGTCGTAGAACGAGGTACTCCTTCGAATTCCTCCTTTTATGTTCCTGCAACATTCTTTTGTTCCCAAACTAACCATGCAGCTCATATATGTCAGTCAGCTCACTGATCATGGTTGTCGTGTTATTCTCGATTCTGATTCTTGTTATGTTCAGGATCGACGCACGGGGACTCTAGTTGGTACTGGCCCTCGCTGCTGTGACTCACGGCATCTCTGGGAGCTTAACTGGCTTCATCTTCCTTTAGCTACCCCTATTAGTCTCGTCGCCTCCATCACCGCCTCTGCTTCTGTTGCCTCCTCCACCGTATCTTTTGCTCAGTGGCATCATCGTTTGGGACATCTTTGCGGTTCACGTCTATCTTTTTTAGTTCGTCGTGGTCTTTTAGGGTCTGTGTCTGGTGATGCTTCTCTTAATTGTTAGGGTTGTAAGCTTGGTAAACAGCTTCAACTCCCTATCCTTCCAATGAGTCACTCTCACAACGTCCTTTTAATCTTGTTCATTATGATGTATGGGGTCCGGCTCCTTTCGTTTCGAAATGTCATTGATATTATATCATTTTTATTGATGACTTTTCTCGACATACATGGATATACTTGATATCATTTTGTAGTGAGGTTCTATCTATCTATAAGAATTTTGCCACCATGATCCATACTCAGTTTGACTCTTCTATTCGTGCTTTTTGGGCTGATTCCGCTGGGGAGTACTTGTCGGGAGTCCTTTGTGGTTTTCTTGCCCAGCAGGGCACTCTCTCTCAGTTTTTTTGTCCTGGTACTTATGCCCATAATGGTGTGGCTGAATGGAAGATCATCACCTTCTTGAGACAGCCCGTGCTCTTATGCTTGCTTCTGCTGTTCCACTACACTTCTGGGCTGAGGCTATTTCTACTGTCACTTTCCTGATTAATATTCAGTATTCTTCTGCTCTTCAGGGAGGGATCTCAGTTGAGCGTCTCTGTGGCAAAACTCTTGATTATTCTAGTCTTTGCCTCTTTAGGTGTGTGCGCTATGTTCTTCTTGTACCTCGTGAGCGCACCAAGCTGTTCGCTCAGTTCGTGGAGTGCGTTTTTTTGGGCTATAGCGCTGAGCATAAGGAATATCGTTGTTGGGATCTTGTTGGCCGACGAATGCGGGTTTCTCGGGACGTCACTTTTAATGAGTCTCGTCCTTTCTACCCTCGTCCTTCTCCTTCCACCACTCCAGCATCTCTTGTTGAGCCACTTTCTTTCCTGACTTTTCCTGCCACCCCCATAGTCACCACACCTCCACTACATCCTTTGGCCTCTTCGGTACCTCCTTCATCGTCGGTGTCTCCTTCACTGCCGGCTCCTCCTTTGCCACCGACACCCTCTCCAGAGGCTTCTCCTGACCTTGTTCATTCTTATCCTTTCTACTACACTCGTCGTCCGCGAGTTGAGGATTCTTCTGATGCACCATCTTCTTCTGATGGGTCATCTTCTTTAGCCTCTCCTCATTGATATGCTCTTCGTGATCGTCAATCTATTCGGCCTCCTGCACGCTTTTGTTTAGCCACTCTTGCCGAACCGACCTCTTATCGTAATGTCACTGTTCATCGGGAGTGGCAGCATGCGATGGTAGAGGAGATTGCTGCACTTGAGCGTACTAGCACGTGAGATCTTGTCCCTCTTCTCGAGCGTGTTACTCCTATCACGTGGCACGAGTCTCCTGCATAGACCCGCTCTGATGGTTCTCTTGAGCGCTACAAGGTTCGTCTCGTGGCACATGGGTTTCAGCAGGAGCATAGTCGTGATTATGATGAGACTTTCGCTCATGTGGCTCACATGACCACCGTTCGCACTCTTCTTGCTGTAAAGTCTATTCGGGCATGTTCATCTCTCAGCTTGATGTCAAGAATGCTTTTCTCAATGGTGAGCTACGTGAGGAGGTTTCTATGCAGTCACCGTCGGGGTATTCTGTTCTTGAGGGTATGGTTTGTCGTCTTCGCTGATCTCTTTATGGTATCAAGCAAGCTCCACGTGTCTGGTTTGATCGTTTCTCTTCTGTTGTCACTTCGCCTCGCGGTCGGACGCTTTTTTCTTTTATATGTTGATGATGTGATCATTACTGGAGATGATTATCAGTACATCACTTTTGTCAAGGAGCGTCTTAGTGAGCAGTTTCTCATATCTGATTTGGGCCCTCTTCGCTACTTTCTTGGGGTTGAGGTTATTTCTACGCCTGAGGGCTTCTATCTGTCCCAAGAAAAATATATCCAGGATCTTCTTGATCGTGCTTCTCTTAATGATCAGTGCACAGCTGAGACTCACATGAAGCTTAAAGTTCATCTTCGGCCCACTGATAGTGAGCCTCTTACTGATCCTACTCGCTAACGTTGCCTTGTTGGGAGTCTTGTTTATCTGGGTGTCACTCGTCCTGATATTTCATACCCTATGCATATCTCGAGTCAGTTTGTTTATGCTCCCACTCAATCCACTATAGTCATCTTCTTCATGTTGTAGATATCTTCGTGGAACCGTCACTCGTTGTTTTTTTTTCCTTCGCTCCATCTCTTTACAGCTCTAGGCATATTCTGATGCCACATGGGCTAGTGATTACTCTGATCGCCGGTCTCTCTCTCTGCCTATTGTGCCTTTTTTTGGTGATTCTCTCATTGCTTGGAAGACTAAGAAGCATACAAAAGTTTCTTGTTCAAGTGCTGAGGCTGAGTTGCGATCTATGTCTTTGTTGACTGCGGATGTTACTTGGCTACGGTGGTTACTTGAGGATTTTGGTGTTTCTGTTTCAATACCAACTCCTCTTTTGTCTGACAGTACAGGTGTTATTAGCATTGCTAAATATCCGGTGAAGCATGAGCTTACAAAGCATATTGGTGTTGATGTTTTCTACATGCGGACACAGGTGCAGGACTAGGCTGTTGCTCTTCAGTATGTGACTTCAGAGCTTCAGTTGGCAGACTTCATCACAAAGGCACGGATCAGATCCTAGCACTGCTTCTATCTCTCTAAACTACATGTTATTGATCCACCATAAATTTAGGAGAGAGGGTTGTTAGATATGTATTCTTATGTGTGTATTTTACCTGTTATATAAGGGGTTAACTGTACATATGCTATACATATACTTGTATATATGTATATATATTGGCTTATTAGTTTTATAATGAATACCAACGCTGTTCGTACAGTTTGAACAAAGTTTAGATTAATCTGCATACCCTGCAACCATGAGACTTGCTATTTCAAACACCCCAAAGACAGTGACAAGTACTCGTCTTTCCGGCCACAAGAAGTGTGGTTGCCTGGCAGGCACATATAGCTGAGCACAGCACCTGGTTTTGGAGAGTAGTTTGTCATGCCATATTGCCATGTGGGTGGGTGGTGGCAGTTGTATTGTAGCATTTACGAGGCTGGCAAGAATTCCCAAGCAGGCTCTGCCAAGGAAAAAAAATTTATAGGGAGGGTCTTGAGGAGACTCTCTGCTATCTCCATTTATTTCTCCTCGTCTCCTCCCATTTAACGGTCCGGATGGCTTAGAAGAGAGTTTCACCGTGAGATCGTCCTCTAGAAAATTTGTTTCCTCTGCCAAGTGCTAACCCCCCACTGTCTGCCCCCAAATGTCACCCCAAAAAAGAGCGCGTTTATTTCTTAGGTCCTCATTTCTGTAGTGGTCCATATTTGATCAGAATGCCTGACATGGCGTTCCAGGATTTAAGTGTGCTGGTCCACAGCAATCACATTGTTCTGTGGTTGCCATTGATACGAATCATATAGTACATTGAATAGTTCTGTATCAGCAAAGGCTTTCAGAACCTTCTAGAAGAAATGAGATCGTATGCATTGCTGACAAATGCAACGCAGGTCAGGGATAGCAAATTTCACGAAAATTTTGACTTTTCTTACTTGCCCGAAATGTAACTAGAGTTACAGTGCTTACATTGACCTGCTGGTTGTTATTCCTCAGAGTTAGCTCCATGAGCAATGAATATGTATATATCAGCTCGCATTTCACTATCATACATATCTTTGCAGATTACACCTTGTTGCTGAATAGTGGGTTCCTGATTCTGCAGATCTTGGTGGATCATGATTTCGCAGGGACCACTTTCAGTCATGGAGCCGAACTTACACCTTGGTTCCGTCCATGATGGGTAGCTGATACGGGAAACAAGGAAGAGTCCCCTACCGAAAGTTACATGAAACTGCCTATGAACTTCTGATCCACAGATGAGTCAGTCCATTGCACAAGTGGCCTCCTGTTTTTGCCACGCTACAGACGCAGTTTTCACTGCATGCATCTCACATGATTTTTTTTTGTCATTTTTGTGGTGACCCAGTGCTTCGAATCAGAGGAACGAGGACAGAGGAAGGAATCTGCATGTGTCACATCTATCCAGTTTCTTGTGGCTAGTTTCAGCTTTCCCGGGTTGTGTGGGCCCACTCTATCAGATCAACCCGGCTTGGCAACTTGCAAGTGTTTTTCACATTTTGACTGCCATGGAAATCTTTGGTGCGTTTAACTGGCAGGTCGTCATGGAAACCGTATGAATGTATCTCGCATAAAACCACCAAGAGGTGCATGTATAATGTGCAAGGTATAACCCTACAAAATTATAACGAAGCGTGGATTGTATGTGTTGAAGTATAAGTGAATTGTCCACCTTTCCTCATCGAACCTGTTTTTGAATTTGAATTGGTTAACTCAATACAGATATAGTATCCAAAAGGTCTTGAGTTCAAGCCGGTACATGTAATTAAGAAAAATAATTGCAATTTCATTTCTATTCCATGTCTTAGGTTTGAGGAGCTTACACACGTGAGAGTGTTGAAATATAAGTGAATTGTTCACCTTTCTCATCGCCAAGTTTTGAATTTGCTAAGACATTTAACTCAATAGTATGAAGTAGTCTCAACTGCGGTGGATTGGTCCATTAGGTGCTCATCCCATGATCCCGCGAATGGGACAGTGGTGGACCAAAACATTTCATTCGTGAAGCCATACAAAAATATTAGGTTCAAGGTTAGTACGATACGATGATCTTAGTAGAACGTCGCCACCAAACACCCACTTAGGTCCTCTTTTGGAACGTGGCCATTTTTTAGACCCTTATCCTCTCGAATCTTTTTAAATGAACTACTGAGAAACTAAAGTTTTGGACTACTCTAAATTGAGGGTAGAAAGGGCATTTCCTCTGCCCATGCACGTGCAGATATGCATACCACCACACATTCCCAGAGCCCACTATCCCTCCCTGACAGAAGGGAACAGCGACCTGGCAGACAGGTGGCAGACTGCCATGCGGTACATTGCTGCTACGCTAGGCTGGGCTTCGCCAGTCGCCACCGACGCGCCGGTCCACACACCCGGGTACAAACCGCGCAACGTGGCGGTCGCCCACGGCGGGCGCGCACTGGCCGGACGAGAAGCCGTCCGCGTCGCCTCCCCCACTTGGCCGCCGTCACCGTCACGCCTTCATTTTTCTCTTCCGCTTCTTCTTCGCTGTGGTCGCCTCCCCGAAGTTGCCGTCCTGCCCCTCGCGCGTCCGCCACAGGACCGAGATATTTTCCGAGTCGAGTCGGGCGGGCGTCCGGGTCGGTGTGGATCACCACATGTGTGCGTGCTCCCGCGCGCGTTGCGTGGCTGCGACGTCCGCTGCGCGCGCGGGCCACGTACGGTTTTGGAGAGGCGACGGGCGGGCGGCCACACGATGCGGGTGCGGCGATCGCGTCGCGTCGCGTCGAGCGGTTGGGGTTGGGGTTGGGTGCTTCGCGTGGCGTGGGCGAGCGCGCGGTGCGGCGATCGCGTCGCGTCGCGTCGAGCGGTTGGGGTTGGGTGCTTCGCGTGGCGTGGGGCCGTGGGCGAGTTCGCCGGTTTGTGGTGGTACACTGCCTGTACGTCTACTCGATCGGTCAGTCGATCTACTGTACGCCGCGCGTGATGGTACGCTGGACAAGCACAGGCAGGCTGCACGTGCGGAGAGGCGGCTGTCCACGTACGTGGTGGCGGCTGTGCACAACAGCATAATATAAGCGTGACCGTGACCGTGACTATACGTGGTGTTGGTTCTGCTGGATATTTCTTCGAGTGAAAGGCACATTTGTTCTGCTATATCCTACTTAATCGGGTTGTGGAAAAACTATATGAGAAGTCTCAAGTTGCATCCAACCAGCTGAGCCAACAATGTTTAGTTGTTTTTGTTGAGATTTCAGAAGTCGTCATGATACTGATTCGTAGATCAATCTATACAAGAGGAATCACGTAAACACAGTAGGAGCAAGATGAACACAGATGTATAGAGGAGAATCCAAAATCTTTATTCACCTGTATGACTGTTGTACATGTGGTCCTCATATTTATAGCCCATATGGGTGAAAACCATCCAGAGACGGTTTAGTCTTTCGTCCATACAATTAGATTTCGTAACACTCCCTTTAGGCAATAGACAACGATATGCAAATGTCTCATCAAAACTCCTTCCAAAAACCCATTGGAAAAAAAAGGAATGAAGAAAAGAATGCATTACATTCGTAAGTTGCATTTCACTTATTGCCTCACTAAAAACCTTCATGTGAGAAAACTTCAGAAAAACTCACCAAGGAATAGAGCACAACGATTAATCTTCAGGATCTAATCTTCAAGATTTTGGATAAATCCTTAAGATTTGATAAGGGTTATGATATAGGGATTTACTCCCCCTAAACTCTGCAATTCTTTAAACCATTTTATTCCAATGCCATGAATGCATCTTTGGAAAATGGATGCAGGCAAAGACTTAGTGAATAAATTAACTAGATTTTCACAAGTCTTTGTTTGCAGGATTTTTACCTCACTATTCTTTTGGATTTAATGAGGATAGAAAATTTAAGAGCAATATGCTTCGTGATGTTGCTCTTGACATAACTCATTTACATTTGTGTAATACAAGCGGCATTATCTTCATAGATAATTGACGGGGGGTATTGACGATATTAATATCACAATATTTTTGGATGTGTTTAATCATACGTCTGAGCCAAACACATTCAAGTAAGGCTTCATATAGTGCTATAATATCTGAGTGGTTGGTAGAAGTAGCTACCAAGGTCTACTTAGATGAACGCCAAGAGATGACTGCCCTATCACAAAGTAATATAAATCCATTCTGGAATTTTGCACTATAGAGATTTGACAGATAGTCGGCATATCTTCAGGATTTAGTAATGATCATTAGGATCTATGCATGATCTTCATAATCTTTGCATTGTTGACCAGCTAAATCTAAACCGTTAAGTGGTAAAATCTTCAAGGTGAATTTAATTAGTAATCATCGTATCAAACACCTTCTAGGCCTGTTGTTCCATTGTCTTTCATACATTTTTCGAAAAGGGTAAAGTCCATTTTACAACCTTGAACTATTCGAAAAGTCTGGATTCCAACCCTAAACTACAAAACCAGACATCCTACACCCCCCAACTATCAAAACCGTTCATTTTACCCCCCTCAACCCAAACAGGGGTGGTTTTGGGTGATGTGGCGCTGACGTGTCAATGGTTTTGACATGTAAAATTCTTTTCGATGACATGGCAGCCACTTAGCAAATAAAACAAAAAATCTATTTATGGGGGCCCACATGTCATCCTCTCATTCCTTTCTTTCCACTCAGTCGAACAAGGTGTGCAGGGACCGTGCTTCTTCTCCCCCAAATCTCCAAATCCCCAAATCCCCCAAATCGAGCTGAAACCACCGATGCCGCCGCCGCCATCGCCTCCCTCAGACTTCACCTTTTGCTAAGATCGCCATCCGTGGCCTCCTCCATAGGCATGGCGCTAGCCTCGACGACCTCCTCCGGATCTTTGGACACACACCGGGAAGGAGGTCACGCGAAGGTGCAAGGAGGAACGCGATGGCATTGTATGCGTGATGGCGAGCTCCAACAACGGGAGGAAAGGCGACGACGCAGACGAAGCACGATCGCCATTGCCGACCAGTGTGGTTTGTCGAGCCGTTCCGCCGCCGACCGTGATTTACGCCTCACCAAGCTCGAGAACGCTGCTATGTCGCTCGGTGTCGCCTGTCGTGGCCATGGCAAGCTATCATCGCCGCCACGGCTGCAGTGTCACCACGACAATTTGTCGTCGCCCGCCTCCCCACCAACAAGCATTCGGTGCACCGCCCGCTCGAGTCACCGCCATAGCCTTGATTGTCGTCATCTCCATGGTTGTCGTCACCGTCGTCGTCGCCATGGTCACCTTCATCAACACGTTGTTGTCGCCATCACCGCCCGTTGTCGTAGCCGCCCATGAATGTCTCGGGTCCGGTCGGATCTCGACGCTATTGGCGCAGATCCACCGAATCTAAGAGGAGGCGGGTGGAGGTGGTGCTTCGAGATGGCGAGAGGCGGCGCTTCGGCGGCGCGGAGGTGGTGGGGCTCAAGGTGGTGTTGGCGATGGGGAAGACGACGCCGGGGGGCAAGGCCAATGGGTAGGAGATGGCGGCGATGGAGGTGGTGTTGGTGAGTGGGTGAGATGGCACTTCGAGGCAAGCAAGGCATGGGGTAGGAGATGGGCGACAGCATGAGTGGTGTGGCTCGGAGGTGGTGTTGGCCGGTGAGAGGCAGGCCAGAGGGCGGCCATGGGGTAGGTAGAGATGGGCAAGGCAGATGGATCAATGGGGGAGAGGGGAGGTCCGTGTGAGGGAGAGAGAGAAGATTGAGGGAGGGAGAGATAATTATTTGATTTGTCATGCAAAAACCACCATCCACGTGGCGCCACATCACCCAAAATCACCCCTGTTTGGGTTGAGGGGGGTAAAATAAACGGTTTTAATAGTTGGGGGGTGTAGGATGTCCAATTTTGTAGTTTAGGGTTGAAATCCAAACTTTTTGAATAGTTTAATGTTGTAAAATGGACTTTACCCTTTCGAAAATGAACATAGGCAAAGATATTGTGATCAAATCTACTGGATTATCACAATACAGAGTCTGACATATAAATATCCTATTACTCATGTGGAGATTTAGGGATAAACACTATTCAGGAGTAACATACTTAACTTATTAAATACCACTATTCGATTGTACAACACAAGTAGATTATCCTTGCAAAGGATATGGGGTAATACTAGTGGCAAAGTTGTATGTCTTTCGAATATGATTTATCAAAACTTGTCAGGGTTTAAATATTTTGTAAGTATCTATGGGTGGTTAAAGTTACAACCAATAGTTTGTTCTGCAGAATTATAAAGTATGGTTGTACCACTCCAGAGTAAAATATAACCAGTATCATCAATGTATGCCGTACCTTTATGGCACTAGAGAAAACCACCATTCCACTAACTTCTAGTGGAAGATGCACTTTATAAGTGCTTATGAGGCGCACTTCTGGTCTTTAGGTTCCTCGTTACATTCTTTCGGGTCTTGATGGGTCCTTGTCCACTTCTAGGGACCATATGATCATTGGTGTGATTAAGAGATGGGAACTGGTAAGATAATTTTCCTTCAGGGAGATGCTCTCTCTTCTGGGAGATACTCTTACTACAGGTAAAAGGATGTTGGGTATGAGTTTTATATATACTGCAATTGTGTTTCCTATCTTACTAGGAATTTTGAGTCCTCCATAGATCTCATAAAGAATTTTCAGAACCCATTGACTGCATATTTCATTTATTTATTCATGCCATTTGCTAGAATTATTTTGCAGTGGGACATTATATCATTCATAATAGGAGAGTAACGATCTCTACGGGGATATTTGAATCATAGCTTTCACCACTTTATTATATTCTTAATGACACATCAAGTCTGAACTATCTTGTTCCGAGACTTTTATTTAGCAATTATGGTTCAGCCTTATATGCTTTCATTATGTGACCCGATATGAACGCTTCAAGTGCTCGGCCATGAACTTTGGTTCCAAATCTGTGTTCTCGTAAGAGAAACTTTAGCAATTGTAGAGGCAAAGTGGTTGTCGACAATTTTTCTCCCATATCCTCCAAATCAAGAGTATCTCAGTGTTAACCAGATCTTTATCATTTTCCAAACAAAAGATTCGTGGTAGTTCCGCATTCCCAACATTGTGATATGTGTACATCAAGTTGCTAGGGTTTTCATCTTCATGAGGTATTTTACCTTCAAGGTGAGTTCTCTTCAAGAGAGTTAAAGGAGTGATTAATAATTGTTTTGACTAGTGTTATTAGATCTTAGACTCATAGGCATCCCCACAGATTTTAGATCAAGAACCAATAAGTCAATTTTGCAAAGGTGGATATACTATTCAACCCGGGATATTCCACTCTCAACGACGTATTTACTACAAGTAAACACTGTGGCAACTCCTCCATAGTTGGAAAGTATCTAGTAGGTTCCCCGCTTCTGGTGTACAGGAGTATAAACTAAACCTTAGCTTGACTAGTGCATGTATCTTAGTACTAAATATCCTTTTCTTCTAAAAAATGCGACGACATTTGAACTTTTGGGCATTTCTCTTCCCCTAATGCCGAGATTTGATTTTTATTAAAGGAAAAAGTCCGGTTTACTCCCCTGAACTATCAGAAAAGTCTGGTTTACCCCCTGAACTACAAAACCGGTTTTTTTACCCCCCGAATTTGTGAAAACCGGTCAATACACCCCCCGGGCTGGTTTGAATAGGTGGTTTTGTACAATACAGTATACAAGCCACATACACATGTACAATACAGTATACAAGCAACTGGAAGAGAGAGGGGGGGGATTAACCCAATGGCAGGTGGGCCACAAAGCAAAACAATCCATTCCTTCCTCTTTTTCACTCGGGCCAGAGTGCCAGACAGGAGGCGCCGGGCGGTGAGCGGAGGCAAGACCAACGAGTGGCGGCGTGAGGAGGCCGGGAGAAAGGCCGATTGGGACCCGTGGGGTAGGAGGCTATGAGCGTAGAAGTGAGGCGCTGGAGAGAGAGCGGGCGGCGGTGGAAAGGCCAAGGGGCGGCGAGCTCCATGGCCGTGCAAGGTGCCGGAGATGTGGCGTGTGGCAATGGGTTAGCATGTGCATAAGTCAGGCGTGGCGTGGGGTGGCGAAGGGAAGCCGGGAAGCTCGGGGCCACTGGCGATCCGACGATCGGGATCGGAAGTGGAAGAGAAGGGCGGTGTGGCGGCACGCCTCGGCCGACGGGAAGACAAGGAGGCGAGGAAGGATCTCGGCCCGGTGGCACCTTGTGATGGGGGCGGCGGCGGCACGGCGGCCGAACGGCGGGAGGTGGCGCGCCAAGGCAGGAGCAGAGCTCGTCTTGCATGATGGGAAAGAGGAGCAAGGGCGGTGGGGAGGTGGAGAAGGAGGTGGCGGGCTTTATAGTCGGGCAGAGCTGGAGAACCAGAGGAGGAGGCGGGCGAGCGGCGGCAAGTGGCTTAACCGAATCGGAGAAAAGGAGGAGGAGGAGGAGAGAGAGAGAGAGAGATGATGAAGGATGTATAGTATAGTATTATGTATTGGAATTCCTTATGTATTTGTATCCTTATTTGTACTTGTATTAAGTGTTGCACACATCTCAAAGCATGAACGGACGGCTCAGATGTGTTGATCATACAAAACCACCTATTCAAACCAGCCCGGGGGGTGTATTGACCGATTTTCACAAATTCGGGGGGTAAAAAAACCGGTTTTGTAGTTCAGGGGGTAAACCAGACTTTTCTGATAGTTCAGGGGAGTAAACCGGACTTTTTCCTTTATTAAATAGCATACTGCAAAAATCCCCTATCATGGGCATATGATTGATTGAATTTCATATCCAACATGATCCCCAACAACTGATGGGTGCCCAAAGGTATATACTACAGTGGTGATAACATGTGGGAAATATTTGATTCCTCTAATACGCACTAATTTCAACAAGGGGTTTGATAATTATATGCAACGAGCTATACTTTTATTAGTGCAATGGCAAGAAAACTGCATGATCATAACATTCTGTAGGATATTTCAACTTCTGGTTGGTTATTAATCTGCGACGAAGGTCCCATACGGGGGGGGGGTCTGAGATTCGATAGACTTATTTTATAGACTAGCTCCTTTCTTATTTTCCCAAGTTATAATCCAATTACTCATAGCATATTTTAAATAATTTAGATCATTAAGCTTCTAAGTTTATAATTATGCAACATATTTCTTATAGTCATAAGCAGTATGTTCTAACAACGTAAAACTACAGGATATTCTTCAGGAACATAAATATAATGCTGGAACATAAAATATTTGGCCACAGTTAATCTGCACAAAAATACTAGATTTTCTTTTGGACTTCAAATCTAGTTGAATCACCCAAATAGTATAACTATTCAACGTGAATATTTATTGTTCGACAGGAACACCATATTTAATTAAGGGTGATAAATTGTATACCTGATTTTAATTTATAATGCCATAATTAACATGGTCATATTTAGATCATTCAGGATCAACAAAATCCAATAGGTCATTATATTTTATTTCGGGAGCTATATTTGCTTCGAGTAAGTGATATGGCTTCTGGTGGTGATGCAGTTGCATACTATACTTACCATTTATGCATGTGTCATTTCCGATGAGTATGGCACGCTTCGGTGCATAACCAAACATGGCATATGTGCGACTGTGTTAAGCGGCCATCGATTTGCCTGTGCACTCCTGCATGCTGGCGGTTAACATATTGCTGAAGACACAAATCAATTGCCCTTCGTGGGCAACAATGATTGTGGTTGTCAACAGCATGGGTATAGACAATGGTGTAAATGTTATTTTCCATATCAACTGGATAAGGATAATAATCATGTAATTTACGTTAATTATCTCCTAAAATAAACTAGATTAATTTATTGCTTCGGGCTAATTTGCTTCTGGCTTTAACCTAGGATATGCCATTGTGCCTACCATGACTCCTGTTTTGAATATTTTTCTATGCCTCTTAGGTTCCAATATCCCACTCAAGCCCAATATCCCTCATTTTCATGCCAACTATAAAACTCCGAGTGATAGCGTGTGCATCAGGCATTTGCTTGAAATCAACTCAGAATTTTAGCAAAGATTTGCAATCATACTTTAACATGAGTACAATTTTGTTGTCGTGAAACCAATATATACTTTGTAACATTCTGCTTACAAAGTTCTTTAATTAAGAAATCAGTGTGGTGAAGGATAGTATTATATAGACTCAAGTCTTAGGGCTGAAGTTATTCTGTACTTATTTGAGGAATATGGTGTTTTCTAGCTAAAGTGATCCATCAGAGATCAACATATGACTAGGTTTGGTCCGGTGCCACTTAGAAAAATAGTTTCCCTTTTGCTATCTAGGCATCCATGCACTACAAGCTAGTGAATTCGGGCTTATTAGATATCAAGAGCACATGTACAATATTTTGTTCACAAGGCATGGCAATATATTTTCAATTTTCAAGCATACTATTTATAAAATCTATTCCATACAAGATTAATTATTTTACTACAGAAAAAATATGCTACTAGAAATATGTTCTATTAAGCAGATTTAATCAACTATTAGCAGGAGATAAGACTTTAATAGAACAACTTAGACCATTATTTTATTTATGACATCTGGAAAATAACGATCTAATGTATAAGGTTCCAACCAAAAGCAAAAGATAAGAGATACTCAGCAAGAGCAGGACCAAGCTCGACAGGAGCTGAAACTGTACTACTAATGCAACTCGTGCAAAAAACAACATTTTTACAAAATTAAGGGATAACTAGGAGATTGCTACAGGTCTCCATAAAGCATAATATGGGCTTATCATTGTTGTCATCCAGGCAAACAAATATCCACTTAGCGATGTCAAACATGTCCTACATACTTCATGTAATTTTCTATGTTAACAGCTGGTAAAGTATTTTAAATGTATGAAATGAGTGCAAAATAGTAAATATTAATTTTATCTATTCAGTAGAATTTCCTAGAATATTCCTAGTATTATTGGGATTTTTTTGATAATTTTAAGGCCTGGATTAATTAATTTCTCAAAACACACAATACCAGGAAAATAAACCATAAAAAATATGGTGTTTCCAAGGTGTACTAGGTCTAAGCTTTCACAAACTATGGAATCTTATTGTAATACCCCAAACATTTATTAGAGAAAATATCATTCGGGAAAACAAAATTTATTCAATTTCAAAATCAACCAAATTCTAGATTCGAAATTAAGTTCAAAATTCAGAGTTTGGGGGAAACTTAGAGCTTGGGCCTCTGGCTTTAGTGTTAATATTCCGAACCTCAAATTCCAATTAGAGAGAATATTATTCGGGAGAGGGAAATTTATTCAATATCGAATGCAACAAAGTTTAGAGATGGAAATAAGTTCAAAATTCATATTTTTGAGAGAGTTTTGGGCCGCCAACCCATAGTCACGGGAAAGAGCTTAGAGGCCCATGGCCCATGGAAGGCTAGTAGCCCACTTGAAGGCAAGGAAGGGGGTCAAGCCACAAACCCTAGTTTGCTACAAGAATTCCAGATCACATAAATGATGACGCCTCACATGTTGTGTCCGCGCCACAAAGATTCATGCCCTTGGCCGTCAGCCGCTATCTCCTGTTTCCGCAGATTAGTGGCCATAAGGAAGAGGAAGGAAGGGGAGAAGAGAGGAGAAGGAGAGGAAGGAGAGCTTCTTCGTGGGTTTTGTTCAAGATCTTCCGGGGTTATACAAGGGTAACGAAGTGCTTTCCCTGGTTGATGAGGATTAGTTCTAATTCGATTATTTGGGTTGGATCGTTTGTTTGCGGTAGATGTTCAATTGGCCCAAGACTATGGGTCGATTTCGGGTTCTTAGAGACCGAATTGTGTTTTTCTAAAATCCATGATAATATTTAATGTTCATGTTCCTTCCATATGTGTTATCTCCATGATTAGAGAGCATGTCTTTTCAATATACATATTGCATTACATGCATCCAGCATTCATGTTTCATCCACGGGAGTGGATTAAAAAGACCCATCAATTCCAGTATGGGCACGTAAGACCCACCATTCCAATGTGGGCAGATTGGGACACCCGTATGAAACGTTCTTCATACGGGACTTGGATCCCCGCATTTTGTTAAATGCGGGCTTAGGTGAATACCGACGGGTGTGTCACTAGCAATACCGGTATATGCATATGTGTAGTCCCTTCATTTTATTCAAGCCATTCATTCCATTCATTCAAATATTCGTTCTTTGATTTATTCATATTCTTCAATGATGTTGGCTTGATCATGTTTGTTGTATGTCCCATTTATTAACTGTACTTGTCGAGTCTCGGACTCATTCTTGCGTTGTTTGTTTATTTTAGGTGATCATTGATGTTGGCTCTATTGGGAGGGAGTAGACACGCACTACTCATTCACTTCACTCTACCAAAGTCCAAGATTATGATTTAGTTCTATCTTTCATTCGTTATTGATGAACTGTAATAAATAAATTTAGATGATTAATGATGCCTATTGCTATGTTATGGTTAATTCAGTAGTACTTGTGATCTTTGATTATTCCTTCGATAGTTATTGCTTAGATTCGGACTATATTCATGACATGGTCCTATAGAATATTGATCTTTTTTTTGTCATTAGATGAGATGGTGTTCTAATTCTTCCGCATTGTGGTTGTATGTTAGATTATTTAGGTGACATCTTGGCTTCCGAATAGCCAGGGTTTTACACTCATATACCTTAGAAATTCAGTTCCTTGGATTAAATGAAATTTTTAGAATTTTTGAATTCATCATTGGAATTACAAGAAACTTCAGGGTTCAAATTGTAAGATTCCTTTAACCGCACATTACCAGTGCAATTTATCAGAACTTCAGGGCCTTATCCAAAAAAATCAAGTATATTCGAATGGTGCCATAAAATCCAAAACTTTCGGGGGGTTTTGTGCAAAACAAACTTTATACCGCAAATGTTCTCATAATTTTCTAGAAAACTGAGGGCCTTTTCACAATTGTGTCATTGGGCCTTTGCTCCTAGGTCTATAAGAATTTGTAACATCCCAAAGTTCTGTTACCAAAATAAAAATAAATAAAGTTATTATTTTGTTGGATTTTCAAATTTGAAAGAGTTTTATTGCTTTATTTGAATTTACGTAGTTTTAAAAGTCAAAAAGAAAATTTATTGAAGTTATTAAAGTTTTATGTGATTTAAATTGAAAATAAAATTTTAATTAATTTCTAGAATTTTCTCGATTTTTAAAAGCTTTTCCTTAATTATTTTAAAGCCAAAATAAATTATGTGCAAAAACTATTACCAATTATAATTTAGAAATATTTTATTTAAATCCAAAATAACTCTAGGAATTTCTGTGAATTTTTCTATAATTTTTGGATTTTATTTGCTATTTTCTATAGCAAAAATGATTTAACTGATTATTTAAAATTGGAAAATCAATTTAGAATCTCAAAACCTGTTTTGGGCCTAAACCTTGGCTCTACTGTTCTCTCTCAAGCCTCGCTCATTTTCTACTGCTCGATCCAGATCCGACGCCTGCGTGCTCCATCTCCTCCCCATCGCCTAGCTGGCCCGCCCCATCTTCTTCTTCCCATCCTTTCTTCTCCCTCACACCGAGTCACGCACGCCCGCCATGGATGCTTCACGGAGCTCCTTCGCCGCCGCATTTCCCTCCCCCTCTTCACGCGCATTCATTTTCGCGCATCACACCGCCTTCACTCCGGCTATTTGAAACGGCCGCCGCCCCACGATCTCCTTGCTCGGTACCCCTCCGCCCCTATTAAAGGGAGCCTCCGGTGCCCCTTCTTCCACTCATTCTGCTCCAATCATCCACTTGTCCCCTCCCCCTTCGAGCTCGCCAGATTTTGGAGTTGAACCGCGAAGCCCGAAACTCCCTCTGCCATCGAATTCCTCGCTGTTGACGCTGTTTCGAGCGCCCCGACCACCCCATCGTCATCGCCTCGTCACGAGCCACTCAGTGCGTACCTCGCCCTCGCCGGAGCGCGCTCAAACCGCCGCACCACCAGAGACCCGATCACCGCCAAGATATCTTCGCCAGCGGCTATCGCCGCTTTAGGTGACCAAACCGTATACCGATAACCCTCAAGACTTCTCTCTACGATGAGCCTCTCATCGAAGCTCGCCATGGCGCGTAGCGCCGGCGAGCTCGACGCCAAGCTACCGTTGGCTCCTTGCTGATGTGGCACACCACCGTGGCCGCCACCGCGATGCCACGTAGTTGCCACCTCTTCACTCCAAGCTCGCATGTGTGACGACCCACCCTGTGATGCACCATAGGAGGTCCGGGAGGACCCCCCCTTTTTTTTACTACTGCGGAGCCACCACAAGGAGGAGTGATAGCACCGCATGGTGCAATACCAAGAGGTTCACCAGACCTCCCAGAGGTCTTGAGGACCTCCTGGAGGTCTTGGCCCGCCACTGACCTCCCAGGAGGTCAAACAGACCTCCTGGAGGTCTTGGCCGCCACCCACTCGGCTGCGCCTCCAGGTACATCACTAGAGAGGTTCGACAGGACCTCCCAGGCTAAGTCCCGTAGGACCTCCTGGTGGTCCTGTCCTTGTGCAACTGAGCTAGTCCCAGGACAACAGAGCTAGCTCACACAAGAACACAAGCCAATATCGCAACCACGAGGTCAACAAAGATGAAGCGAGCAAAATAAACTTAATATATAACAGACCTTAAGGTCAAGCTTGTTAACAAGAGGTCCGCCACAGGCTTACAAAACCAACGAGGACTTACAACGGCAACAAGGAGCTCTAGGGCTCAAACACCAAAACACGCAAAAGCCATCCAACAAGCACCACAGTCGTCAAAGGAGGACGCCCTAGGTAGCTTAGTCGTCGAAAAACTCCTCCTCGAAGAGGTCAAGACTACCCTCGCACTTGATCATCCTCATAATCATGGACACGGGGCTTAAGCCATGAGTACTTGGAATGTACTCAAGAAGTCACAGAGAGCAAATATGCAATAATAATCATGCAAGGGTTTACCAATTGAGGGTCAGATGGTTAGTTTGCAAAGCCGATTTAAACAATAATAATAGTAACAGATTGAAAAGCAAAGAAGGTAAAATCATAGTACATAATACTTTTGATGTTTAAAAGGTGGAGTGAGCACCAACTCACACCACAACCAAAATGAAGGAGTTCCGGCCACACCCGTGACTGTGTCCTTACCCAAAACCCACTCCAGAGCACCCACTCCAGAGGTCCAAACCAACCCCGACCACTACCCGAGCCAACCTTGACCCTCCGAGCCGGCCAAGGTCTCTTCGAGGCAAAGCCAAGGCATCTCATGAAGTGTCCGAGGGCACGAGCTTTTGAAACAGCTACCCTTGCACCATTTCACCGAAAGCATGTCCATGACCAAGGACTTGGCTATTCAATAGATTTTACACTCGCAGAGGTGTACAACTTTACCCACAATCCACGATCTCTCTAGCGGATGGGTTCCACCACCCTTGCTTACTTCCTAAGGTGAGCAGCCTAGAGAGCGCAGCAAGGCCTTTACCAAGCTTTGAACTCGACTCTGGCCGCCTGCTAAGGTTTCAGAATCCCTCCAAAGGGTCTAGAAATCCACAGGTTATGGGTGCCCTCTGCGCCAACTAATCACACGCCAACCACAACCCCAAGCCATCTCATTGCTAATTATTCAAACCCTGCACCATTCCCATAAAATGATCTTGTGGTTGCAACTGCTTGGCCAGGGCCGATGCACACAAAGTGAAGTCCTTAATTGTGCTAAGGCAAGACTTCCACAAACCCACTGTATGCGTAGCACCCACTACTCACTCCCTACCTTCTTGCCTCAAAGAAACCATTTGTATTAACCCATGCCAAAAGACCACCCGCCTTGGCACAACAGCTTTTAACCAAGTGATCTCACACCACACCAACACAATTTTAGGCGCCCCGCCATAGTCGCCAACAAAGGCACCAACCACACATTTCATAAGTCATTAGTCAAGATTATTAGAGATGAAGCATGATATGACCGAACCACGATTCTAAGCAAGGCTATAAAGACCTCACTAACCCCATGTTGGCAAATAACAAAGAACACCAACTAAATATCCACCCTAAGGCTCACAAGGTGAACATGACAACATGATGGAGACAAGGTATGAAGGAGGCATAACAAACAAGTAGGCAAGTAACTACACCCAAACCATTTTCTTATAAACATAGCCATGCAAGATAAAGTAAAACCAAATACATTTGCAAAACTAGGTTCAAGATGATCAAAAGGAGATCTCAGAGCTTGCCTTGGTCAAGTAGTGGAGAGCCTTCAGAGAGAGAGCCGGGTCCAAGATCTCCTCAATCTCGTGATCTACACGTCGCAAGAAAACCAAATAAGCAAAACCACACTAAGCCCAAGAACTTCAAAAGAACCAGAAGGACTCAAACCAACTCGGCCAAAAGGAAACCAAGAGGCTTAACACACCTCAAAGAGCTCCTGGGGAAGGTTTTGTGCAAGGAAGAACCGAGCAGAGGAGGCAGTGAAGGAAGGAATGAGCAAAAGGTTACAAAGGCCTGCCCTCCCAGGCTATATATAGCCGTAGTTGGTAGTGTGCACCACAAGGAAAACTCAGTGACGTGTAGGCAATCGGGACAACTAGGATAGGGCTTGCCCTAAAAGAATTGAAATAAAGTACCTTAGATGTGACTGCATTTAATGTGACCTGACACCTATTAAATGCGCACAGAGTTTTGAGGCAAGAGCAATAATTACAAGGTGGTGAGAGGCTGGTAAGTGGGGCCAGTCAAAAGGGTGCACTACTAGTCAAAGAGGTGGCCCCACCGCAAGGGTCATCCTCAGGAAGACCACTGTGAGGTCTCGGGCGAGAAGCCCAAGACACTCAGAGGGGAGGTCTGGACAGAGGTCCAAGGACTCAAGAGGAGGTCTGGACAAGAGATCCTCAAAGCTCACAACGAGGAGGTCCTGCACTCGAGATCTCGCACAAGGGAGGTCTTAGGGTCAAGATCTCAAAGGGAGGACCTCAACATCCAGATCAAAGGGTGCAGGGAGGTTCTCACCAACAGAATATTCAAAGTTAGGAGGGTGGTCTTTACAAAAGACCAAAGAAGGAACAAGGAGGTGGTCTTTGCAAAACAACCAGAAGAGGTCCTGAAACAAAGGAAAACGCGCAAGAAAGCAAAGCCGCTCGATTGGAATTGGGCAACTTAAAGGAAAGGAACGCTCGACCATCCAAACGCGTTACCTCGCGATTGAGCCATCGATCAAGATCGGGGTGCAAAACAAAGGGCCGTTCGACCGAGCGAACAGACTAACGGACTAGGCCGTCGATTTGAATCGGACGGCTAGGAGAGAAAGGGACGTTCGACCAAGCTAACGTGTTCTTAGGATCGGGCCATCCAACAAAGACGGACGGTCCTAAGGTAATGAGGCAAAGCCTTAAGCGTACTGACCACAAGAATCAAAGATGGGTCCAAGCGCTAAGGAGGTCTTGGACCTAAGGAGGTCGGAACCTTTGATCCAACTAAGGAAGGACTCGGACGGCTAAGATCTCCAAAGAGAGGTCCTAATGGCCGATCCTAACAAGGGAGGTCCGAGTGGCTAGATCTCAACAAGGGAGGTCCGAGCGGCTAGATTTCAACAAGGGGAGGTCCGAGCGGCTAGATCTCAACAAGGGAGGTCCGAGCGGCTAGATCTCAACAAGTGAGGTCTTAGAGGACGCCGAGGAGGTCCACAGACAAAGGAAGGTCCGAGGGGACAGGAGGTCTATTTGAACGCTAGGAAGGTCCAAATAGATCGAGGAGGTCTCGGGAGGGCACCGGGAGGTCCAGAGAAACTCTAGAGCGCCCAAGAGAACCTGGGGTTCCAAGAGAGCGTGGAGAGGTCCACGGAGGTCCAAAGAAACAAAACCAAGCGTGGCTTGGAGGGCCCAAAGAGGTTTTGAAACACAAACCCGAGCCGGGTCTCAATGTAAAGAAAAGAAAACCCCAAGCAAGGGAGAGGTTCGAACAGAGGAGAGATAAAAGAGAGGTCTGGATCTCAAAGAGATTCAAACCAACAAAGGAAGTTAAGAGAGAAGAGACAAACCAGGGGCACACAGAGAGGCTTTGAGAACCAATGAATTTAAGGCAAAGAATACACCACAGAGAGCCACAACCAGCAAGGAACACCCACAAAGAGCTTAGTTAAGGTTTGATTAATTCCAGTTGAACTCTCCATATTTCAAAATCTCAAGTTAAGCTTTGGATTCTCAATAAAGCCAAATGGTTACTTTTATTTTGAAAACTTGGCAAGAACTTTAAGGAAAACGGGACGTTACAGCGTGGCAGCACATCATCGCTAACATGGCGGTGCCACGTAACCCCGGGCCCGCATGTCATTAACACCAGCCGATAACGTCTTCATGACACATTATTTCGGTTTTCCTTCGGAAAAATAATTCAAAATTCCAAGGAAATCCTTATTCATCATTTCATGTGAATTGTAAACTTCTAGGGGTTTGTTCTCCTTCATACGAACTCCGATTTCGTCGATTCAAATTTCTAAATTCATATAAATTCAAGATCTAGCTAACTAAAGTAAAGTTATTTAATTTAGAGTTCATTTGAATTTTTTTTTGAATTTGGCTTATTTTCGCGTATAGATTTCGACGACTTCGGAGAGTCAGATTTCGACACCGTCTGAGAACAAAGACTAATCAAGCAAGGTAAGTTATACCTTTGAACATATTTGATCGAATTATTTAAATTCTATTTTAAATCATTGCATGCTTAATTATACTCAAGTTAATTTAAATTCCTGTTTTAAATTATAGTTATGTCTAATTCCTTTGTACTACCAATCTTGGCATTGAAATAAACCTACCTTGACACCTTAGATAAAAATCTAGTTTATGCATTAGTATGAACTAGAATATTTTGGAAAATTTATGCTTAGTCATGCTTAGACCCAAAATTACTCGATTTGTGAATTTTCAGCCAAATATCAAATGTTGTTCAAAGTGTATCCATGGCATTGTGTGTTATGGAAGTTTATAAATGACTTTGGAAAAATGAAATAAAATGATGGTTTGTACTTGGGTGAAATGGTTGTTTGGATGGTGCATGTTGATGCACGGGATTGAGTTAGTTCTATGATCGAGGCTCAGGGTTTCTATTGGAAGTTGCCCAAGTCAGTTAAGGACCGGCCTGAGAGTCGCTTTTGCTAAACTCCACCTTACTACCACATGTATCGAATGGGCGGGACCTGGCTAACTAATTTGCAACGTTTCACCTTGGTCGTGCCATCCGGTTGCATGGATGTCTATCATGACCTACTTTTATATTTTCCCACCTTGGCGCAAGAGGGGGCTTCCGGAGGATGGATAGTCCAATGGAAGCGAAACCTTAGCGAGGTGGGAATACGGTAGGATGACGCATTGTAAAGGCCTTGACACGTGCTCAAGACTGCTTACCTAAGATAGTGAGTGGTGGTATCGACGGATGCCAAACAAACTAGAGAATTCATGTCATGTGGGTAAAACTGTACAACCTCTGCAAAGTGTTAAGAACTATTCGAATAGCTGTGTCCACGGTCATGGACATGTTTAGCATTTGCCACTCAAAGTTAGACTTTGATTTTGTTTTCGAAAGACTTTATCAAATGGTTTATTCAAATAAAAAATTGGGCAGGAAGCCATGTGATAGGAGGGTATCCTTCAGCATTCTTGTGTGAACGTTATCTGACTATAAAACTGAGACTTTATAAAATGAAATTTAGTTATAGAATAACTGCTTCGGAACTTAGTACAAGTATTTAAAGAAAATACCGCTTTATGCAAATTCAACCAATAAGCCTTCCTTTGTTATATTCTTGCATGCATTATAATCTGTTATTAGGTGTAACTTGCGAGCACGGAAGTTGTGCTCATCCTTGCTTAATGCAAATAAATTTCAGAGGAGATGGACTTCGCTACCGGTGTGGATCTCGACGACTAGGCCGCTACCCCAGTCGATTGCATGTGGCAAATCAGCTGGACTCCACTACTTTTTCGTCTTCCGCTGTGTTCTTTATTGTTGGCTTGTAAGCCTCTTTTGTAATAAACTCTGTTGATTATTAATATAATTATACGATTTATGGATGTTACCATATCTGTTTACTGTGTGAACTAGCTACTGATCATGTGACTAGTTCAGAAATGCACAGAGGATTTGGGGTGTTAATTCCGGATCCGATAGAATTTGAGTCGTGGCCAAGCATGGCCCATTAACCGATAAGCTAGGGTTTTTAACCCTAGCTCCCGTGTGTGGTGGCAGCGCCCTCACACGCGTGCGGAAGCAGCTTCGGGCATGATGGTTGGGACCGCGCGAGTGGCGATTGAGGCCATGCGGCATGGTGTGGTCATGCAACGATCGAACAATGCGTGGTGGCTCATGAGTCGGCGCTGGCGCGAAGCGACACGAGCGCAAGACGGGTCGTGATGACGCGAGTGTGCATGGTGGGACGAATAACGTCGCTCACTCACTGCTGGCCGGGCGTGTATGGCGACGAGAGGCGACTTTGGCGCCAATGGCGTACAACATTTAGAACGACATACCCGATTTGGCCGTGTAGAGCGATTCGTGCTGATAATGTGTTGAGATTTTGGTAGTCGTCACGTTGCTGACTCATAGATCAATCAATACAAGAGGAGTCATATGAACACAATAGGAGCAAGATGAGCACAAGTGTATAGAGGAGGATCCAAGATCTTTATTCATCTGTATGTCTATTGTATATGAGTCCTTATATTTATAGACCATAGGGGTGAAAACCCTTCAGGACGGTTTAGTCTTTTGTCCATGGAAATAGGTTTGCTAGCAGTTTTCACTAGTCTTTAGAGTTTAGACTACTAGTCATTCCCACAGCACAAGTTTCCACTTGGCTAGCTAGCTACTGCCTCCCAAATATATTTGAAGATATACTTAAGATAGAGTACAAGATCGATGAGCAGAGTTTTTTTTTATTGTTTTGGCACCGTTGGATCGTGATTTAGCAAATTTAGCCCTTTCGTCTTATCTAAGCTAAAAATGACACTACGAAGTCGTGCGGACGCGCCACGTGCCCTAGTCTATGCTCTAGGGGTCTGAAACCCGTCATTCGTGCCCTAGGGACACGGTTTAGACAAGTCCAGCCCCCAGGGGGCATGGATGCCCCCTCCCCCCTAGTGTGATTTTTTTACGTTTCGATTGAAAATCCATGATTTCGGGCACGTCCCGGATTCTCGTTGCCCCCCGCATGCGTGAAAAACCCGGTGCTTCGGTCGTGGGAGGGAATCGGTCTTCATACGGCTATAAAACCTGACAATGCGCTCTCATTCCTGCATACCGAAACCATCCCGCTCTGCGTAGAGAGACAGAGATGATCGATCGAGCGAGAGGCAGCGAGATGCACATGGCTCGTCTGCGCGGCTCCACAGTGCCATTTTCGGCTTTGGTCGGACGAGAGGGCTAAATTTGCTAAATCGCACGCCAACAGTGCCAAACAGCCGAAAACTCCGATCAAGTATGTTGCTGCTGGATAGGGGTGGAAAAAAAACTCGTTAGTGGGGCTCGTTGGCTCGGTTCAAAATTGCTCTAATTATACTCGTTAATTGATTAAACATTAAAATGAGTCGATTTCAAATGAAATTGAATTTCGCTTTGGCTCGGCTCGTTAGCTCGGTTCTAAAAAATATTTCTAAACTATAAATAAAATGATACTAAACTAAATGGTATCAATTTCGAGAAAAGCTCGATAAAATAAGTATCTGACTCAATATCTACCCTACTCCTAGACTACCGACGTCTCCCAACCAAATTACTGGTCAAAGTACCAAAATTAAATAGGTCCCATCGGTGTGGCCTCCTAATTACCTGGCCTAATATGATGCTCTAATATCGATTTGATCTCGATTGATCGTTATCTCTTTGTCAGCAAATTCATGTGTTGCGTACACATATAATATCAGCCATTTGCATACAGTTGCGGATGGAACCACGTTTGGTATATGTTACTCTAAAACCCTATGATCAATCGACACGCCACGATGCCTAGATGTAACTGTCTCAGATTTAAACAAACAATATGGTTGCCTATTGCCTAAAGCTCGAGATTACAGTCCACACGTTCAGCCCACTTGGGGATTAAGGACTTAATTAGCAACAAACGGAACCACGAGCTCCGTGCCAAACTCATATACTAATTGCCTGATCTCAACCATGGCATGGTGTCACCTCTCGTTCCCTCAGAAAGTTTGATGAGATATTTATGGTGTCTTCGCCATGACGTGACTACCAAAAAGAAGATTTACGGAGGCACGGCACCGTAGCGTGCATAAATTACACATCAGATCTTCTTTGATATGTACGATGGTCGTACATATACTGTATCTAATAACTCTCTATATCACTTAGACAACTCATACGATAGGTTATTTTTACGCTTATCTATATAGATGACACAATCTGATACAGGATTGTAGACAGTATATTTCTTTCTCTTTATTCTTTTTCATCCACATCAGCTTAAATCATACGTGGCAAATACTATAGACAGCCGATGTAAACCCATTCTACATGACCTAACGACGAATTGGTTGTCACAACCAGAGCCTGATTCTAGCTCATTGGTTAGAGCATGTACAATAGTATGACGTCAGCTGCCTGTAAGACTTAACATGTAGGACACTAGATGACGTAGATGAGAAAGATGGAGCATAGAGAATTGAGTCGTCTCTCATACAGTAGTCGATTGTAACACAAGAAACAAGACGCATTATACATAAAGGAGTTGTCTATAGAGACATATAAAAAGACAACTCATTGTGATAAGGACATCGACCTTAAAGATGCTAAGGATGCAACCACTACTTCGACCCGCTGCACTGCATCCTCTACTTCAACCACATTTTCTCCGATAGAACTTTCGGCCACTGTAATGCTATATTATCCAATTGGACCGAGCTACGTCTACATACCATGGTGCTATGTCTACATGCCATGGTACTATGTCTACATACCATGGTGCTACTCCACGTGCCAAGCAAGAGTTCAAGTTGGATACGTTTTGGAATCCCGTTCGGCCTCCGGAGACAGCACTGACTTCAAACGTGTATAACTTCACATACGGAGTCCGTTGGAGTTCCACGAGTACTTGATGGAAAGCTTATTTTCATCCTCTTTCCAACGGATCCGGCCTCACCTCCAAATTCCTTCTATGCACGTCAGAATCGTCAAAAGAAGATGTTGTATCACCTGTTTGGGCCAATTTGGGCCTTGTAATTGTACTCAACTTGGCCCATATGCCGGCCGGCCACCTAGGGGGCGTGCACTGTTCACATAAACAGTAGTACCACCCGCCTATGCTAGTTATGTGCGGCTCCTCTCCCCCCTATTTAAGGAGGCCACTCCCCCTAGTTTTCCTTAGATTTCGTTTATCTTTAGTTTGCCTTCGTTGCAACTTGTATCTTCTTCGTGTGTCGACTAGACCACTCAGTCAAGATCCTTATTCGGAATCCCAACTTAAATCAAATATTTCAATCCTATTTGCAATTTCAGATTGCTATTTATCTTGTTCTTGCGTGCTTCTTCGGTATATGCAGGAATTGACCTTCGTGGTCAGGTCATTCGGGTATTCGTGCACGGTTGATAACGACTTGTTGAGCAGTTCAGCGATTGCGTGGTTTCGAGCCTTGCGAGTTCGTAGCTGGGATCATGAGAGTTGAGCGACTACTACCGATTTATCTTCTCATTGAAAGATCGGGCTAGAACAGGACCTCCGTGGTTCATCACATTGTACGAGCTGTTTTTAGTATTGTCTATAAATGATATGAAGAAGTACTATAAATAGCAGTTGTTTATATCATTGTACATACCCTTAAAACTGCTGGTAAGATATCATAAGTTATTTTCAATTAAGTCGAGTTTTAGAGTGGCCGAGTTAGGTCCATCAACTCTAGCTAAAAAGGAGAGAGGTCAATATCCAAATCAAATCAATTGATCAAGATTTGCCCATAAAAAGCATGATAAAAAGAGAAACCAGACCACATTTCATAAGCAATAATTCAAGGGAGATTCCATCACTCATGACCCCATGCAAGCGAGAGAACACTATAGTCTCCAATCCAAAGCCCAGAGGGAAGAGCTAGGAACCGAAAGAAATGGTGAGCTAGCCTTCCAGAACAGGTGAAAGAATACGCAAACCTGGGTTCTTCGAGTGGGACGAGGTTTTGTGGACAGGGATCGTTCTACGAGTTCCTACCCTCCCCCAACCAACGGCTCACGTTGCCCCTCTTCTTCCATTTGATTACGACACAAGTTAAGCATTTGTTCCCATCGGTTTAACCATGGCCGCTTATCAGAGCAGTACAATATTCCACACATGGCTCCAAGAGGCCATAGAATACTCCCTGTGAAAAGTACACCTGAATGACGGTTTAATCGCATGTGGCGATTGTTTCTCTCTTCTTCTAAGGCTAGGGAACAATATCAATAAGCTTGAGAAAAGATAGGAAAGGGGGTAGGCTAGAGAAACTATGGAAATTGTCATGTCATTTGTAGGTATAAGCTTCGACGTTAGAAGTTAGATCATGTCTGTTGTCTAAGCTAGCGGATGTGTTTAACTCATAATTTATGAAGAGGGTTTAAGCCTTACCTACTGTACGGGTTTTCAACAGTTGTGCCGTGCAAATTATTACTCATATAGATGCATCATGAAAAAACATACCACTAACACTCTAAAATGAGGCCCTCGCCGAAAAAAAGAACACTCTAAAATGAGTCCAGAAAGTAGACAATACTTTGCGAAACTATCTCTTTACCGTGAAAATACCATACGGTGGTTTTACCGTCCCAAATCCGGATCCTCTGCCCTTGTAAGTAAAGGGAGAGGAAAACAATGCAAAACAGTGTTTTTTTAAGGCAACAACGGGAAAAAACACTGTAGCAACTATTTCCTCAAAAAGCTGTGCCGGAAAACTACCTTAGGCGTCTCCAACAGTGTATTTATTGTCGTCTCTTAGTTATGATACGCCAATAAAATCCTACGTGAAGGATAGAAATAGGAGAAAAGAGAGCACATGCCGTCTCTTCAGGAAGAGATTGTCGTGCACGCGAAACAAGACATGATACAGTAATCTACTCTAATGTACACGTATGACGCTTCGTTAAAAATTATAAAATATAAATGTTGGAGAGTATGCTAGAGACTATCTATTAGAGATGTTGTCTCTAAACATAGTGTAGCATATGTTAAAGACAATATTATCTCTAACTATTAGAGGTGTCATTAGCGAAGCCACTTTTTTAACGGTTGAGAATTGCCCTTAAAAACAGAGGCACTGTTTTCCTCGGCCTTTGCTTCACTAAAGCAGAGGATCCGGGGACCAGAGACAAGGGTGAAAACCAACCAACCGAACCGCCGTCCATACAAAAGCCCAGCACGGCACGCTCGGCTCCACATGCTTTCCACGGTCTACCAACGAAGAGAGAAAAGTCCAAGTAAAACTCGCGCTCGTACCGGTGAACGAGAGTGGACGCGCGGCGCGCTAGGGGCCAGTGTCCGGGGGGGCCTATTTAAATACGGTCCCCTACGACTACGAGTGCCGTGCCGCCTCCACTCCAAATCCCGCTCGCCTCCGCCTCCGCTTCCGCCCGCGCCCGCGG
Organism: Phyllostachys edulis; assembly: GCA_036346405.1. Taxonomy (NCBI): domain Eukaryota; kingdom Viridiplantae; phylum Streptophyta; class Magnoliopsida; order Poales; family Poaceae; genus Phyllostachys; species Phyllostachys edulis. Next base: position 10,817,120 of record CM070547.1, on the reverse strand, counting down.
GTTCCCAACCCAGCAAGACCCCGCCTCCTCCCCGTCTCCCCTTCAAACGCGTGCGCCTCCAAAACGCGCGCAACTTGCGGTCGCCGCCGGTTTCCCCGAAAAACATCTCCGCTCTCGGTCTCGCGCCCCCACGAAGACTCACTTTTATAGCCGCGCGCACGCGGTGTCCCGGGAAGTGATCCACTCGCCAAGGTTGCGGAGGAAGAACAGTGCGATAAAAGGCTCCGGAGTCTGAGGAGGAGGAAGAGATCGGGAGGGAGAAATGGCCGCCAAGAAGGGTGCCACGGGATGCGAGCTCTGCGGGGGTGTCGCCGCCGTGCACTGCGCCGCCGACTCGGCGTTCCTCTGCCTGTCCTGCGACGTCAAGGTGCACGGCGCCAACTTCCTCGCCTCCAGGCACCTCCGCCGCCGCCTCGACGCGGACGACGACGCTCGGTCCGGGTCGACGACGTCGTTGGCGTCGAGTTCCTGCGTGTCGACCGCCGACTCCGCGACGTCCACGGCTGCGGCTGCGGCCGCTCCGGCGGCGGCGAGGAGGGGACGCAAGCCGCGGCGGGCGTCCTCGAGGGCTGGCCAAGCAGATGGGATTCGTGCCTGGGACAGCCTGCCAACGGGCGGCCGCCGCCGCGAGTGAGCTCCGGGCGCTGGGCCGGGGCGTCGCCGCCGCGCGCATCCCGCTGCGCGTCGCGATGGCCGCCGCGCTCTGGTCGGAGGTCGCCGCCGCCGCCGCCGCCGCCGCCGGCCGCGGCGGGGAGGCCGCGCTGCTCCGTCTGCTGGAGGCCAGCGCGCATGTGCCGGCGAGGCTGGTGGTGACGGTGGCGTCGTGGATGGCGCGCGCGGCGAGGCGCGACGCCGAGGAGGGCTGGGCCGAGTGCTCCTGAGCCCTACCCGGCCCGGGCCCAGGGCCAGGCCCAGGCCCATGGCCCCTGAGCCGAACAATGTACCGTGTCTTCTCTTCTGAGATACTAGCAGTAGATCGAATGTGACATGTGGGCAACGTTTGTTTGTTTCCCCCCCTCCTTAATTTAATCACCATCGAGGCTAAAAATCTTGTGGTTATGAAGGCCAAGATGACGTCCAAATGGATGGGACATGGTAGTCTTGTAAGGTGGCTTTTTTAATTATTAACTAATTAAAGGTGATTTGATTAGATTAGACTTGTGTGGTCTAGAATGCTGCTCTGGTGGGGGCAACGCGAGATGTCTCTATATTTTTTTTTCCCTTCGGTGATGATCGATGTGTGTGGTCCATGCTTCTTCTTTTTTTGTGTTGGTGTTAGTTGGTATCTTGTCTCGCGATTGGTACCTGTCGACGTTAATCTTTTGAAACCACCCATCGGCAGCATTGTTAGTTAGCTTGAATGTCAAGGGTTGAGCTGATGAAGGAATGGCTGCTGTCCTCCAGGAGTGTTCCTGCCAAGTGCCAACTTCACACTCTCATCCTGAATCTTTTTTTATTTTGGTCCCTCGCGTCAATCAATTGCAAATCTAGCTCTCTTCCCTTTTTTTGGCAAATCTAGCCCCCCTCCCTCTCCTTCCGCGCTCGGGGAGCGCGGAAAGTGGCCGCTCCACACGAATCTCCGCAGGAATGGATGGCACAAAACGAAGAGTTTCAGCGCACCACGCATCATGAAGTGGCCACACCAGCCGGTGTCTTTCAGCGCTCCCGTGAAGGAAGGAAGAGGAGGAGGCTAGATTTACAAAAAAAAAAGAGAGAAGAAGGCTAGATTTGTAGTTGATTAATGTTAGGGGGCTAAAATAAAAAAGAATTCTCTCATCCTGCCCTCGCGATCACCTTTGTGTTAGTGCCCAGCCACTGTCCTCTCCAAAAGTAAGCGTGGACTTCGTATTTTATACTAGTAAAAAATGGTGTGAATGCAATCTCGTGTCAATGGTCGCAATAGATTAGAAGTAATCCTTATCCATAAAAGGTGGCATAACAATACTATCTCTGTAAAGTCAGCAACATATCTGGTACATATAGACATATTGGTGGACATATGAACATAGATAATTTGAAACAAAGAAAATAACTTCACGTTGGTTTGTAAATTTTTAGTTTTTTCTTGCTGTCATTGATTCAGACTTTCTAGTAAATTTCAGGAGTAGTTTAGCTTTGAGAAAGCTAACTGATGGTAGGACAAAGCTTGGCTCCAGTTTTCTTATTTAAATTCTAGGTTTGATTGTGTGAACAAGCACAACCATTGCATGTTTTTCTTTTCAGTTTGTTAAAATTTTCCTAAATCGTTTTGATTGGAGAGCAATTTTAGTGGCCATTTTAGCATATGGTTACGCCGTGGAATCTAGTTAGGAGGACTTTTTATCGATTCTATTCACATAATTATGTTATAGCTATGCCAGGGAGGATTTTTTATTAATTAACCCTTTTTAAATTTTATTTTAAAGTTAACCTCCGGAGAACTTTATTTCCAATTTTAACTTCTTTAGTCACGCCACCACCCGTGGCTTGACAAAACAACACTATCACGTCAGCACGTATTTGAGCAAGCTCTTGTCACGCCACGACCAGTGGCGTGACAGTGTTGTTTGATCACACCACGACCAGTGGCGTAACAAAAAGTGCTATTTAGTGGACTTATCCTACGGCGTGACAGTGTTGTTTGGTCACGCCACGAATGGTGGCGTGACCAAAAGGGTCAGAATTGGAAATAAACTTCGCCGAGGGTTAACTTTAAAATAAAATTTAAAAAATGATTAATTAATTAATTAAAAAAATCACCAGAGAGGCATGGACATTTTAAACTACATTAATCGGTTCCTTTGGTTTAATTAATATGGCTAAATCGGCACTTCATCCTATGTCAGATTTACACCAACAGCTTGAAATTAAGATTCTTTTTGTTGCCATGTTATTTCATCCTATGTCAGATTTACACCAACTGCACTTCATCCAGTTGACAGTTGATGGAGAAGAAGAAAGTGCCGCAGTCCGAGTCATCAGCGTCGAGGCCTGGTAGGGGCTTACCGTTTGTGCCATGCCCAAAATACAGCACGAAGATGATTTGGGCAGTGTCTGGGAACTCAAAGAATCGAGGAAAAGAGTACTACAAATGCCCTAACAACGAAGGTGTAAGGAAATTTCCGACATTACATAATTGTCAACTTGATTTCTGAAACTACACTTTTTTTAATTGGCTGGTGGTTATAGAATTGTCAACTACTTGATTTCCGAAAATTGGTGCTTCATTTTTTTTGTAGAAATATACTAGCAGTTGTGACACTTTCATGTGGAAATATCAATACGAGATCTATTTGGTTGGGTTGCATTTCATGGAACAGGAGAAAAAAGAAGAATGTTGTGTGAAGTTCAGCAATGCACAACGAACAGATCTAATGGTTTGCCATGTTGATGACCATGTGTTGGCACATTTAGCTGAAATGAACAAGTCGTTGGACCAGATTAACAAGTCAATCCTGAAATCGACAGCTACAGATGAGAAGTTTAAAATGATTCTTGTTGCTTTTTTAATTTTATTTCTAGGAATTTTCATTGCGAAGATTAGCAATTGAATTTGTTTGTGAATTGTAATGTGCCATGTAGCCGTGAACTGTAATGTGTATGATTTCAATTCCAGTTATGCCCTTGAATTCTGTTTCCAATATATGATTTGCCCTTGAATTATAGTATCAGCTTTGTTTTCTGTCGTGTTGTCAGAAGTTTAAAATGGTTTATGTATGATTTCAATTCTAGTTCTGCCTTTGTATGCTATTTCTAGTGTACACACTGTGAGTATACAGAGTAAGATGCGCTTGAGTAAATATGCCAGGTTGAATACCAGAAGCTCGAACATGCATACTAGTGAAACTAACTAGAAACCTGCGCACGCCTTAGCGCGCGGAGTTGAACAAATACGACTGTGTACGCTGTGTATAAAACATACAATAAAGTTGCCCCAGAATAACTCAGAGGTACGCTGTGTGTAAAAAATACAATAAAGTTGCACAAGAATTTTCCATGTAAAAAATATGTGAATGCAAGACGATTGATTTTATATAAGCTTTGCGATGCTGATCCAACCACATGACCAAAAGACATATAAAGGTGAACACAACATGCACTAAAAGGTCAAGTGAAGATTTGATAACAACAAACATTACATGAACTTGTTTACGTGCCGTTTAAGACACCACTTGTTTCACAAATATCAAGAGTAAATAGACAAGTGTTATATACAATAGCGATTAATCGAACTTGACAGTAAATAGGACAATAATGCATGGAAAATTACAGGAATGCCAACAATTAACCAAAACATATTAGTACTCACTTGCACCAGCTAGTCAGGCACATCCTGTTTCGCCTCGGTCATCAGTTCCAGCAGGCCCTTCGCTAGGGAGTGGTCGGATTGGGTGAAGAAGGTGGTGGCGGAACCGATCTTGAGGCTACATCAGTGGCAACCAATATAGGAGTGAGGCCAGTCTTAAAGGATTTCAGTGCACTCTCCCTCTCCTTCAAATAACATCCATAAAAAAAAATCAGTCTATACTCTATAGTAAAAAAACATGAATGGAATGTTTAAAATATTTACTGTCCCAAGTCTCAACTGATCAACTGCTATGAGTGCCAAAAGAATGACATGTCTAGAATAGCTGTAATGCTATATACAGTCATAATCAATACTTTGATAATGAATACGGACTATTAATCCTTTATTCAGCAAAACGCGACAACTGAACATATAAGAGGTAGATTAAAAATAGTTGAAGCATTAGCAGAGATTTTCCAAGCAGAACCTCAAGTTATCACTATTAAGTATTAACGCAACCAACAGTGAACACTAAAGGTCATACAGATAACAGATGCATGAAGCTAGGCAGGAGAAATTGTCACCCAACCAAGAGTCCAACATGTTCATGAAAATGCAAACTTGTCTCGAGCTCTCAATGTTGAAAATGAAAATAGGTGGTCCAGTTGAAGGTGGGAGCTGTGGCAGTGGAGACCACAAGAGGTATGAAACCAGCATGGCAGATATTTCAAACCAAAATTGTGTATATATTGCTTAGTGAGTTCAGGCAAATGTGCTCACTTTCTTGTGGTTCTCATCATCACGGATCATTGCAGTGTGGAAACCTTTGTTGTATAGCCAGTACCTTAATGAGTCAGCCGCTCATTTTGTCTCCACAAAAATCAATGTTAGAGGTTGCTGCAGCTAGAAAAACATGCAAGCTAACATGAGAAGAAGTCTTCAAGCAAGAAATAGAAATATGAATACAAATGTAAAATCTAAAATGTAAATTGTATACCTTGGTGTTAGCCACACAGACATATTACTTTTGTAAAAGATCTAGCAAGTAGCCTCTTTTATCCCCATCAGAGAGGAACTCAACTTTCTGCATAATTAGGTTAGTACTTGACCACACCCTCCCAACAGTGATAAATATGTAATTTGACAAAAAGTCTGAAGCCAGTCTCTGAAAACCAGATCGGATTAAGAAAGTTGGATATTAGTCAAATGTATATAAACAAACATAGTCAAATGTATCTAAAGTAGACATTGACAAATGTATATAAGTCTAATCATTTTTTCAACTATATGATAGTAAAAAGCACAATATCTAAAAAACAATGAAATGATCCACTGGAGAGAATATTGAAAGCTCAGCCAGTGCGGCAACGTCATTTTACCTAGCATTTTCGTTTTGATAATATTATATACATGCATTTTCGTTCTGGCCTGAAACGATAAGGTATTCTATAAAGCACAAGACATGTACCAAAAATATTGAATTTGGCTAATATATGAGTAAGCATAAAAGAAATTAAGTAATTCATCCTCCACAAAAAGCCATGAAGAGGAACTGAGCAAACTATAAGCATTTAGGAACTTTACAAATGAAACAAGATAAGCACTATGGTGTCCATCGATCTGTGACTAAATTTCACAGTGCGAACTGCAATCATCCAGATCTTACAAGAAATCAGCATCAAGAACAAGGACGAGAACACACACAAATGCACCCAACAAACCATGCATGGGACTTCAACAGAGTATTATTTATCATCCAATGATCAATAAGCATCGTAAAAAACTAATCAGCAAGGAATAAAAAACGAAAGCCAATAATGAAATAAAAGCATATCATCCTTAGCTAACAAACCTAAAGTTGTTTTGATTTCTTGTAGGGGGATTGTGTTTTGTAAAAACATCACTAAATCTTGCATACGATAGCCCTCTTAGTGCTCTGGAAAAACGAAAAGAACAAACTGGGAATTCATACTTCAACAAGACAAACAAATTGCAACTTCATGCGACATCAAAACAAACAAATATAAGAATATGGAATACCTTTCTAAAGAATTTTGTAAGGTGCGAGATAGTCTTGTTGCAATCTCTTCTGAGTTGCCTCGGGCTACCCATAAACCATTTGAAACAACTACAAAACACAATAAGCAAAGGAAACAAGAAAAATAATAAGCACTGCATTAAGAGACTCCATGTAATAGAAAAAGTTCAACCAGAATCAACCTCTTAATTTGGATATAGCAGCTTAGGTCATTTCAGGTACTGATGATTGACGGCCAAGAAGAAACAACTAGAGCTTGATCTTCTCGTCTGTCATTATGACCAAATTTTGTATAGGCAATCAGGTTAGGCAAACTTAGGAGGGAAGAAAGATGGGCTTGCCCTCGAAGCGAGCGTCGACTTGGCATAGTAGCTCGTTGGCGACGCTGGAGACCTCCGGGTCGGGCGTGGAGAGGCGGGGCACGGGGTGGCCGAGCGGGGCCGCCTCGGAGGGAGGGAAGTGCATGGGTGCCGCTGCCTTGTAGAGGAGCGAGACGCGGAGGCGCCACACGACGAGGCAACCGTCGGAGCCGTAGGCACGGACGACGCTCTCCTGCTCGGCCTCGGCGGCGGAGACGAAGGGGGATCTGGCAAGGGCGTAGGGGGACACGGTGGTAGCAGCAGCGGTGGTAGGCTCGGCCGTGCTCGATGCGGTGCGGAGGAGAGGTGGGGATCCTGGTGGCGTCATGCGCTGTCGGCGCAGGAGGAGGCGGGGAGGAAGAGAAGACGAGAACGGTGGGTTGTGAGGACCGTCGTGGGAGGCGAGGGAGGGGAACAAGGAAAAGAGAAATGGAGATGGCGTGGGACGTGAGGAGAGGAAGAAGCGTGCTGGGAAGCGAAGGAACGACACGCTGCTGCACACGCGTCGCGAGCTGAGCCAGCCCGCACCGAGGAAGCCCGGGTCTCATCGGACGGATGCGGCCGAGCCGAGCTGAATTCGTCGGCGCATAAAAAAACAATGACGTGGCCATTCTCCCCTCAGCCCCTTTCTGCCTCCTTTTATATGGAGAGATGTGCTAGTGTAACTGTGAAGCCAACCATTATGCGCGGACGGCCGAAACTTGGTTACAGCTCAACACGTTGACAATGTAGTAAAGTATCACACTTATGCAGTTATGCTCAAGTTGTCAAAACTGGGTGATTTTCCCAATTATTCTAGTCTGAGTATGAATATCTGGTGTGGTTCTAAGCCTGATCATACTTCTGGTACTTGGGGACAATCTTATGATAGATCTAACGCCCAGCATTTCATTTCTCATAGAAGAAGCTTATGAAAGATGTTTCCAGTGTACACACTGAGTATACAGAGTAAGATGCGCTTGAGTAAATATGTCAGGTTGAATACCAGAAGCCCGAGCATGGATACTTGAGGACCAAAGAAGCTGAAGCTGTGCCCTTGTCTGGTCTACACAATTCAATCTGATGTATTCAGAATTAATAATCTCACCTGGGTAACGATCCAAAATATGCTCGACTAATGTAGTACATAATGCAAGTATGTAATTTCAAGTATGTACCTCTTCCAAGTATGTAATTTCAGGATGCTCGACTAATGTTCAGGTTGCAAGGTTTCCTCAGAAGTACATACCTCTTCCAAGTATGTAGTACACGATGCTCGACTAATGTTCAAGATGCAAGGTTTTCTCAGAAGTACATACCTCTTCCAAGTATGTAATTTCAGAGTAAGCATAACTAAAAGACAGGAGAATTGGTGCTGGGTTTCTCCACCATGTCGTAGGGTACCAAATGGGCATCTCGTCGTCCACCTGTGTGTGATCCATGGAAAGTGTAGTGAGAGGGAGGAGTCAACACTGGGCAAGCTGGAGAGCAATCCAGAGAGATATCCCTGATGGGCAGCCTTTCTTGTTCCGGAATTGCTCAACTTGGTACGAGCGGTACAATGGAATCATCACACAGAGCACTGTCCCTGTCACTTTCAGTTGCTCTCTCTCTCTCTCTCTCTGTCTGTGTGTGTCTCCCTTCCAGAGCTCCTCCAAGGTTCCAACAGCATGAAACCAACAGCGTCAGTCAGCTTCCTATGCCGAGGATGTGTAAATGTAATTTCAGGATGCAAACTGCGTATGTAATTTCAGGATGCAAGTTTCTCAACATCTGAGAAAACCTTCCAGAGGCTTCAGTAGTTATTGACATCAACCAAGAATCAGTAAACATATACCACATCAAATGTCAACATGATCACAGATTCTCAAACAAACCAGCAGGATTTCTGACCAGACTTTTCATAACATAGGTTCAATGGTTCATCAATACATTCAATACCACTGGCAGCTGGACAACTGGGAACAATCGTCACTGGATCCCACATTTCTGGTCAGCACATGGGCTCAACTCGACAATTAATTGTACAGTACATCAAGATAATTCATAAAATAAAATTACATGTCAAATAGTCTGCAAATAACAATAATTGAGTATATAGAGTAGTCTGCAAATAACAAGTCTCCGTGACTCCGACCTCAGTGAGAGTGCCCACTTGATTTGTCTACATATTGAAAACACACACACACACACACACACACACATATCAGATCAAGTATCTAATTAGAGGAACCACCTGTGAAGTGAAAGAAATCAAAATACTTCATTACATTATTATTTTGTTTGTTTCCTTAAAGGGCAGTTGCGGTTGTCGTGGGTGCTGATCTCATGATATGTCTTGCACATACGAGCTGTCTTTCCTATTGACTTCTTCTGCATGTTATACCTCAAATCTGGCCTTATCTGTTGGAAGTAATTAATGGTTTCCTGATCTGAGCGGTTTCCTACTGTGGTCTTTAAGAGGAAAACCCTGTCTGTCTTCTCTCATTTTTGTGAAACACATCCGTGAGAGAGTTGAACTGTTCTCGAACCACTGCGATTAAGAGCTACTCCGCCTCGTGTCCGGTGCATCGGTGGTTGGGAGAGCGAGTCTCAAACCGCGTCCTTGCGATCTCAGACGGAGAGGGCGAATCAGATTTTTAGGAAGCGACTCTGTGACTGCTCGCCGTTCTCTGCATCTTCTTTATTGGTGACGTCCTCTCCTTCGTCTCTGCGACACTCTTCGCTTCGCATCAGTAACATCTAATACTCCGCACTTACTTCTAATTGTCAGCATGGACATATACGCTCTGTTGTTCGTATTGCTTATCGTCCTAGTTCATCTTCTGAACATGTTAAGTACTCATGCTATTTCTGTAGTCATGATTTATTTGCGAAATTATGTAATAACTAATGTGCTAAATAATCTAACATTATCTTTGTTGGAAGTTTGTCCAATACGTGTTACATGCATAACCTATGTATGCTAGTTGGGAAGACATGTTCAATTTACCTTCTTCATGACCGTATCTTAATCAATTATTATAAGCCTAGGTGCAACACCTCTCATACATCTTAAGAAAGTACGAAACAACCATTTGAATGTTTCAATCGTCTGATCGAGCAGCAATGCAGGCCCAAATAGAATACACCCCCTATGATTATTCACTCCTATGAATGGTGCAAATATCATGTCATATTGGTTTGTATTATATATTGTATCGAATGAGAGCAACTCGTCAAAATAAACATAATTCTTCCTGCAGGTTGCATCCGCCCAAAACACATGCACCAACCTACCCTTGCTGTCAATGACATAGTCAAAATTAAATACATCATTGTTCTCGTTCTTTCTAACTAGATTATCAAGGAACATCTTAGCATCTGGTGAATTTATACCCTCTCTCAAAGTACGGTGATAATTTTGCAAGTCCCTCCTTGTGCCTCCTACATTTTGAAATCCACTCTCACTGACATGAAGGTATCTAAATGCTCCAGATGTCCCAATGCTAGCTTGATGACATGTGAACAGTGTAGTCTTAGCCTTCTCATTTACTTGTCTATTAGAACGTATCAAATGCTGTTTACTAGGTGAGACAAAACCATGGTTATGCACTTCCACAAACAGGGGCAGAGATGGGCCTCGGGTCGGTTGGGCAACGGCCCGAGGCCCGGAAGGAATAATAGTAGGATATTTACTGTACATTCATACAATTTTTTAGGTTACAATAGCCTGGCTCGAGGCAGGCGCCCAGCTCCCCAGCGCCCAGGCGGCAGTGGAGTGCCCAGCTCCCTAGCGCCCATTGAGTTGGCCCAGTCGAGAGGCCCAGCGCCTCCGACACCCTATCCTGAGTCCTGACGTCCTCGTCTGACGGGATCAAGAAACGGAGAAAATAATGCACGAAGGCCTTCATGTGCTTTCTCTTCCTTATACTAGTGATAATCTTACCGGCTGTAGATCGAGTTTAGTTTCGATCCAATTAATCTTGACCTGTCCAATTAATCTTGACCTGACCAACAGGTATGAAAAGATTGCGAGGTCACAAACAAAAAATGACGTTGTTTAGCACGTTTTCCATGCATGCGCGTGTTTTGAGCTCCAGATCATTTACAATGGTCAATGTAAAACTGAAGAGATTAAGGACGTGTCCAAGGCTCCAAGCTAAGCTAGAAGCTAGCCGAGTTAGGTCATGTACACTAGATTTACATCAATTGTCTATAGTCTCTGCTGATCTGCTCGACTCGGCTGCTCCTACTCCCGGTGAGATACTTAGATACTTAGATGTGTTTGTATCACAGTATGATGACTTATTGTCTATTGACTTATGTGATGTCTTATGAGTAATTCTGTAATTGAGTATGACTGCCGACTGGAGGCAAACCATGCCAACTATTACTAATTGATTGTGATTTACTGATTTGTGAAACCAAGCCAACTAGTTTTTCTAATCGATGTATTTGTATAAGTAATTAAGTATGACTATTAACTTTCTATTTGAATATTCGATGTACTAGAATTAAAAATACATGGTGAAGAGGACCAAGACATTGACATCTTATTTTCCACCGCAATCAAATCAAACCTCTCCGGAAACAATAGGAACTGGAGGTAGTAACACCCCACAAAACAATCCATGTATTCTGCTTAATCTGGATGACATTGTATTTGCAAGCATTAATGATAACAAGATTTTACAACGTTTTCAAAGTATGAGGTCGCGTAAGTAAAAACTACCTCGTGCTAGTGGTATGTTACATTCTTATTTTGTAATTTGCATTAAAAATAACGTTGTGGTCTTGTGTCCCTGATTTATATATGCAATTTTATCTTTGCAGGTTCAGGTTCTTGTACTATTGCTGATGAAGATATGATAGGCTCAAAAGAACCAAATATTTGTTAATTAAGCAAAAATTACCTCGTGCTAGTAGTATGTTACATTCTTATTTTTTTACTACGTTTTACCTATTTTATCGTATCGTTAAACATGAAATTCAAATTTTATTTCGATTGTACATTTGTGTTGTACTTTTGTTATGCCTCAGTGTTGATAGTATTTGACGTTAGTTATAGACTTATAGCCCTTTAGTTTTGGGTCCGAGGCTCTGTGAAATCCTAGCTCTGCCACTGTCTACAAATGTCTCTAATATGAACTTATTGTCCTTAGTTCGTTTGATATCAAACATGTCCTCACACCCGCACCTACTTAAATTAGACTAATATGCTCTCTTCATTTTGACCTCCAACTTGTCCTTATCTTTTTTCTTCCTTCCAGCCACATCTGCCACAATTGTATCACTTCCATTACAAAAACACCATTGTTAGTTGTCCGTTGTCCAATACAAACAGAGAAGCCAGCAACATACGCATATGCATTGTAAAACTTGAGGGCTACATCCTCATCATCAAAAATCATCCCCACGACAAGCGTCAAGTCATCATTAACTGCGTCGGTTGGGTCGGTCTCGGCGCACCGTGCAGCTGAGAAGCCTCCAAAGAGAACGAGGTGTCACACAAGTCCGTGAAGAAGTCCTCGAGGGGTGCCAATAGGTGTGCCTCGTCGTGCGACAATGAATCGTCCTCCCAAGGTGTTCCTGTGAAGTATTACGTTACAAACGTAATCATGGCAAAAGCATAAAAAAGAAAGTTACGCAAGCAAGCAAGGTGGTCATTCCTGATGCCCCAAAGGCATGCCTCGACAACTCCACGGGTGGAGCTTCGGACCTGAAAGAGAAGATTGCCGTTAGTAACTATTGGGGTTTGAAATAAAGAAGCATTACGTTACGCAAGCAAGCCGGGCGGTCATACCTGGTGGCACGAAAGCGTGCCCCGATGACTCCGCGTACTCTTGCCCCGTGGTGCTCCCACCACGGTGCCACGATGACAACCCCGCCACGTCCGGGGCAGGAGCCCATGGCCGTGAACCACCTCGGCTGACCCCTCGTCCTCGCACTGGTCGGTCCACCGCGTCCCTCGGCGTGTGACAAGTCGCGATCTGGATGCCTCGTCTCGCGGCGTCCATGATCCGCTGCAGGACCCCTCGGGTGTCCCCCTGCGTCATGTGGTGCGCGAAGGTTGCTAACTCGAGAATCTCTCGGTGTAGATCCGTTTTGTACAAGTAATGAACAAGTTAGAAACATAAATCTGGTAAATTAAATATGAATTAAGGATCGTTCAACACGTACGGAGCGGTGGAAAGCGGAGTTCGGCTGGGTGGGGTACGTGTCGGACGTCGCAGCCTCGTGTCGTGGTGGGTTGACCACGACCCAGACGCAACGAAGCCTCTTCCGACTAGCGTACCACTCTATGTACTCCCCGTACGTCTCGAGGTCGTACAGATCATTCCTGTAACACCCTGGTTTTCTGAGCCTTTTTGAAAATTTTCAAAATAAAAAGAACCATCCGGTTTTGTTGCAGTTTCAAAAGCTTAACTTGAGATTTTCAGAATTTGGGTGTTTAAAATGACTAAGCCGAACTTTAATTAACCCTAAAGTTTGGTTCTTTAGAGCTATCAGAGCTCTCATGTTGATTTCCCTTGCCTCCGCTTGTTCTGCTCTTCCCTTGGCTCAGCCCTTTCTCTCTAGATTTCCCTCTTGATTGGCCTCTGTTGTTGTTTTTCTTTTCTTGTCTACTCAGACCTTCCCCTGCCTTTTGGAATTCCTCTCTGTCCAGACCATCCTCCTGGTCCAGACCATCCTTTGGGTCGGACCTCTCTCTTAATCTCTTCTTGGTGGTTTGGACCTCCCCTGAGGTTTAGACCTTCCTTTGTGGTTTAGACCTCCCCATGTCTAGACCCTCTCTCTAGACCTCCCCTCTGGTTTCTCTCTGGTTCGGGCCTTTCCTCTTGTTTGGGTATTTCCTTATGTCCAGACCTCCCTTCTGTCTAGACATGCCTTTATGTCCAAATTCCCCTTAAGTTGGATATTTGCCCACGTCCAGATCTTTTCTTCTCGATCAAACCTCACTTGACCCCTCTGGACCTCCCCTCATATCTTGGTTTGAATTTCCTTTAGTCCAGACCACTTCTTTGTTGGTTTGAATCTCTTTATGTTTCAGCCCTCCCCTGTGGTTCGGACCTCCCTCCTTGTCCGGACCACCCTTTCGGATTGACCTCCTCTTGGGACACGTCCATCCTGTGGCGTTTTAGCTCGGGTGTGTGTTTCAAATGTCCTTGATTTTAAAATTCTAATTTTGGGTTGAATTTCCGCTTCGTTTGGACCTCCTTGAGTTCATTTGGACCTCCTTGTGCCCATCTGAACCTCCTTTGAACCCTCCCCGTGCCCTTCAGGACCTCCCTGTGTCCTTTAGGACCTCCTTCTCACTTATTTGGACCTCCCTGTGTCCTCTAGGATCTTCCTCACGTGAGCAGATCTTTTGGACCTCCTGTCCATAGGACCTCCTTATTGTTGTGTCTTTTGGACGCCCTGTCCATAGGACCTCCTTATTGTTGTGTCTTTTGGACCTCCTGTCCATATGACCTCCTCATTGTTGTGTCTTTGGACCTTCGGTCCTGTGCTCGAACCTCCCCCGTGGGTGAGGACCTCCCTTGACCTCTGCGGGACCTCCTCTAGGTCTCCACAGGACCTCCCCTTGAGCTTTTACTGGCCCCATTTGTCAGTCACGACCTCTTTCTTTATCCTTTGACGATGTCCTCTGCACTTGGAAGTCCTCAAAACATTTAATGCCTGTTGTGTCGCATTAAATGCTACCGTCCTTTTTGCAGCACCCGTGCTATCTTTGTGTCACTTCTTGTACTAGCTCCCATCTTTTCCTCACCTGCTCTTGACCCCCGTGTGCCTTGGACCTCCCAGCAACTCTAGCTTTATAAGCTTAGGCAAGCTCTCTTCCTTTGCCTTTTCCTCATTTTAGCTCTCTGGCTCCCACAGCTTGTTCTCTAGACCTCCCTCGACCAGCTCTCGGGACCTCTTCTCCAATCCATCGGACCTCCTTCGACCAACACCTTGGACCTCCTTTTGAGGGCCCTTCCTTAGTTCTCCTACTCTGTTCGTTGCTATTTGGTTCGTTTTTGGAAGTTCTTTGGATCTTACTTAGTTGCCTTTTTCTGCCTTGCTTTGTTCACGTGTAGACCTCGATGTCGCTGGTGAGCTTGAGCTTGTGAGGGAGAAGATCTGTAAAGCTTTCAAGCAGGAGGCAAGTTATACTCTTGATCATATTGCACCCATTATTTCACCCTATATATGTTATGTTTTAAATGTTAATGCATGCTTACTTTACTAAGTTATTTCAATACCTATTTGTAAATTCATAGCTATACCTAAATCCTTTGTATGGCCCCTGTTGACCTTGAATCGAACATATTGTCACTATAGGAAAACCTGGTTGCTACATTAGTAAGAACCAGGAGCAATTGTGAAATCATATGCTTATTCTTGCTTAGACCAAAAGTAATTGATTCGAGAAAATTTTACCAACATGACCAATACTGTCAAAATAATTTAAAACCATGGCATTGAGTTGTTATGGAGGTTTTGTAAATGTTATGAAAAGAAAAATTGTTTTGGATTGGGGCGAATTGGTTGCTTGGTTGGTGCATGTCCATGCACGAGCTCAACTTAGGTAGAGTTGAGGCTCAGGGGTTCTGTGCTTGTCACCCTAGTCATTTGAGGACCGGTCTTTGAGCCGCAACTTGCTATGCCTATAATGGGCTTTGCCTCACCGTACAACCACATGTCTCCAGAATAGGGCGTGGGACCTGGCCAATTAATTTGCAAAGTTCCACCGCGGTTGTTCCACTTTGATGTGTGGGAGGTCTTTCATGGCCTATGGTCTTTTATAACCTATGTTTCCCACTAGCGCAAGAGGGGGCTTTTCCGGCGGGTTTCTATCCAATGGAAACAAAACCTTAGCGAGGAGGGGCTGTGGTGGAATGATGCATTGTAAAGGCCATGTCATGAACTCTAGACCTCTTACCTTTGGCAATGAGAGGTGGCATTGACGAATGCCAAACAAACTAGAGGAATCATGTCATATGGGTAAAGTGTATAACCTCTGCCGAGTGAAAACTATTCGAATAGCCGTGTCCACGGTCATGGACATGCTAGCAAAAGCCACTCAAGTTAGATATTGTTTTTGTTTTCAAAAGGTTTTGGGATAAACTGTTTTTGGGATTTCTATCCCATGGGTTGGGCAGGGAGCCTTGTGACAGGAGGGTATCCTTCACTATCTTGATGATGAATGTTATCCAACTGAAAACTGAGATTTACAAAATGAATTTTAGATATTGTATAATTGCCTTGGAACTTAGTATTTGTAATTAAAAGAAACTTGGCTTTACGCAAGTCAACCATATTATGCCTTCTCTTGAGATATCCATTTATGCATGTCATTCTGTTAATTGACGGGTGTAACTTGCGAGTACGGTTGTTGTGCTCACTCTTGCTTGAAATAATCTTTTGAGCAGGAAGGAAGCCTTATGATGAGCTGTGCAGTGGACCAAGTGGTCCTGGACGACTAGGATGCGCCCTCCAGCCGATTGCCTGTGGTGTATCGGATGGCCTTTATGTTTATCTTCCGCTGTGTTCTGGTTTGTTGGTTTGTATGTCTCCCCTTTGTAAACAACTTTGTTGATATTAATAAAGATTTCGTTGAAGTGTATGCTACCACTCTTGTATGCTGTGATGAGCTAGCTATTGATCCTTAGGACTAGCTCAGTTGCACAGGGGACCTTGGAGTGCCCGCTGTCCTCGACGACCACCCTCAGGTCTGGTCGTGAGTGGTCCTAGGGTAGTCTCGGCCCTCCACGACCTCCTCTCGTTGGTCGTGGGAGGTCTTGAGGAGACCTCAGTTCCCCACGACCTCCCCTGGGTTGGCCGTGGGAGGCCTTTGGGGCGCCCCTTGGCTCCACGACCTCCTCAAGGACTCTCCTAGGACCTCTAGGCGGTCCTACCGGACCTCCTGGGCGGTCCTGGTGGACTTTCTGGGAGGACTTGGAGGACCTCTCGGGTGAGCCTCTGGTCAGGTCGTTGCCCAGACTTGGAGACCTCCTGGTTTAGCCGCGACAGGACCTCCTGGGACCTGTTGCAGCTAGGCCTAGAGACCTCCCAGGTCGGGGTGTTACAATTCCCACACTGGATGGGGTCCTCATGCGTGCCACTCCAAGCCTCAACCCAAGGCTGGCTTCATCCTGTCCAACCAGGACATCGTGGCACGTACTCCCTTCCTAGTGTACCTATGGACGGCAGCACAAGTATTTAGTCAGCACGTAACGCACATTATGTGAAAGAAGTAAAGAGTGAACTTACGCGTGGACGTGTTCCGGCACCTGCATCCCCCCCAAGGGACTGGGACCTCCTGTCGTAGACCGAACTGGAGCAGGACCCGCTACACCTAGTACTCCTCCACAAAGACATCATGTATCAAGGCCCTCCGTGTGTACCAGTACACATAGTCTCGTGTGCACAGGAACGATAGTCCGTCGGGCGCCCGCGCGTTCACCCTCTCCTGAGTGTACGGTGTCCAGATGACGCGGTCATCGGTCAGCTGACCGAACATCGCGACGTATTCCGGGTAGGAACCTTGCGAAGTGATCGGTGTGAAGGTGACCTGTGTAATAGAACAACGCAAACTTAGCACACAAAATTGTCATTACAATACAAAAAATAATAAATGATCATGAAACAAACCCATTGGCGGCACCACACCGTGCCCATGGTGGGCCGGTCCACGTCGTCGTCTTGAGCGTACAAGCTGATTGCGTACACTCCCAAGTCCAGCTGTGGTCGTCCGATCTGGAAGCGCTCGAAGGACCACAGCTACAGAAGTAGTGGGCATCCGGAGAGAATGGAGCTGTCCTGGGCACAGTGGCACGCGTCGCATAGTGCGAGGTACGTCGCGCACAGTACGGCCGGACTCTAGGCGTAGGAGGGGATCTCTTCCACCGGCAAGTCGGCCACCTCACATGCTTGCCGGACGTAGTGCTTGTCGACGCTGTCGCCATAGGACCCTAGGAATATGACCCACCCGAACAACCATAGCAGGTAGGCTTCGAAGTGCCTCGTAACAACGACATCCCCTACATCAGGTGCCATACACTCAGGCTGCAAGAAGACATGTACACGTCAGCAAGGTTCACATACGAATTTAAGCGAGATGGCAATAGTTACAAATACTTACGTATAACTGGTAGATCCACCTTAACGTCGGCCCGTGCGGGCTGCTGAACTCGGTGTACCCGTTGCCCAACGGCAGCACATCGTGGAACCTCGCTAGGAGGTCCGTACGCCACGTGGCCAAGATGTCGTACGCCGCCAGGAGGAGCCTGTGCATGGCAACCAGGTTAGGAAGGTCACGTCCTGGAGTGTCGACGCCATCTCTCCGCACTGAAGGTGGAACGTGTGTGTCTCTGGCCTCCAGCGGTCAACCAGCGCTGTCAGCAGGGCCCGGTCATATGGAAAACACCTAGACGTACGATTAGGACCACAGTCCTGGTCGTCCTCCCACGTCGCCTCGACTATCTTCGCTAGTGGAAGAAGATCTGCCGCTCTCAGCCTGCATCGAAACGATTAAGAATAAACGTGACTACACGCATAGTAGTTAGACATGGCCACCCAAACACCTCTACAAGGTTTAAAAACTTGACGAAATCGACACGACAGTAGAAAGCCCAGCCCACCGCCGATCGAAAGTAACAGGCAGGCCGAAGCCCACGAGAGCGGCCACCTCCGCAACCACCCGACCACCACCTCCGCTCCCCACCGCGTCCAGCCACCGCCGACGAATCGGACTCGAACTCGAACCGAGCCACAACACAAGCAAACCCCACGCCGGCGCTGTCTTCTCCCCCCGTTTCCCCGCACGCCGCGCCGCGAGCGAGGCCGTAAGCCGCCATGGACTCGCTCCTCGCCAACTACGCTTCTTCCGACGACGACGCCGACGAAACCCTACCCTCCCCCTCTCCCGCGGCTGCGGCGAGCCGCTTCGGCGAGGCTAGCGCGAAGCCCCCCGCCCCCTCCGGCGGCATCTTCTCCTCGCTCCCGCAGCCCAAGTCCGCCCCTCTCTTCTCCTCCCTCCCGGCGCCCAAATCCGGCCCCATCTTCTCCGTCATCCCGCTTCCCAAGTCCTCCACCGCTTCCTCCGGAAACCCTAAGCGTGTCGTCCAGTTCCGCCCGCCGCCGATCCGCCAGCCCACTGGCAACAGCTCCGACGAGGAGGACTACGACGTGAAGAACCGCCCCAGCGCCAGCGAGGCACCCCCGCCCGTATCTGCTGGCTCGGGGCCGGTGTCTTCGTTCCTCCCGCCGCCCAAGCACTCTCTCGGGCTCGGCTCCGGCGCCGCCGGCGCCAGGAGGACGGCCATAGACACTGCCGCGCCGGAAAGGCCAAATCTTGGGGCTGCTGGCCCTTCGAGCTCGGTTGTCAACACAGGGGCGCCAGAAGGGCCCAATACTGGCTCTGCTGATGAGGACGATTCTGAAGAGAGCGGCGATGAGGAGGACATGCCTGTGCCGGAGGAGCAGCATGAACAGCAAGAACAACAGGATTTTGATGCTGGAGCTGGACAGCAACAACAGCACGGCTATGATGCTGGAGTTGGGAGCACTAATGGATACGAAGGTTATACATGGAATCCAAACTACTATGCTAGTTATGGTGCAAATTATGGTTGGGATCCGAGTGGCAATGTGAATTATGGGACTGGAGCACATTACGGAGGAGAGCATGGTGGCGAATATGGTAACACGTACGGTGGAGAGCATGGTGGTGGGTACGGGCAATCGACAGTGGTGCCGTATGGAGGGGATTATACTGGTGGGTATGGACACGAGGCGGCAGCAATGACAGCGCCGCCAATGCAAGAACCGGTACTACCACCAGAGATGGGTAGGATTGGCGGGAAGAGAAGCAGAAATGATACGCCGATGGAGATTTTAGAGGTGAACCAGGCAGAGCTGATGAAGAACCGACCGAGGGAGGACAAGTCCAAACTCACAGGGATGACCTTTGGTCCTAGTTACCAGGTACAGATCCATCATTGCATGATAACTTGATTTGACTTCTGCTTTGCTCTTGTTATGTTGCTATTATGCTTGAAATGTTTGGCTAACCAAGTATCAAATACAGTAGACAGTAGGAAGAGATTGCTAGATAGTTTACTCTCTCATCAAGCACCCTAACCTTATAGCCATCGCTAGTTCGCTACTACTGGTCAGTCGGTGTTTGATTATTGGCTCCTTGGTTAAGTGATACAATTGTATGTATGCAGCATACTCTCATGCAATTTAGGTTCTAATGCCAGTCCATAGGCAACAATTCTTGGAAATAAGTAGAAGCATGTCACTGTGTGGTTCTTTTAATTTAAATTTTTTTAGTCATCTCATCAGGCTAGCAAGTAATAAACCTGACAAGTGACTACTGATAATCCCTCTAAGGCTGCTATATGTTAGTTATGCTTCCAAGGGCGTGGTCGTCGGAACTTCACTGGAGCAAATGACTACATTTATGCTTTTATCAAGTGAACAGTTTAATTTGCGCTATTCATATTTCCTTAACCTCAAGAAAAGTTTATGCCACGTAAATATTGTAGTTCAGGCAATAGTTCTGTTCATGGGTTCATGCTATTTGCACATATGCTTAAGATTAAAAAATATTGCTCTGTCCAGTAAAAAAATCTTGAAAGATAAAAAAGTCTCTGATATATTATTACAGTATATTTGTGAAAATTATAAAAGTATAAGATATGAAAGTATCTTTTAAGTGGAATCTACTCATATCGTTCTCTTTTGAGCAATCTAAATATTTAAAATATACTGTTCAAATATATAAAAGTTTGACTGCAGCTTTCTGAAGTGACAAAAATTGTGACTGGAGGGAGTAGTTAAATGTTGCAATAAACTAGTATCTGTTATTTTGGATATAGTGCTTTCGGAAATTATACCCTCTTGATGGGTTTGTTCATACAATAGGAGTGATATGGCTTAGTTTGGTGGACGGAGTAGATAGGGCACAGATCGCCCTCACACCGGCAAGGACCTGTTCCTTGCGGCAATGAGGCTCTGATCGGCTTAGGGATAACTGAATCATACTCGGCTACCTTTATAGATTAGCAGCCTTTCCTAACAAGAATTACTAAACATAACTTATCTATATCTGAATTATACTTTCCTAACAGGCTTAGTCTAATAATAGAATAGATAACTATTGCCGATAAGGACTCTTCCTGCTGTAGCTGTCATCCTTGCCGAGAAAGACTCCTGCTGTAGTGTTTCATCTTGCTGTGATGGATTCAATCGGCTGCCTCAACCTCCACGTTGGATCCAGTAGCACGTTGCCGGCGCTGGTAGGTTTGTCCAACAAAGACGGCCACAACAGACTGATGATGCACCAAGGCAACCTTGTTTTTAGGTTATACGGAAATACAATTTTTTTGGATGCCGGATAGCGTTATTAAGAAAATCATACTACATAGATTAGTGCCAGTTCTTGATGCAACCGGACCAAATTTTCATAGTGTTCAGCTGTTTTAGCTAGAATGTGAGCTGCCACATTACTTTTGATGATAAACATGAATAAAAGAGTAAGATGATGATGAGAGGAGGGACTGGATGATGTTGTGGATAATCACTCCATTACGGGACCTGTTCATACAGTTGAAAAGACAAACAAGACTTGGTTCTGGTTTTATTGTATTAGGTCAGTGAGCATAGGCAATTCTTTCTTCTAATCTGATTATATGAATGAGTGTATTCGTGATATGATGTAAATGCGGTCTTGGGTCATACCTTCAAGCATCCGAACTTGTCCAGGAAAGGAATAGGCCAGAACAGTAGAACTTTTAATTCACGAACTAAGTTCACTAATGTAAAATAGAACGCTAGCAAGGATCAAAATGTGGTCTCAGTAATAAATGATCCTACCAAAGAGAGGCTTACTTGTGTAGGAAGATGTTGATGGATATATGTATAATTGTACATCAGTACATGTAGGATTAACATCCCAGAGTGCATTGAAGGATCTCATGGTGCCCCCATGAGAAGAGCATTACCTTGTTGGTGAATGTTTCTATACTATTGGAAAATTGTAGCTGCTAATTCAGATTCAAATAATAGCAATTATTGGAGAGGAAATGTATAGGTAAGCCGTGCAAAACTGACTTTCTAGTTCCAACATGATAAAAGTCATATCAAAGATAGCATATTTATATGCCATGATATCTTGTTTCTTTTGTTGGTGAACCAAGCATCTGTTTGGAACGTTATTCAGAGTAGGCTACTTTTACTGAATGAACGTCTTCAGTTCATTTCTGTTCATGAATGTTCAATCAATATTTATTTTTGGATATAACTTCAGATTTCTATACAATCAATAATTTTAAAAAGATATTGTCCTGACCCAAGATTTCTCTATCTTTCACGTAGCCCGCCCCTTCAGCGAAGGGAAAGCCCTCCAAGCTGCACAAAAGAAAGCATCAGATTGGATCTCTATTTTACGACATGAAGCAAAAGGAGATGGAGCTTACTGAGAGACGTGCCAAGGGTTTCCTTACGAAAGCAGAGACTCAAGCAAAATACGGCTGGTGAGCATGGTAAGAAAGGCTGTGGATACCGCCTATATCGGCGTATATTAGAATCGAACTGTTCATTCAGGTGGTTGTCAAAATTTTTGTTGTAACGGTTCTTGTTAATGTAAACCCATTGTATTACTAGTAGCTCAATCAACCTTTGCTTTGCCCAGCATACTATGTGCATGATCTATGCTAGACAGGCTTCTTTTCCTTGCAATTGATTCTGTTGGGCACCTGGTACACCAGCATGTGCTGTTGTGTTGTTGCAATCAAGTAGCACGTAAAGCCTACAGATACAATTATCCAATTGGAACTATATGCTGCTGCCTGCTAGGCTGCTAGAGATATTGAATACTGAATGCTTTCCAGGATATTTTTATTGGAGATTCGCATTGTACATCTTTCTTTCTTTTCTTTTTTTGGAGAGAGGGGAAGCCGTATTGTACATCTTGAAAGAACACACGTAAGTACGTGACCGCCCTCAATTGGGCTTCGTTAGAGTAGCCCATGTGGCAGTAGATGGGCTGTGAGCTGAGCGCAAATGGGAGTTAATGGGCCAAGTCTCCTCTACCTGACTCCACCAGGAGAGGAGAAGACTCTTTGAAGAAAGGGGTCCTCTAAAAAAACGAGAGGAGAAGAGATCGAGACTCGAGAGTAGGGATGGTAACCGTGCCTGATTACTCGTGTATCTGTGGATGAATACCCTAATAGAGGTGGGTATGGGCGTCTTTCTTTGCCCGCGGGCATAGAAACGGGCACAATTTCTTGCCCATCGGGTAAACGGGCGCGGGCATGGGTAAGCTCCACTCGTACCCGCTTCGCCCGATTACCTGCAACCTTCACTGACAAGTGGGGCCACTGTCTAAAACCCTAATAGTTCGGTCGACTCGCTCAAAGCCCCAGGCTCCCATCCCACTTCCCATTTCCCAGCCGCTGGAAGCCTCCTCCCATCCCGCGCCCAGCGACCTGCCCCCCTCCCTACGCGCTCTTCTAGATCTTCCTCCGGTCCTCCCCAAGTCCGCGACCTCCCGTCCGTGCCGGCGACACCCTCCCCGCGCTCTTCTAGATCTTATCCGGTCCTCCCAATCGGCCACCCGACCAACCATTGCGCCGTCACCGTCCTCCTCCGGCCACCACGCCTCGTCCGAACTCCAGATCCGCCGCCTCGTCTGCTCGACGGTGCCCAAGAACTCAGATCGCCACCACGCTTCGCCTCTCCTCTCCCACGGCCCGCGATCGAATCCCTTTCGTCGTTCACGGCCGACGAGGTCGCCGCCGCCAGAACGCCTCCACCGAGAGTAATCTTTGGGCGATAAGGACTCAGAGCTCATTGCTGGCTCTCGCTACCGACGCTACCAGAAGAAGCATGAAGTAGTTGTCGAGGAGAGCTCCACCGCCTCCGTCGAGTCTCGCTTCATCCCACAGGAGCCGTCGTCGGCGCCGGTGCCGGTGAAGTTGGACCCAGATCTTGGCCTCCTCATCGTCTCCGTCGGCTTCTGACGGAAGAACCCCGCGCACGCAAGATGAGCCGACAGGCGCGTGCTTACTCTGTCGTCCCGCCGAGGCCGAGAACTCGCGCTCCAGCGTGGAGTCAACCTCCGCACCTCTAATGCCGTCGACGTCCGGCGATCAGGTGTGGCGGGAGACCTCCGCACCACAGTGATGAAGGGCAGCCAAGCAAGGAGGTGCGATCGAGAGTCGGAGGTTACTACAAGGAGAATGGGAGTAGTGTGGTGGGGAGATTGGTCCGGGGAAGTGGTGATTCTGATGATGCTGATGTTGAGGACACAATGGATGAGGGGAGTGTTGGGAAGGGTGAAAATGGATTAGGGATGCATTCTGGTGCTGACCCATATGCCAAATCAATTTTGTTACTTCAGAGAACGTAGGAAGCTCTTGTGAATGGTATAGTTGAATTATCACCCAGTTTATTCTCATGCACTAACTAGTTGCTAAAGAGCTTGTCCCTTCAGAGAAATAGGGCATGCGTTGAGGTTATTCAAGTTAAACTATGTGTCAATTATCTGTGTAAAGTATAAACCAATGTTCTTTCTTAGTACATGTTATCTGATAACATTCTGTAAGAAGTTCAAGGTCAAATTGAAAGCTTCAGAATGTGGTGTTACTTGGTTACTGTTGCTGAAACTAGAGCATGCAAAAGAAGAACTGTATCATGTCTTCGCGGGTAAACGGGCATGCCTACGGGTGATTGGTACCCGTAGGCGACGGGCATGGGCGAGATTATTTGCCCGTCGTCTTTCGCGGGCATACCCGCGAGGGGAATTCAGGGTCGCGGGCATGGGTATGGACGAGCACTACCCGTACCCGCCGCGCCCGATTGCCATCCCTACTCGAGAGGAGGATTCAAACCGAACCGCACGGGCTTTGTTCATATCTCTCTCGCATCTCGCCGCCCCAAAATCCCCAATTCCCCAAAAGCAAAGCAAACGCGGCGAACCCTAACCATCGTCGAGCTCACCGTCCTCCCCCCCTCTCCTCCGCCAAAAGCAGGAGCTTTGATTCACTTTGCTTGTCTGATCGTGGCACACCGCCGGGGCTTTGGCGGTGCAACGCCGGTGGCTCGTGGAACGGTTCACGACAACGACCAACCATGATAAGTATAAATTAAGTACCACTAACCCACGTCATCGGATAAATTAATTAGTGTACATTAATTAGCAGTGTTCATTTGGTCACAATTTTTAATTTGCACTATTTTATCGTCATTATCAATCGTCTCACTAATATTTCATTTATTACATGTTGTTGCAAGCAATGTCTCTACCGACGCTTCTGGAACCCTTCTACGATGAGGGCCACTGGTGCAAGCTGTGGATCGTCGGTGACGCGAATGACCCTTTGCCCCTGCTGCTTCGGTTGGGGAGGGACTACTGGGAGCTGGACGGTCGCTACATCCTGATCCTTCGGGACACGGGTTTGTCACCCCTTGCGAGGCTGGTCTCCATCGGACGCCGGTTCACCCTAGACGCCAGTCTGCTGTCGGCACTTGTCGATAGGTGGAGGCGCGAGACGGACACCTTCCACTTTCGGTGGGGTGAGATGGCGGTCACTCTGTAGGACGTCTCGTTCTTGGTCGGTCTCCCAATCCGGGATGAGGCACTTGTTCCAGGCCCTTCGCTGGCGGACTAGAAGGCCAGCCTGGAGCATCGGTTCAGTCTACTTATCTCAGAGCGTGCACGTGGTGTCCCCCGAACTTGGCTGAGACACTTCAGTCAATGTTCGCAGGGTGCACCTGACGAGGTCGTTAGGACGCACCTCGTTGCTTACCTTCTTCAACTTTTTGGTTGGGTCTTATTTCCAACCACACAAGGCGATTTGTGCTACCCCAGCTTCGTCTGTGTCACCGAGTCTTTGGTTGACGTGGAGGCTAGGCTGATGCCTCAATATAGTTGGGGATTAGCCATCCTTTGCGCCATATACCGGGGTTATGTGACGCTTCACGGCGCAGCACCATTGCTACCCCCCAACCTGACCGTCTGCCACGTGCTCCTGCAACTATGGAGTTGAGAGCACTTCCCTGTTGGGCGGTCGGCCTTTAGGAGAGCGGTGCACCTGTACGCCGAGTTGGATGACCCGATAGAGTGGCCCACTATGGGATACGGTGGACTGCTACCCGTCTACGCTAAGCCACGGATAGACCGGCGAGGTGCTACTCGTTGTTCCACAACGAGTTCGAGTCGATGCACGACAACGACATCATCTCGGCTCCATGGACTCCAAATTTTGTGTAGACGGTATCGCCACACGAGCGATCCATGCAATGCACCCAGAACACCGGGTTATGGGCGACGACCTACCATCTGGTATTCACACATATGGTGGAACCTTACATGTCGCAGCGCGTAATGCGACAGTTTGGTTTGTACTAGGTCGTGCCCCCTCCGGACGGTAGGGTCCTGCAGCGAGCTGTACACCTGAGTCAAACTTCATCTAAGTAATGTTTACACTTCTTATGTCTTCTTTTATAGCATCAATTCTTCCGAAAATGCAGGCAATCGAGGGCAGGTCGGCATAATCAGGACTGACAAGCGGTCCATCGTGAGTGGACTACGGCATGGGCGGAGACGACGCACTTGGAGATCTTGCAAGAGCGGCATCTGTACGACGTTCGGACGTACGGTGAGTACCTAAAGTGGTATGTACCACTGTCGCGTGCCGGACTCACCCTTCCTCCATCGGAGCGCCCGAAGCAAGTGATGCTCCACGAGAGCCTCCGCCACTCGTTCGATCGACATAGCGCTTCGTGGTGTGACGACACCGTAGGACACTTACAACCTTTGGTCATTTCATTGATGATATTTGTACTCTTCGTTACTGAACCTGTTATGTATGTCACTTCAGTTGGAGTGGACGCAACGCATCACAAGCGCATCGGAGACCGCCATCCGTAGCCTAGACACAACACCGGGGTTGCTGAAAACTATGAAGTACATTTTCGCGGAGTCGAAGAAGATAATAAAGAACTTAAGTTGTGGTCATTCGATGGACGACGTCCTGCGCATCGGGCACCAAGTGGGGGGGGATCGTGCTTACCCGCTAGGTCATCACAACCTAGCAAGTCCAGCCGGCGTCGTAGTGCTTCCTGTCAGTCATCCATGGGCCAGATCGGCGGGGAGGTAAGTTATGTACAAATCTACGTTCTGTTTTTGGTTATGCCTTACATTCCGCTAACATCATGTCGTTTTCCCACCGCAGGTTTGTCAGGATGCATCACTCGTACCGTCCGCGTCCGATACATAGACTAGCGCTCCCCCTTGGTCATCTGCATTGCACATTCGGGAGGTACGAGATTCTCAGTTTACGTCCGAAGTGTTTATTTTGACTAACATCGTTCCGTCTTGCAGCCTTCAGTTGACCGTGAGGGTGACGGTCAGTTCACGTCCACTAATAATGAGGATACAGGCCTCCTAGCTACCACCAGGGAGCAGTACACAGCGTCAAGGTTTGGACCATGGCGATCGAGGTTTGGGCGTACACAGGCGTAGCTCCTCCGAGTTCGGCATCCATCAGACGTTCAAGATCGAGCTCGCCGGGTTGGTACTGCACGCGTCGTCCAAGGCTAGAGATCATCCGCACGACTGGAGTTGCAGACATCGTACCTTAGGGGTGGACAATTTGGGAGTCCATTTATACAGTCTATCGTTCATGAATTCATTGGAGGTGGCATGCCTCAGCAGGATGACATGTACGCTTACGACTTCGATTGCCTCGACGCAGCGACTTCTTGTGCCTCCGCCAACATAACATACTTAACGGTCTCTGTACCCCCTCCGATCCGACACGCGCTCTCCGGATCGGCTCACGTATCTCACGAGACATGCTCGACGCAAAACCAGAAGGCGCACGCGAGCAGAGAGTAGTGGCTCAGACGAATGAGCCATATTATATCCCGTGTTATGCGATTCTGTTTTGGTATATTTGTATTCATATTTTTGTTTTACTATATTTGTATGCATATTGTGGTTGTTATGTGTGTACTGCCGTGCCATATTGTATATCGATATTTTCAATGGACTCAGCCGAGTAAAGACCCAATGAGGACCCAACATGACCAAAACTCAGACAAATTTAATTTTTAAAGCCATACATCCGAGTAAAGGCCCAATGAGGGCCTAATATGACCAAAACTCCATTATTAACTTACATCCATTAAACCCACCAAAACAGCCCACTAAAGCCTACTAAGCCCATTAAAGATACGAAATCCTATTAACGGCCCGCAAGCAATCAGCAGACAACATAAGGGCCAGACAAGTTCACTTTTGGCCCACCAAGGCCCATCATCGGCAGAAAGGAATTGATGTTTCGGGGCATATAGGCCCAATAGCAGCCTGCAGAAACACAAAGCCTACTGTGCCAACGAGCCTATCTTGGGAACAGTCAAGCCATTGCTGGGACGATGTCTACAACGTTCTGTGCTTAACGTAACTAGATTTCTTACGTCGCGACACAAATGTCTGCTTCGTCACCACATCACAGGAGTATAGCGCGAGGCACTTGTACTCAATTAACTGAAAAAAAGTTTTAATCACAATGCATGCATGCACTTCCCAGTTTGAAGTTGCTTATGACAAGATGCAGAGGACATAACGATAAACTGGACAGTTTCTTGCTGCCTTCCCGTACAGAATAAACCATCAAATGAACATCAACTCCGGGTAGCTCATCAGTAGAAGCAACTAGGAAAAGACATCAGCCTGAATCAACCCCAGATAAGCTCCCACTCCTGAAATAGCAGAGAGGAAAACAGAGTCAGGGATCAACTTTTACTTCAAGGGCAGTGGACTTCGTATGATGACCTTTACACCACCAGCATTCAAAAACTGAACTTGCCAGGGTCAAAGACACCACACAATTGAAAGGGCGCCGATGTCATCTCTTGACCCAAAAAAACCGTACAATTTCTTATAACCCATAGTCCAGAGTGCATCTCTTTACAGTCCACAATTGATGCATTACATAAGATATCCATTACTCCTACATCAAGTTTAGCCATCCCTTGCTATTCTTGTCGTTGACATCAATACATAATAATATCTTATCTTAACTAATAAAAAGAAGGGGTTTACCCCCGCGCAGCGGGAAATCATCCCAACCCTTCCTCCCCTCGCGACTCACGAGCACGTCCATGCCAACACTTCTTCCGCAACCACCCAAACCGCCGCCACCCCACTTATTCTTCACACGCACACACCAAGATTCATTGCCGTCCCACTCCTTCCCATCTTGTGCCCTGTCCCCTCGCATTGCAACTCGCCAAGCAGCGGAGAGGGGAGACGGTGGTGCGGTAAGGCGGCGTTCCACACCTCCATCGCCTCGCCCATCTTCTTCTCCAAGCCTCTCTTCCTCGTCGCATCTTAGCTCGCCGTTGCACCTACAAATACCAAAACGGTCAAGACCAAACCCTGCCTCCCACTCACCTCCCCATTCGCCTCCCTCTGCTCCCTCTCAGAGCCGCCGTACAATGCCTCTTCTACACCGCCGCCGCGATTGATATTTAGTGTAATATGTTGATACCAAGCTTTTGCCCTCCCATTTAACTGGCCCTATAAAACAAAAATGATGTTATTGGATACTATTTAATACTTCCACTTGAGCATGGTGGAGATTTCGTTGTTTTTCCTGTTGTTGGTTCATGATTGATCTTGATCAGGGGGATACACAGTGATTTCATTTCAAATCGGTTAGATTTTCGGTGGAGACGAACGCGTCCTTCCTTCGTCGTGCTGCCGTCTCGAGTTCACCACACTGCGTCCTCTTCATCTTAATCCTCCCCTGCGCCGTTGCTACTGTTAGAGATATGTTAGAGCTAGGAATATGTCTTTTGTATTTTGTATAGGGTATATGCCTTTGTACCTTATATATATTGCCCATTGGGCCTCTTCAATATACACACAATATTCATAACATAGTATCAGAGCCTAGGTTCGGGTTTACCATGGTGGTCGCCGCCTCCTAGCCTCTACCCGTTCTTCGCTGCCGCTGCCCCGGGAGGACCGATCTTTGACCTCAGGGGCGACCTCTCGTCGCTTTTGCACCTTTGGGGGTTGTTGCACCTCATCTGCCTCGAGCGCTCGCCGAATCCAACGCTGTCATCGTCTTTCCCGACCCGATCTAAACGGATTCCGGTCGTCATCCTCGTCTACACGTCGTCGTCGCTTGGATCCCACGACACCCTCATCACCATCGGGGCCAGCACCGGCTTTCCCCAGGCTTGCTTCTTCTCGGCTGCTGCCCCCGGGAGGAGGTATTAGAGCAAAGGTTAGGTTTAAGGTTTACTGTTTCCACCGCCGCTCGTCCTCCATCGCCGCTACCCCGGAGACCTATCTCACTCCGGGGTGGCTCAGAGTTCTCGGCGCACCAACAACGTCGCCGAAAGCTCTCGATCCGTCGCCGCCTCGGATGCACCGATGTCGTGCCGCCGATGTCATCTCCTTCGCCGGCCATGATGGAGCTTTCCGCGTCGCTTGGATCCTCGCCACCTCTGCTTTCGGTGGCATCATCCTCGCCGGATCCGTGCGTCTTCGTCATTTATCTGCGGCCTTCTTCTTAATCGCTTCGCCACGAATCGTCTTCATCACGGCTGGTGCTCGTGCCCGGGCCTCTCTTGCTCTTCCTCATCGGATCCGAAGCTCTCGACCGTGGTCTTTGGATCCGGCGTCCGATCCACCGTAGTCTCCTCGGCCTACTCGCTCCTTGTTGTGCAAGCGTCGCCGATGCTTTCAACAGCGCATGGCCTATGACTCGTCTAAATGCCCCCGCTGAGTTGCCTCTGGAGTCGTTGGGTGGCTGGACCGGTCCGAGCTGCTCTACCGCCGCCCTGAGCTCCTCTGCTTCTTGGACTGCCGCCGCCTCCCTCCTTTGCTTCTTGGGGAGAGGTCAATAGAGATTGGGAAGGGAGGAGCTGCTGGTGGATGTTGGGCATAACACCGCCGCTCGGTTGCTTGTTGGCGTTTTGAGCTGTCGGTGGAGCTGTTGGGTGCTACTTTGGGCCATATTGGGCCGCACGTGGTGCTTCTGGGCTAGTGTTGTTTTCTTTCTTCGTGTCGTTTCTTCCGTTGCATCCATCCAAGTCCGTACCACTCTATCTTTGAGTTCGTCTAAGTCATGTGAGTCCGCAAGTTTATTGTTAGTCATAGAAACATAGGAATTTCTTTTACATGGCAGCAGCTGCCGCTCTTTTCTTTGAGCTGCTGCTAATCCGCTGCCCCAAGCTTTTAAGGCCGCCACGCTTCTTCCGCACTACACATCTGTTACGCTTCTTGTGCATTGTGTCGCGCTTCTTTTGCACTGTGCATCTTTTGCGCTTTTTGTGCATTGCACTGCCGCCGTCCTGAGCTACGATCTGCGCCGCCATGCTTCTATCTATTCCTATTCGGCTTGATTTGATAGCTTTCTCTATTCATGTCGGTTTCATCATCTTCTTCGTCATGCCGCAGTCAACTTTCTTAGTCCCTACACCATGGGAGATCTTTTGATACTTGACATATTTTCCAAGTGTTGCATGCTATGATGACATTATCAAGACTCGGACTTTGGATTTTTAATATTTTAGTGTCAACCATCTTCAAATGCAATGCTATTGCATACGTCTTACATTTGAGAGAGGGGGGGGTGTTAGAGATAGGAACATGTCTTTTGTATTTCCTTATCTGTATAGGGTATATCCCTTTGTACCCTATATATATTGCCCATTGGGCCTCTTCAATATACACACAATATTCATAATAGCTACCTCCTGCTCTGCGCCGACCAATCAAGCATTCCCGCCGCCTCCTCGCTTACCACCGTCACATCACACAGCACCACTATCCTCGCCTCTGCGCCTCCTATTGTCGTCATGTCCATCGATGAGGGGATCTAGCGGGGTGGGAGGCGGCAGCGTGGGGAGGTAGCGCCGGCGACAAGAGGAGGTAGAGGAGAGGTAGCGCCGGTGACAGGAGGAGGTAGCGGGGAGGGGAGGCGACAGTGTGGTAAGGCAGCGTAGGGGACAGGAGAAGGCACCGGGAGGGAATGGAGGAGAGGAGGTAGCGGTACCTTGGAGGAGAAGTGGCAGCGCTGGGGTAGGAAAGGGAGGCAGCGACGGTGCACGAGGAAGAGGCAGAGACAAAGGCGTCCTTCTCGTGTTGCCATCTCAAGTTCACTGCATCGTGTCCTCTTCATCCTAATCCTCCCCTGCGTCGTCGCCGCCTCCTGCTCCGCACTGGCCGAGCAAGCATCGTCGCCTCCTCGCTTACCACCGCCTCCTCCCTCGGCCTCCCAACTCATTGTCGCGATGTGCCTGGCGAGAGCTGTAGAGGCCAATGGCCGTGAGAACCAAGTCGCGGCTTGGGTTCAAGGTGTAAGAAAGTGGCCGCCGATGCGTAGCCCTCTTCCTTGCCAGACAGCAATGGCTAAAAAGGAAAAAGTTTATTTTACAACCCTGAACTTTTCGAAAAGTCCAAAAATCAACCCTAAACTACAAAACTGGACATCCTACACCCTCAACTATCAAAACCATTCATTTTAACCCCCCTCGGCCCAAATTGGGGTGGTTTTGGATGACATGTACCGACGTGGCCCAATACAAAATGGTTTTGGTAGCGTGGATGCCACATGTCATTGAGCTCTGATGCTTCTTCTCCCCAAATCGGCGAGAAAGAATACGGCGGCGTGCCGCACCCGGCGTGAGGCACCCCGGCCTCCTCGACATAGTCTCCTCGCCAGAGAACAACGACCAACATCCTCTCTTGCGAGTCGCTCGACCGGCGGCCTGGCCTTCGGCCAAATACCAAACATCCCACCACCAAGACAGCGGCTCGTGTCGCTCCATGCGGGTGATGCCCTCGCCGCACACGATGTCGCAGATCTCCCTCGGGAGGTACGCCTCGCCATCACGTTGCCCGCTCCGCTGACGCTCACGGCGAGGGAGATCTTGGGCTTCACGAAGGTGAAACATTCAAGAATAGCGTCAATAGGCGCCTGATCGACCGGGTCAGCGAGGAGGCGATGGAGCTGGAGCACGGAGTTGACCGCGACGGCCTCGCCGGGCGCGATCTGGAGCATCCACGGGCGGACCTCGTCGAGGTTGTTCGCGGTGACCCCGCGAGGGTCTGGATCAAGGCAGGCCACTGGAGGCCCTGCATGAGGCTGAAGTTGATGACACGGAGGCGGTCGCAGCCACGGAAGCCCTCATAGAAGTGGTGGAAGAGGAAGGCATGGTCGGCAAAGTCGGTGGCGGTGATGTGAACAGCGATGCGGCTGATGTCGAAGGCGGTTGAGATGGTCGCGAAGCTGCGTTCGCCGGCCAAGTCTTGTGGACACAAGCGCATAGTTCTTGCAAACCTCGGCAGCGATCAGCGCAACTTATGAGGAGGTGGCCACCAGATCCCCTCTCCTTTTCTCGTCGCCGGCCACTAGATCCCGCCGCTACTATTTTGCGTCTCGTGTCTAGCCATCGCCTCCTTGGCCGCCCTCATCTCTCGTCTCGCGTCAGACTCTGAGCCAGCTCCGCTTTCGACTGTCATCGCCGCCTCGACCTCTGCGCCTCATTTGTGGCTCACTTGCTTCGCTTCTGCCTCGGCCTACCTCCTATGCCTCAGGAGGCCGCCTAACCGCTCATGCTGTCGTGCCGCCTCTATTGGGACCCTCAAGCGCCATGGCCAGACGTCTACTTTTTCTTCTTATCTCTTCTCATGACGCTCTGCTTTTTCGAGCGGTCTCTCTCGACCATCGCCTCGTTCTTGCTCGGCCTCAGCCCTCTGCCGCCGTCCCGCTCGCCTCGCTCCACCTCCACCCTCGCAATGCCGACGATAGGTGGCGTTGGTGTCGAGGAGGAGACCCGATCGGATCGAGGCGGTGTCGGCGGCGGCGGTGGCGGGCACCTGGGCCAACCATGGGGTGGGACGGACGACGCGTGAGTGGAGGATTGGTGGTGAACAAGAGACTCTGGGGAGGATTGGCGGTGAGGGTAGAAGGGTGAAGATAGAGATGAGAGAGAATGAGAGGAAGAAGAAAGGAATGAGAGGATGACATGCCTGACATGTGGGCCCCATTAACACGTCAGCGCCACGTCACCCAAAACCGCCCCTGTTTGGGTTGAAGAGGGTAAAATGAATGGTTTTGATAGTTGGGGGTGTAGAATGTCCGGTTTTGTAGTTTAGGGTTGAAATACAGACTTTTCGAAGAGTTCAAGGGTGTAAAATAGACTTTTTCCGACTGAAAATGGCCAGCACGTCGAGGAGAGAAGTTGACATCAACTTCAACTTCCAAAGGTAAATAATCTATGAGCTCAAAATTTTAATTTCCGGATAGTAGTAGCAACAGGTGATGTGATAGGCAGAATTAATATTTCTATTTATGTGTGTGAAAGAAAATGATATTTATTATGTGGTTATATATATCACTCTTTTTTGGTGTTCCGTTGCAACGCATGGGGCACCCTACTAGTTATTCATTATTATTCTCCGAAAAGGACAGAGGTCTTAGCATACAGAATGTAAGCATCATTTTGGTTCCGCACATAATTTACTCACAAGCTAGATTGTAGATTCTATCACACTATCACGGTTCCACACTAAGCTTCCACACATTGGCCTATTTGCTCTGCAAGCTCTTCAGTTCAAAACTAATATTACTACATTTTAAGTGGTAAGAATTTTGTCACTTCCACAGGGAACAAACAAGTTTCACATGTCAATGCATATATTCGTCAAAAGTGACAAATTCTTCAGACCTTCAGGATGAACTGAAGCCATATATACCATTGAAGTCCAACAACACATTAAATCAATATGCCAATTCCAATTTATTCTTTTCAACAGAACATCTTATAATCATTAACCTAACCTACTAACAATGATGAAGGCGAATAGAGTAAAGTGAACTTACACCACTATTTGGACAGATTACATAGAATGCTGCCATGGTGCAACTATAATGTATTGAGGTTATTTTTTTGGAGTAGACTAAGTAATGAACTTTTTAAGGTTAGACCAGTTAAGTACAAAGATCCTCGTGTCATATGATGGAGTAGACAGACATATCTGATTCATATGATGGAGTAGACAGACATATCTGATTATCTTCTCACTTCTCAAATAAGTTTACTCCACAATTACACAAAATGGACACACACAAAAGATGACCTATGCAGCGATTTCAAGACAGATACTCCCCTTAATTCCAACCTATGCATAAACAATAAAAGATGTATTATGAGTTACTAATTACACACTGCATCCAACAAACGCTTCATTTGAACATCGAGTTTAAATTGATCAACCAGCAACTTTTCACCCCTATTCTACAGGAAACAGAGAGGAAAGCATAAGATAGCTCAAAATTTCTAAGCGGCATCCTTAAAAGTTTACATCATTTATACATTATACCGGTAAAACTAAACAATATACTAACATAAAGTAAAAGGATAAATTGATCATTTCCACATACTTCAGGTCCTGATACAGCAACACTAACACCAATATCTAATATCATCAGTCATCACAGCAAAAAAAATATAAAGTACCACCATGTCGGCTAAAACCAATCTAATGCCACCGAAAACTAACCAAACAGATGACGAAATACCCAATTGCCCCAGAATACCGATCATTCCACCACGAGCCCGGAAAATAGGATATAATTCCGGCCACCTGTATAGCCAGAATCTTTGAATCTACACCCTATCCATGAAACAAGTCCCCAGTCTCCGCCATTAACATTTCGCATCTAGCCTAACGCAGACGCGATTTGAACTCCCGAATAGCATCGCATCGCGCCGCCGGATCGAATTAGGAGATAAGAAGATAAGGGGGAGCCCAAGAAGCCTCACCTCCGCGAGGCGGATCCGGATCTAGTGGTGCCCGCCGTGCTTCTCGAGCTCCTCGAGGTGGCGGCGCTCCCAGGGCAGGGCGACGAGGTAGGAGAAGGCCATGCCGCCATAACAGACGTGGAAGAGCGGCTCGGGGGAGCCCGTCTCGATGTACTTCTCGATGTAGCGGTCGACGGCCTGGTCGGTGCTCTTCTTGACGTTCTCCCAGGTGAGGCGCGGCTTGAGGTAGCCCGGCACGTCGCGCACCTTCATGCCGCGGATCTCGTTGTACAGGGCACGCAGCGCCATGGATGCGACCTTGGATCTCTCTCTCCCCCTCCCGCCTCTTCCCCCTCGCGTTCGATTCTAGGGTTTGTTTGGTCGTTGCCTTCGGAGAGGAAAGACGGATTTGCTCGGGTGGGGAGATTTGTTTTCGTAATGGGTGGGGTTGTTGGGCTGGGCTTGAAGAAAAGAAGGAATTTGCTCTCCCTTTTATCTATTTTTAGAATTTACATTTATTCTCAATTTAATATATTTTTTTGTCCCATCCTTTGGCTATTTCTTCAGATTTTGCTCGCTTTGCATTATTTTATTCTTATAGGCCCGTTTTTCCGTTACATGGCATGTGAAATTACTGTCTTGCCCTCGGTCAGCACAGCCCAAATCCCGTCGCACGAATGGTCGCACCCGACCAAATTGCTCTTAGTAGCTTGCGGTCGTTAGGGTTCATCCATTCCGGTCTCGCTCGCTCGTTCTCTGCAACTATGGCCTCATTTGCTTTCATGGCCGTAGTAGAGCCCTCGACACCCTAGTGCTTCTTTGTCCTCCTCTCTTCGACTTCACAGTGCTTGGCCAAGACGCTCTCTGTTCTTTCACGATCGGCGATTCAGCCTCTAGGGTTCATCCATTTCCCCCTTCTCCCCCCCCCATTGCTCCCAATCCCCTTTAGGGTTTAGCGCAACAGCTGCGGCGAGTTGGTAAAGACGGCATGTCGCGATCGGCGGTTCCTCGAGCGTTGAAGGATGGTCCAGTACACTTCGGGTTCTTCGATGATGAACTTGTCTATGTATTCTCTTGAGCGACCGGACTTCCCTTGTGGAGTGCGGCGCAGAAGAAGCCTTGCTCGAATTCACTTGCAGGAAGCGGGCAAATGCGGGGAAGATATTTTACAAGTGTCTTATGAACTAGCCGAACGTAAGTAGTCATTGCTCGATTTGGGTTTCAATTTGGGAAGGGTTGCTTCATTTGATTTTGGGATCCCTTTGTTGTTTGGTTTGCCATAGGAGCGAAAGACTTGCTCCTTCTTCATGTGGACCGAAGAATATGTGGATTTTCTAACCAAGAACGGGGTGATTCAAGAGGACACCACTTCCCCCGAAGATGCAATTTCAGATTTACTTAAAGCCACATCTACTCTGAAGACTGATTTTGAGGCTATGAAAGTAGAGCTCGCGGAGTTGAAGGCTTTCAATGGTAACACTGATGCCACCATGTATAAGGTGTTGAAGCAAGGGAGAGTTTCTATCACAATTGGTGCTCGCAACTTGTTGGTCATTGCTTTAGTTGTAATGGCTGTAATTGTTGTATCGGGGAAGTAGTTTGTCACTTGTACCTGGTAGTAGTCTCATTTTGTCTTGAAATGGAAATTAAACTTGATGTGTAATAGGTGCTGATCTTAGTTGGGGCATTTTAGTTGCTTGGTGTCAGCAAGGTGGTGATCATTTTGTTTGCAAAAGTGAACATCATGTGTAATTTCATCTGTTGAAAATGGCAAGCATTTTGTGGATCATAACATGTGTGACATGTTGACTGTTATCTCTTTTGTATATGTGTGTTAATATTGAATGTCCAGATCAGTAGTCTGAAGATAGCAATATACTGACATACTACAAGTCTCTGAGCTAATTGACAACATAGAGTTGAGAACATCACATTCTTAGAACTGTGAAGGCATAAGGTGATACCTGAGCCTGTGCCTGAATATCCTCTAGCTCAGTAAGCATATCTGAAACGACTTCCCAACATCTCTGCATTAGGTTTAATAGCCTAGGATGTGCATTTTCTGGAAGACAGAATTACAGGCCGTAAAACCAAATCTAGGTAACTATAAGCTTGTCATATGAAATAACATAACTAGTTAACTACCTTAGATATCATGACTTTTGTATTATCCATTAAAAGGTTGGCAGACTTTAAATCTTTATGGACGATGCCCTTCTGATGCAAGTAAGTCATCCCTCTGCACACATCAAGTGCGAAATTCAAAAGCATTGGGAGGTCCAAGACATTATGCTCATTGTGCAAGAAATCAAATAAGCTTCCTCCAGACATGTATTTTGCAAGATATAATACATATATTAAGTTGCTAGTGGAGGAGAACTGCTTTAACACATGTATACTTGTATGGAGCAAATAATAAGACGGTCTTCATCACATAACAAACACACTATTTCCCAGATGTTGGTGAGCATTTGATATTTCCCAGAACAAAGATACTGACAATATTCTGAAATGGCTACAAGTCCATGCAAACAAGTCTAGAACACAAATTATTATTATTTGCTCATTTCTTCTTCTTGATTGGTGTCAACTTCTTCCTGGGACTAGTAGTGACCTTCTTCCTGGGAGGTGTGAACTTCCTGGGAGTAGTGTCTTGGCTGTCAACTCCTCCCATTGTCAGTGCTAGCTGCCTGTATATATATTACATCCATTGCGAGATGCCCATACATACTGACAAAATACAAGCCCATACATATTGACAAAATGCAAGTCCATACCTCCTAGTGACAGGACTAGGGCTGTTGCTCAGGGTTGCTGGCTGCAATGCGACAGGGGGTGTACAAACAGACGCACCCTCTGCTGGTTGCAATGCGATAGGGGGTGTACAAACAGACGCACCCTCTGCAATTCCTTTCTTTGTAGCCTTTCTCTTCCTATTGTACACAACAGTTACACAAGGCAACAAGGAAACATATAATGCAAAAGGTATAAATGCATCCCTCATGATGTTACCTTTTTTTGTTTGCATTGAGACGACAGCCGTCAGCATGATGGCCAAGCTCCCCACACCTGCTGCATTTGCACTGCCTTCTTGCTCTACTTGATTTTCCCTTCTCCAGGAATGATGGAAACCTATTCTTGCGAGGTCTTCCTGCTGATCTCTTCCCAAGTGGTGGAAACAATTTAAATCCCAGGTCAACTTTTGGCCATTGGTTCTTACTGGTTATTGGCTGAACAACCCCTTTATAAGTAGCTCTGAACTTGGCAACTGAGTAGTAATTGTGTACATATCCCTCCATATTTGCATTTCTTATAGTTGTAATAAATGCCATTGCATGAGGGCATCGTTTGCCTGTTAACTGCCACTCCCCACATGTGCACTCTTGTGCAAGGATGTAAACAACATGTGTGTGAACTTCATGATTGTTGTCAACCTCAGTTATCTCTGCAGATTCATGTGATGATGTACCCACCTTCAAATTATCTAAATTCTTAGTCTTCATATTGAGTTGGTGTATTATGGCTGAGAGAATTTCCCCCTGCAACCTCTCTCTAATTCTCCTCCTCTTGTAAAACATTTCCATTATCTTTTCTCTTAGCTTGTCTACTAGTTCCACAACAGGCAAGTCCTTTGGCCCTTTAATCCAACTGTTGAAACTCTCAGCCAGATTGTTGTTGATGTAATCACATTTGATGTCCTTTGAGAATCTACTCATCCATAGCAAATTATGGTGCTTCTTCAAGTAGACTCCAACCTCAGGACTTGCTTCAAGTATTCTACCCATGTAATGGTTAAATCTGTCTGCTCTGTATGCCATAGCAGCTGGGTACATGTTACCAAAAATAGGACCATGAAATTTCTTCACAAAGTTCTGCATAAGGTGTCTAAAGCACTCTCTCTGCCCAGTTGCAGGGAATACATTCTGCACAGCATTTTCTAGACCTTTACAAGCATCAGAGCATATAGCAAGGGTGAGAGGATTACCTATTGCTTTCTTCAACTGCTGCATGAACCAAGTCCAGTTATCAGCTGTCTCAGATTCTATAAAACCAAAAGCAACTAGGAACATCCAATTATGTCCATCTAGAGCAGTCACTGCAGCTAGCTGTCCATTCCATTTGCCATTCAGAGTTGTCGAGTCAATACTCAAGTATGGTCTGCAACCTCTCAAAAAACCATCAATACATGGTTTCATAGCCATGAAAAATCTATGAAAAAATATTTTGTCACCTATTTGTCTATTTGCTATCTCAATAATACTACCAGGTGACCTAAGATCAATCTCTGCCTTGAATCTATACAACTCCTCAAAACTGTCCTCCCAGGAACCAAATGTCCTATCTATTGCCTTCTGCCTACCAGCCCACACTGCCTCATATTGCAAAGTGACTTTGTACTCATCCTGCAACCTCTCTTGGATTTCTTTGGCCCCTAGATGTGGGTGCTTCCTCAAGGTCCCCATAACCCTGTCAACCACCCAACTAGTCGATGACATGTGTGTTCAAATGGCTTCTTGGTCACCTGCAAATACAAATATGACAGCTAACAACATCATATAGCAAACATGACAGTTAGCTACACTTATCAAATATAGTTAGTACCCTGATGGTTTCTCCTTTCTTGGTGCTATGAGCATTAATTGTCCATGGGTAGCACACATCCCTGCATCTGCCCCTGAACCTTGTTTTGTCAGATTTAATGGTGTGGATGTCAAATTGCCCGTTAATTGCATACTTTCTAACAGCCAGTCTGAATGCTTTCATGTTAGGGAAGACGTCGCCAACACTCATCGTTGGATTATCCTGATCAATCACATTCCCAGTCTCTCCAGGTATGTCATCATCCACTGCAATTGCTGCCTCGGCAAATTCTTCCTCAATTCCACATGGAAGAGGACTTGACATTGGTGTTGTTCTTTTAGAATTAACCCTGGCATCATCATCAGTTCTCAAGCCAAGTAAGAAATACATGTCATCCTCGCCCATAGCAACTTCTCTATCATCGTTAGCAGATGGAGCACCTTGTGTGATTACAATAGTTGTCCAATCCACTGTACCTTCAGATGCCCAAGCGTTGCGGGGATTATTGGAAGTACTTCCAACTG
Organism: Phyllostachys edulis; assembly: GCA_036346405.1. Lineage (NCBI taxonomy): Eukaryota > Viridiplantae > Streptophyta > Magnoliopsida > Poales > Poaceae > Phyllostachys > Phyllostachys edulis. Next base: position 10,776,563 of record CM070547.1, on the reverse strand, counting down.
GTTGTGATACGGCAATGGGACTAGGAGAATGAGGTGCATTGGAGGCACAAGAACCATCTGCACTGATATCAATTCTTACTGTAATTCGGTCATTACCTCTGAAAACTTCATCAAGGTAGGTCACACTAGACTGACTGAACTGATATCCGGCTTTGGGGACAACCTCTAAAAATAAGAACAAGTATTTAAGGTTCTATCGATCCATTAATGCCTCCTGCAACTCATGTGTGTACAAAAACTTGACATGTTCGTTGGTTATCTTGTCAACTCCATATGCAAATGCCTCCTGAGAAGATCCCCAAATAATCCTCTCTCCAAGATCAGCATACAATTTGTCAATCATGTAACCCTTAACATTTACTATCCACTCCAGATCTGTACGTGGCATAGCCGTTGTGCTACCATCGTTCAACACGGCAATGTAATCCCCAACTCTAACGTTTATCCTAAACACCAATTCAGGGTCAATCCTACCAAATGTGCAACAGAGAAAAACGGAAATTTCATTACTCATCAGTAGTTCATACCTACACGACAATGGCACAATAGAAGGCAGTGCAAAGAAAAAAATAGAAATTTCATCACTCATCGTTCCAAGCTACGTTGTTCACACGCATCAAGCACAACAGAAAGGGATACAGATTGAACAAGCAACAATGGTAAGTGGGGAAATGGGGACATATCCGACTGGGATCTCCTTGGGATCCATGGCGCCCTACTAGCTTGCTCCGCTGCGTCGCCGCCTTCAAGTGTCATCGGGAGCGCGAGCACAAAGAAGGGGATTGGGGAGCCACACCCAGTCCACATGCACCACTGCCGCACGCCGCGTCATCGCCTTCAAGTGTCGTCAGGAGCGCGAGCACAAAGAAGGGGATTGAGGAGAAAAGGATGAACCCTAGCGAGCACAAGTGACCGAGAGCGATTTGGTCAGGGGTGCGACCGTGCGTGCGACGGGATTTGGGCTATGCCGACCGAGGGCAAGACAGTAATTTCGCATGCCATGTAACGGGAAAACGAGCTTATAAGAATAAAATAATGCAAAGAGGGTAAAATCTGAAGAAATAAACAAAGGAGGGGGCAAAAAATATATTAGGTCGGGAATAGGTGTAAATTCTGAAAATGGATCTAAAGGAAGGGCAAATAATGAATTCCCCCAAAAAAGAAAGCATCACATCTTCAAGCATCAAGTGTATCTAAAGGGTCAAAAGAACTCATAATGGTTCACATAACTTAACTAATCTTTAGATAATACTAGCTGAGTGCTCGTGTGTTGCAACAGGTGTCAAATAAACATATATAAGTTCTAAACTTGAAAAACCAATATACATAAGGTAGTTATATCTACATCTAAAATTTGCATAAATAATTCGCATCCTATTAACAAGCCACAAAGAGTTTTATCACAAACCACGTGCACAGAAGATCTAATTGTCCACAGAAGATCCTTATAGTAATATATGCATGTATACACATATCTATCCACAAAAGATCCCACCAACTTAAGTGGTGAAGAGGTAGATGACAGACTCACTATCACCACCAGATTCTTCTTTTATAATAGTAAAGATATTATGCGACTAACAATTATCAAAAGAGTTATCACATTTTAAGTTAACACATTTTACTCTTCACAGCCGTTGCTTAGTTTGTCGCGGCGCTTTCTTGGCACTTTGAACCATGTGTTGTGATTTTTTTATTTAATCCTTTTTTAATTATATTTTAAAGTTAACCCCTCGCCAACTTTATTTCCAAATCTGACCCTCCCGTGGCGTGACCAAATCAAATTGTCACGCCACCAGTGGCGGCGTGACCAAAGGTGCCACGCAAGCCCTCAGCCGCTCGCTGCGCCAGCGTGGAGGGCTTGCGTGGCACCTGTCACGCCTTTTTGTTTGGCGTGACAGAGCCCGATTGTCACGCCTTCTTGCTTGGCGTGACAGATCGCAATTGTCACGCCATTTATCACTGGCGTGGATGGGGCTATTCGGTTTGTTTGGATTCCATTTGGATTTATAGATTTGTAGCCAACAAGTACTTCGTTTTGAAATATCAAAAACAATTGAAGATACGGTGATACATAACGCCATGTACATATAACATTTAACAATTCACAACTTGAAAATAGAGACATATCTACGTAACCAAATATAACACCATCCTTTTTAACTAAGAGTAAATAGATATATGGACCTGTAATCTTTTTTTGCTTTGAAAACCTTAGACACTTTACAATATTTTCAGGGCGTGTCCCAGAAGTGATACATAATGCATCCTAGAAAAAAATGAGTAATATGTGGATTGTGTGGTACAACATGAGGCACAATTATGCACATATGCTAGACAGTACCGCTGATGAAAGATACGTAAACATCCTAGTGGAATGATAGGTGGTGCGTAGACATCCTATTGGAATCATAGGTTTGTGGCCGTAGACCAAACCGTAAACATCCGGAACTCGTTTTTGTCATGTTGTTGGATGCTTTACTACGCGAAGAATTGAAAGCGAAAAGACGATGAGATTTAAAGTTGTGAATTAAAATAGACTTCATAACAAAGCTTGGAATAACATGGCGCACAGGGTTTGGTTACATGCATAAGAAACAACATCATGCACGATGCAATAAACCGAAGTTCTCCTACGATACATATGCGCCTTTTTTGAATGGAAATAAATTAGACCTTCCGGGAACTAGTACGGAAAGGTGCCTCGTACTACCCACATAGAGTGTTCTCCAGCTGGGCGCCTCGGATGTGGCTGACCGTCGTTGTAGTGGCACGCACATATGCAGTTAGGGTTGGCGCAGCAGCATATGGGATCATAGGAACTTCCTATATTCACGACCTCCTCGTTGCCCCTCTCGCGCTGCATCTGTTGGCGGAGGTCATCATTTTGCTCCTTGAGATCTTCAATTTGTGCCTCCAAATCAAAGATTCGGTTCCACAATATATCCACGTGCATCGCAACATGTCGTTCATGGGGAGGATCGATCCAACAGGTAAAGTTGTATTTTGCCATCTGCTGTAAGGGATGGTTAGTATGGATGATGTATTAGTAGTAAGTAACATGAACAAAACTATTTACCCCAGAGTATGGGCATCGGAAGAAACGCCGTCCGCCATCGAAAGGGCCGTCTATGACCTGCATGATAGCGTCCTCCCCGTGTCCGCATTTCAGCCACTTAGGTTGGGCACGCTTGTTCGGCACCAACCGGTAGTTAGGGCCAAAGTCCTCCCTCCTTTCCAGGAGAAGGTCTTGCTTCGGCGACCCCGGTTGGACTGGTCCCTGGGCGTCTGTCATGGTATGTTAGTGTATGACGGGGAATGTTCTTCTTCCTACGGTTGGAAGGATCGAGTGGTCCTTCCGGGCGCGTGGGGCACATTTATAGCCATGGGAGGCCAAGACTGACGGGTAATGTGTTAAGTTGTAGATGACAAGACTCGACGGGGTTATGCGCTGGCGCAAAGATAAGACCAAGCAGGCGACTTTGCGAAAGAATAACACCAAAAGAGACTGACCTTTTGCGATGACAAGACCGGACGGGCGGCTTTTTGAAGTGACAAAACCACACGGTGCAAACATTGCGTTGACAAGGCCAAAGGAGACAGCCTTGCGCAGTGACAAGACAAGACGGGACAGCTTTGTGCAGTGACAACTCTGATCGCCTTGCCAGCTTTTCAGAACGAAAAGACATTACTCTGCAAAGAAAGACGTAGAGTGTTATCACGTTGATCTGAAAACCTGGCAAGGGTCAAGGTTGTCCAGTCGATCTATAATGAGTTGTAAGTAGAAAAGTAAGTGATATTCGTTCAGAGAAAGGATGATTGATAAGCCTTCCGTCGTAGTGTTGTTGCTTTTGTAATTTTTGTATAATTTTATTCGTTCAGAGAAACGATATTGATAAGCATATCAGACTAGGTATAACCTTGATGATGTCGTCCAAGCAAACTCGCAATGGGCTGAGAACACTCGTTGTGATTATGAAGATGCCCTAAAACATGGAGGATTCGATGTCGGTGCGAATGGTTCTTTCTGGGATTCCACTAGAAGAGGCATACTTGCAATATAGGCTTGCTTTGATGGCTTAGCAGAGACACGGAACCAGAACTACATTAGAGTCCGCGGACAGAAGCACGTTACACATAGTCACATGGCATGATGGTTCGGCTAATTGCTTTAGTCATCCTCGCTACTACTACGGTACACTGCGACACAAGCATCCGGACCATGTAAGTATACATGCCTTTAGGGGATAGTAAAAAACATGGCGGGTAGGACGGGGGACTACTACGAAATGACCTGTCGTACAATACAGATCATGCACGACAAACTGATAATTTGACAAAGAGTGTCCTATTTAACGACGTCGGCCGATCTCGGTCGAAGGAGCCTTCCCCTTGTCGCCATACTCTCCACGTCGGGCTGGTGTGACGAAGTCGTCCATGTCCTGCGATTCCATGATGTAAGTGCATCATATAGTGAATATCATAAGAAGGATGTAAATTCTTCATAACTCCATGATGTGACGGCCGGGCTCAGCCGTGTGAGCCTTTCCCTTGCCCTTGTCGCGGGACTATCCACGTCGGGCTAGTATGTCGAAGTCGTCCATGTCTTGCGATTCCATGATGTAAATGCACTGTATAGTGAAAATCGTAAGAATGATGTAAATTCTTCATAACTCACGTCGTCCATACGTATTACGCCCGGGCGACCAGATACGCTGTGGCGGCCAGGCACAGCTGCATGAGCCTTTCCCTTGCCCTTGTCGCGAGTACTAGGCTCGTTCGGTGCTTCCTCAACAGGGTCCGGTACGTAAGGTTTCCACCGCACGAAGTTCTCGGCCCGCACCGAGTAGTTCAGTATGTACTTCTGCTGGATGAATGCCCTGTCATACATCTCCGGACCGTCGATCCACTGGAAGAAGTGGCAGCGCATCTCGGGCTGCCATTACGTGGGGATGAAGTTAAAAAATTTAAGGAATTCAACGTTGGGAGAGGAAAATCGATACGCGTGAAAAAAAAACACTTGCGAGGTGGTGCCCGCACGTGTAGTACGTCCGAGCGGCGGTGTCTGGGTGTGTGGACTGAATGATCTCTGTCGGTTCGCCACACACACACTGCGGGATCGAAAAACGTGGTGGTACTAGAGCATCTTTCATTGATTTATCTGGGTATTGTAGCTGTTTTCTCTTCTGCTTAAACCACTTTTGCTTCTGCAACATCCTTGCGTAGAAGTTTGCTGAAGAGTCCATAGCTGGGTATCTATTGTGTAGTGTTGGGTTTAGTTCAACCCCCTTTTATAAGCCCTATGGTTGGCATGGTGTGGTTAATTTCATGCAGAGTCCTGTCTTGCTTTGCGGAGTGCTGTCTTATCAGTCTGAAAAGTCTTATCGGTCTGAAAGGTTTCGGCCCAAGAGAGCATCTGAGATTTTATAATAGGTTTTCTATTTTGAAAATAGCAGAAAACACAAAAGCAACTAGAAATTAGCAAATGCACTCAGAAAAATTCTAAAAAAATCTAGAAAATATATCCAAGCACATAGAATCCAAATAAAATAGTTTTGATAGTAGTTGATGCTGAGATTAATCATATTAAATTGTTTTTGATTTATAAAAGTCCCAATTAAGCTTTATTAATTCAAATAAAATTGGTGAAATTTTTCAGGGATCTAAACTACTCAAAAGTTTTTTTGAAAAGCCAAATTTTGGAACGTTACAATGCCAGATCAACGAAAGATGTACACGTGGACGCCACGTCAGCTAAAACCAGGGTGGTTTAGGGCGAGGGGGTTATTTGATCTGGTTTTGACAATTGAGGGATGTAAAGTAAACAGTTTTGTAGTTCATGGTGTTTTTTGGACTTGGCCTATAATTCAGGAGGGTAAATTAGACTTATTCCTTTTATAAGTATGATCCTACGCAGAAATGAGTTTATAATGACCTGATTGGATAGCAGACAATTTTCGTTAACCAAGCATCCCGGTGACAATGAAGAAGGCGCGCGCTCACCCGCCTCCGCCTAGCTTGCTTTCCTTCCTGCTCCGCAGTAACCGGGCAGATACAAATGCCATCGATCGATGATTCCTTCTCCTCACTCTCTCCTATCCATTCTTTCTCTCTCTCCATTCACAATTCTCCCTCCTCCTCTCTTCGTTTCTTTCTCATCATGCTCATATATTCACATTATTCATATAGGAACGAACGCTAGCTACGCGCTCGATCGCCCGCACGGGCACCGGCACCGCGCGCTAAAATTAGCGCGTGTGGTCAATCGGAATCAAGGGGCTTCAGCTCGTTCTGCCATTGTCAATTCGGCAGAGAGGCAGCCAGGGCCGCCGATCCCAACCTGATGGGGTCGTGGCGCAAGGCCTACGGCGCCCTCAAGGACTCCACCAAGGTCGGCCTCGCCAAGGTCAACAGCGACTTCAAGGTGAAACCAACGATTCATCACCGATCCATGCGTGCATCGATGCGAGATGATACGTACTTCGATCACCAAGAAATGAAACGATGCATATGTAATTCTTGTAACTCTGTTTGCTTTTGTGGCGCCTGCATTGGGCAACTCTTACGTGGAGTGCGCCTGTTATGATCATTTGAGAGAACCGTGCGTTCTCAATGCCAAGTTTTGCCTAATTCCTTTTATGTTCTTGGCAGCTCGATCGGTTTGTGTAATCTTGATCTTGTTCTGGTTAATTGAATTGGGTTAGTTGGCGTGCATGTTCTGAATATGATTCTTGACCCTGATCGATCTATGTGAATTCTGAATTCTCCTCTGAATTTAGGTGCAATTGATATATATTCCCTTTGATGAATGTGTGATTCACTCGTCATTTTTTGTTTGTTTGACAGGAGTTGGATATTGCCATTGTGAAGGCGACCAACCATGTAGAATGCCCTCCCAAGGAACGGCACGTCAGAAGTGAGCAATCCTTTCCTAATTGGCTACCGGCATCAAGGATGAAACTGCCCACTTTCAGGTGATCTTACATACAGTTTCGTTTTACATTGCAGAAATATTCTTCGCAACCTCGGTAAATCGCCCTCGAGTAGACATTTCGTACTGCACATACGCATTGGCGAGAAGATTGTCCAAGACAAAGAATTGGATAGTGGGTGTTGTTCCTCTTTGCCTCCTATTAATTCCAGCTCTTCATCCTCATGCCTAGAATTCATATCTTTAGCCTTCATTTCATTACCTTAATAACTACATGTTGATGTCATCTGACAGGTTGCATTGAAGACATTGATAGTGGTACATAGGCTTCTGCGAGAAGGTGATCCTACATTCAAAGAAGAGTTCCTGGCCTACTCATATAGAGGAAGCGTTTTGCACATAGCAAATTTCAAGGATGACTCAAGCCCATTAGGTTGGTTTCTTGCATCCTGCTCAATGCAGCAATTGCTATTTCTAATTCAAGGTTTGATCGATGGAAACGATGCCTCGATTCCCCTGTTCTTGATTTGGCAGCTTGGGATTGCTCCGCGTGCGTTCGCACCTACGCGCTCTTCCTGGAGGAACGGCTCGAGTGCTTTAGGGTCCTAAAATACGACATCGAAACCGAGCATTTGGTGAAATCTCCCCAGTGTTCTAGCAAGGTAGACCTTGTCTTTCGACGATATCGAGATGAACTGTTTGCCTCATGCTAATTGTAGTGTTGTAATCCTGATAAATGCAGGCACATAGTAGAACCAGAACCCTGTCCTGCCCAGATCTTTTGGTGCAGTTGCCTGCATTGCAGCAGCTGCTTTTCAGGCTAATGGGCTTCCAGGTTTGATGTTGCCATGTTCTATCATAAGCTCTTGTAAACTTGTTGAATGTTGTTCAGTAGTTTCATTCGTATTTTCGCCGTTTCAGCCTGAAGGTGCAGCCTGCTCAAATTATCTTATTCAATATGCATTAGCCCTGGTAATCTGCAAATGTTTTTTTCTTGCAAATGTTGTTGTTTCCATTTTGCAAGATGTCTGGTCTTAGATTATGGTGGTTTTTGCATGTGTCAGGCTTTGAAGGAGAGCTTCAAGATATACTGCGCAATCAATGATGGCATCATCAGTCTTGTTGATATGGTAAAGTAATTATTTATGACATTCTCCTAGATGAATTATATAGTTTTCAGTATCGCTGAATCGTAACCATAGATTTCCGGTCTCAATTGATCTGATGCAGTTCTTTGAGATGCCAAAGTATGATGCTATCAAGGCTCTTGCTATCTATAAACGAGCTGGCCTGCAGGTTCGCCAAAAAATTATATCAATTTTGTACTCTGATATTGCGTTGAACTCAATCTTAGCGTATTTAGCTCCATGATATGATAATTACATGAAAATGGTATTTGATTTGTCTAATCCACAGGCAGAAAATCTTGCCGATTTTTACGAGTTCTGCAAACAACTTGAGCTTGCCAGGACATTCCAGTTTCCAACTCTCTCTCAGGTTAGTTCCTCGGTAGCCTGCTGCACATCTTGTCGTCTTGATCTTACAAGTGTGCTTAAGTCTCAGTCGGCACAAAATGGCCAAACATTCATGAATTAGCAGGGCACACCACATAGAATGCAAAGCACTGCATCCGGCAGCGATTCAGGATTACATCTACTGATAGCCTATTTCTGAATTCATTTCTTGGGGGGGGTGCATCTCATGATCATGGTGTCGGGGGGGGTGCATCTCATGATCATGGTGTCCTAATGTGCGTTCGTCGCGCAATGTTCTGCAGCCACCGCCATCATTCCTTGCAACAATGGAGGAGTACATCAGAGAAGCACCCCGTCCTTCAATTAAGAGTGTGGTGAGTACAGTTCTTGAGATAAGTGCTAGTGCAATTTTGTTTGTAACTCTTGCTGTTGCCAAAGCAGGAGAGTGAGGAGAGGAAGCTACTGACCTACATCCCAGAAGCTCCAAAGGAACCCGAAAAGCCGGCGGCGGAGGAGAAAGACGAACCTGCAGAGCCTGAACAAGAACCAGAGCCTCAACCTGAGCCTGAGCCTGAGCCTGAACAAGAACCCAAGCCACTGGAAACCACTGGAGATCTACTAGTACTCTTCTCCAAAAATCTTCTCTGGTCCATTTCTGTTCAACTCCAGTGTATGTTTCTCTTAATCTTATCTGTTCTTGCTTTTATGTAGAACTTGGATGCAGAGGCGAATCCCTTGGTTGCAGAACTTGAAGAGAACAATGCACTGGCACTAGCTATTGTGGCACCAGGTATAGCACATAAATAGATCTTCCTGCTGTTCATTTCAGAAAGCATCACAAGCAATATTGTTGACACACTGGCCATCTATTTGCCCAATCAATTTATCTGCATTTTTGCTGCCAAGTGTGAAATGAGGAGATGTCATCGGTTGTTTTGGTCTTGCTTGTAGGTGATCAAAACAAGGCATCAGCATCTCAAGACTTGTTTTCTGGCAACACATCTGGGTGGGAGCTGGCACTGGTCACTGCTCCAAGCAGCCACACCAGCTCAGCAGTTGAGACCAGATTGGTCAGTACAATACTTGCTCCACTTGCTAGTTTCAGATCTCACTAGGAAAAATTCATAAGCATAGCTGATGACTGAAAGTTCAGAGTGATCCAGATCTAAATCACTTACACATTTGCATATGATCAACAGGCTGGGGGCTTTGACAAGCTGCTGCTGGACAGCCTCTATGAAGACGAGGCGAGAAGGCAGCAGATCGCCAGCGTGACCTACAATGGTAGCCTTGGAGCAGCCTACCTGTTTGATACCAACGTAGCCAAGGACCCATTCGCCATGTCCAGCAGCTTCGCGCCGCCGTCTAATGTCCAGCTGGCAATGATGGCTCAGCAGCAGCAATACTACCAGCATCAGCACCAGTATTCTCAGGCACACCAGCAGCAGCAACCGATGACGGCGCCGCTGCAGATGTACCAGCAGCAGCCTCAGTATTCTGCACCTCCGGCCGGACCTTCCAATCCGTTTGGTGACCCTTTCAGTGGCCTTGCAGCAATGGCTCCTCCTCCAAAACAAGGCAACTCAAGTTTTCTCTGAATTGGCCACTCCTGTTTCTGATCTCAATCAATATAGATGAGCCCTTCTCACTTGAGTAGAGCAACTTGTACAGCTTGAATTTTTTGTGCCGAATTAAGATGCTGTACATTGATGGTTGGCAATATCCACATTTGGAATATAACATGATTAGAACAATTGTTGCTTTGCTCTAGTTACTACTTTGGATATCTATGCAGGAACAAACAGTTCATTGAATACTGGGAAAAAAATTTGCTATCATACAGGTAAGAAATTGTACCAGTAATGGTATAATAGCTCACCATAAACCTAAATTACTGAATATATGACGAGTTAATAACAAAAGTAAACAAGTCCTCATACTAATATATGTGTATCTAAAGAGCTGGCATGTTACAGATGACCTAAATATTGATTCTCCATACGGTTAAAATTGGTGGTTTTAGAGTGTAGAGCAAAACTTCCCCAGCATAAGAAGATAAAATGCACATCACAAACGTAAAATATGTCGACAAAACTCAAGACGAGCAGGTTAAACTATAAGGTGGTGCTCATTTCATAATCTCTTCGTGTCTACAAAAGAATGGACCATATAATAACAGTTCAACTTGACAAAACCCCTGTTCCTCAAGAGATGGGAGCTAGGAAACTAAAAAGAAAAGACAGAAAAAGAGAGTGAGAGAATGTGAAGTGAAGAGCTAATAGAAACATACAGAAGGCACAACGTATTACATGGAGGGCAGTGTCAATACTAAATAAATAGCACCTCAGCCCTACCAAGGGACTCAGAGACGTCGCCATTGCTGCAGCAACGACATGTCTCTGGCCCTGGATCTGTGTTAAGCAGCCAAGTATCAATTTCACAATTTACATAAAAACAGAAGAAGAAAAAAATCCTAGGGGGGTCCTAGACCAAAGGCAAAGATTAGTGTAGAACTCAAGCAGATGTGTAACTGGAGAATAGCTTCAATAGGTTGTTGAGAGCTTCTGGGTAAAACTTTCTAATGAAAAGGTAGCACGGTCTCTTTGTTCCGTTCCACATGCATGGGGTCATTGTCACAACTTTCTGCAATAGAGATAAAGGAACATGTCAAACATTCCACGTAGATGCTACACTACATCTATTTGCAACTTGAAACTTTGTTGAACTATTTGAGTGGAATAGTTTTCAGAATGTCAGCTAATCGTACAAACCAAGTATCCTAACTTCCATCCATAGATAGTAATCACATGCAAACATTAAAAACAAAAATATCTTCAGGTGTTCGCAGACAAGTACTGGGGCCACAGTAATCATCACCAAATCCTAGTAACAGCAAATTCCTATATTGTGCTTGGATGATAAGGAGGAACTGTTAACCTTACCTTATCATCACTTGTAATGTGGAAGTTCTCATTGATAGCCTGCACAACAGTGAAGTACATGAGAACGTAGCCAAAAACATGTTTTTTTAAAAAAATTAGCAAGATATAAGCATACCGTTATGTTCTTTAAGAGTTCATAGGTAACATCACCAGCTCTATATGACCTTGGATGCCATTTTCCCTCGGACCAATCAACATGTGTCACCGACCAATTAGAGATTCCACCAGGATCTACCATCTGAATATTAAAGTGAAAGTATATGTGAGAAAAAACAAGGGGCCAAGAAAAACGAAAGCTAAATATCAATTCAAACGATTATTTACTGACATTGAAGAGAGTTGGCAAATAATGCTCGTCAGCAATACAGTTGCGTCCCTCTGCTGGCTGCAAATCACAAAAGCAAAGACATCACCTATCTAAAACCAACTTCTGAAAAGACAATATTTTTTTAAAACAAGGTGAAACTCATGATCATTGGTTCTAGAAAAACAGCAATTTATATAGCACCGGCACAATGCTAGCAATATGTCAATATGGTTATTTGCACCAGATGTAATACACACAGCTCTATTAATCATATACCAAGCATATCTGTTATAGTCACACACTCACACTAGCAGAGGAAATATAGGCAACTCTCCGAAGGTTTGTGAGTAATAGTTTGAAGCATTATCCCCTTTTCATTCCCTGTGGTTTATTGGCTGAAGAAGTTGGAACTAAGTGGCAGAAGTTTTTTTTTCCCCAATTTCCCCCATTTCAAGTCATTTCTGAATTTTTATCTCTTCTGAAGTTTCACAACAGCAGTTCTAGACTTTAGATATAAATTAACATCCTAGCTTTGTTATCAACTTATTCTGCAGCATCTAGTTCAACCAAAAACAATCACCGAAGGTGGAAAACATACCTTGCAATATAGCTTGAACTTACTGTAGTAAAGGTTGTCTGCCAGAATCACTAAAGCGTGCCTTCGTGTTATAGCAAACCACTACAGCAAGAACAAAAACTTACTCAGCAAAGCACGAAAAAAATGTAAGCGACCATCAGACATCAATACAAATTACAAACTATTATATCCTGGTTCCTGAACATGTTGGCTTATATGATATAAATTACGAATATATAAAGTGCCTATAAATGAATGGACTTTGGAGCAGCAAACATTCTGTAAAATAATGAACTAGTATAGCAAAACATGTACCTGGGCACCTTTCCTGAAGTCCCTCTGTTCTATCTCAGGAAGCATTTCCACTGAATACCTTCCGCTTCCATGTGGACCAGGATCCAGGAAGCTGACAGCATGGACAAAAATAATAGAAACACACATGAACATTTCTCACTCACAGTCAATGAGGTTATATAAAACTGGGCAGTATCATAGCTCCTTGTTATATTCTTTTAAATCAAGACGCAGCTATGTTTTCTAGACTGTCCTTGCGATGTCATATGTGCATTCCTTTGATGTAAGAAATACCAGTGATAAAAATGTTCGTGAAATAAAATGTGCACGATGAAATTATTCTTAATTGCCATATTCCCAATTGTTCCTATGTAAATAGGATACCAAGTGGAATTAAAGTAGAGGTGTTGTCCTCAATATATGGGGAAATATGTTTTAAACAGAGCTATGCGCTCTAACATTAGTTCTTTCCTGCGCTTTTATCATTTGTATTTTCTGTTCTCATAGCCATAGGAATCCAAATATGGGATGCAATGCACTTTGTTAAGAGTGTTGTATATTCTCTACTCTCTCTCTCTCACTCTCTCGGCCCATATGGCACATGTAACAATGTCTATATATACTCTCTCAATTAATGAATAAGCTGCACAGTTGTGAATAGCAAAACCCTAATCTCCACATTTTCTAACACACTTACCAATCAACGAAGCTGACATTTGTTCCCATCAGATAATTATATATATAATCAAATGTATGTAGAGGAACACAGCTGCCATACAAAGAAAAAGGGTCTTAATATACTGAAACAAGAAATTGAAAAGGGAACTCTTTTGCAAGCAGAATCATTCAAAACCTGTCAGAAAGCAAGACGAAAAATTGATTATCAACATCTTCCAATGCATTCGCTAACAGCCTCTTCTCTGCATCAATCATTGAAATCCTCCCCCATACTACCTGCATTACAAAGACATTATAGTGTTTTAGTTCTACAAAAACAAACATGTAGCACAAATTAATAGTATGATATGTCGGATATAAAAGAAATGACAGGAACCATGTGAAATTTTAGAAGACGAGTCGTGATTCTTTGGCTGCAAAGTGGCACTAAGGTCTTCTTAGGAGAAATAACCGTATATCCTAAAACACAGCAAGTTAAAGCCAGACAAAAAGCTTGCCTTGTATGCATGACTGCAAAACTAATGTCATTTAGCCCTTGAAAGCTAATCCATTTGCTTTTAGATCTTCCTATCTCAACTGTCATGAATTCTACCAATAGCTCATTTACATTTGTACCCCTTTTGCCTCTGCACACTATTTTCTCCTTTCTCAATGTGCCTCGTGTTATACCATCCAATCTTCCCCATAATGTCACAATATCATCTGTTATATTTTAGTCCATTTTAATCATACAGTAGCTCCGTAAAGCATGAGAGACAAAGTCCCAATAGTACAAACATCAGAAATCTTTATTCTATTCAAGTCATATTATGGTTTGTGGTCAGACTACGAGACCTGGGTACTTAGTAAGATGATTCTCTTTTTCCTGATACCTCTGAACAGTTCAAGTTATGTCATCCATAGTTATATTGACTCAAGTTTTTGACCTGGGTACTTAGTAAGATGATCAATATAATGATTCTCTTTTCCTTAATACCTCTGAACAGTTCAAACTATGCCATCCATAGTTATATTGACTTAAGTTTTTTACCAAACTATCCGGTTGGCTTCCATTATTATGGTTTACACGATGATTCTCCAACTAAATAGACAATCTGTTGACATCTCATGCAATTTAATATAGACAGACTGTCACCAGTGTGGCTTTTTAGTATCGTAAACTCATGACTTCTTTCACCAGTGTGGCTGTTTTAGCCATGTGTTATTCATGGCCTACCCAATAGCAACCCTAGACCCTAGTACAAGTTTCTGACCGCCGTGTGATCTATTACTGTTTTGTATTAAAGAATGCATTGCAAACGCAAGCAATGGCAAAGTTTTCTTCTTTCTCAACAATCACATGAACCGTAAAGATATGATGATTTTTCTTACGATTCGATCACCTGATTAAGCGCATGAGTTAAGATAAAGCAAGAAAAAAGAAGTATACAAAGTGCGGGTGGAAGTTAGTACCTTCTCACTATGAATTTCTCGGCCCACAAACAATGAACTAGAATGTATGGGTTTTTCACGCGATGCATGGATATAAATGGAATATCGCCCCTCATGGCCCTGTGTACAGAAGTTCAAGCGAATCTATGTTTTAAATTTACATTAACTATTTTATAATGATGTTGCTACATGCATACATAATATAAACTTTATATTCGAAAAAAAGGAGCAGGTGATTATCAGCACCAAACCTGTAAAAATTTCTCCCACAATTTCTCAAAGGGCAATGAGCCTGGTGTCAAGAACATAAATGCGATCTTTGGATTCTTTGACACAGGCATAGGCATTGAAAGAAGATCCCTAATAACCACTGATGAAACAATCTCATCATCGGTCCGCTCCCGTCGGGCCACAGCAGGGAGCCAATCCTTGAATGGAGTACAGACACTTGAAGCGAAGAAGTAGCATGCAGAGTAGCGCCGTGGAGGGTACACGTAGGCCCCAATCAACGCAACGCAAACCAACAACAATAGCACAATTATCCACATGGGCTTCTTAGCAGCGCCTCGGTGGCGCGGAGGTGGCATGGCTGTCATGTCCTTGCTGCTCCGCTGCCACACCTGCGATGCTTTCATCTCCTTGCCATTGCCAAATCACAACCAAAATCTCAGGATCATACCCTCTGCAGGATCAACCTCCAAACAGGAATTAATAGCACTGCCACCTTTCTGCAATGTAATGTATCCACATCATTAATCCATGAATCCCATTCATATATCATAAAACAAAAATCAAGTGAGCTCCTAATCACGCCATCTGTCATGTACTGTAAGGGAACTCAACAAGATGTGATGCTACAACGAAATCCTCCTCTACTTATTCATAGGTTGTTCTATGAGATCTGCTACTTTTCTTATTTTTCTCACTACTCTAATGCACCTACTTTTTTTAAGACTAATGCACCTACTTGCTTCGCTTGTGACTAGTTATATGCAGTTTAGCGAGATTTCGATGGCTCCAAATAAATATTTCCATATCTTTCGACTGTCTAATCAATTAGAGCAGCAAAAGCAGTAGGTGATCGTGATCCCCCTGCCCAAATCACCAAAGGCGGTGGAAGAGTCCAAACGGCGGCTCCCAAAAAGTCAACTCGTAACCAAATCCCCCGATCCCTACAGCAATTCCCACCGCATTCCCAATCCAAACCCAATCACCATCACCCCAAAACACACCATCCCGCGCCAAATCACACGTCACACACCGAAACCACCTAAAAAATCCACGCAAAAATCGGAACTCCACAACTAAAACAGCAAGAGAAAGCGTCGAACCGCAGCGAGACGGGATCATCCCCGGAGCATCCCGCCCCAATGCGAGGAACCGAGCAGGAGGCCCGGACTGAGCTCGGAACGGCGCGACGAAACTTACACAGGAGTGAAGCGCGAGGAGGAGCGGCGGGGTGCGTCTCGTCCCGGGGGCGACGCGGGCGGCGGCGAGGGCTGCGGGATCTGGGGCCTGACGCCGGCGAGATCGGATTAGGGCTCGCGCGAGGCGGTGGCGGAGGTGGGAGATGAGGTGGAAGCGAAGGGAAGGGGAAGGAAGGAGTGAGATTTAAACAAAGGGATTAATTAACGGCGGAGTTAATTATTTGTTAAGGGGGGTTGGGTTTTACATTAAGACCTCCCCGGTTTTTATTCGTTTCGGAGGTTTCCCTTTCGGCCCCTACGCCCAACTCACCGGGGAGATACATCGCATCGCATACTGAAAACTGTGTACAAACTGTACAAGAAAGCGATAAAATATTTTGCGCATGCCTATCAAAATTCCAAGAGAGCACCTATAATTTAACCGATGAGTCGTAGAACTTTAATTGTTGCAAAGTGTCATTACAAATTGACAGAAGAAAGAAGATTCATCTCCAAATTGCAGTCCCGTTTAGAACGTAGGATTCCCCTCGATTTCTACGAGAATCAAACGGTTTCATGGAAAATTATTGTGAAAATTTTATAAATTCATATATTTCAAACGAAGCCTGTAACAATTAAACAAAATTTTAACCACTACGGTACTTTAACAGTGAAGCCTAAAAATCCTAGGTCTCGGGATCAACTTTATTAGTATTTGTTAATGATACAAAGGAATAGGACTACCCTAAAAAGCCGATAGCTACATTATCTGTAAGAGCCTTTTATTTTATGAATCTCCAATGCTAGATAATGGTTTTTATACTCAAATTATGTTCTGTAAATAATGTATGGTTGTTTGCTCTTGCCCTCAAAATATATGATAGTTGAATCACTTGGCGTGGCCACGACGTTGTGCTTCTTGACCTCTGTTTTGGATTGTTTCAATTTCGAGGGTGTGTATTGCCGTTGACGATGAATCACGGTATGATGTAAACACATAAATTGGATGCTCACTTCTCCCTATATGCTGGAATCAATGGGTAATTGGGTAATTGCCATGATAATACTCACATCCTCAGGAGTCTCTCTCTCTCTACACACACACTGTACTTATCTGCAGGAGTTACTTTGGGTTGCACTAGTGTTCAGTTTGGGAAACAGAATAACAAGATACAAAAGGTGATTTTAGGTTGTCTCATAGTCCGAAACAAGCATCCAACCACACATGTAGGAATGTAGGTGGAGACAATTGAGGCAAGCTTCGATAGGGGGGAATGGATTATCTGCATTAAAACCTTCAATACAAAAGATCTACAATATCACGTATTAGAAGGTGATCTCATCAAAACACAAATGTCAAAATCAACAACTACAGTACCCTTTTGCCACAGTGTTCTCGCTGCATTTAAATATTACTCTTTTGCTACAATGCTAGCTACAGCATCACCGTCGAGCGTTGTTCGCACAGTGATCCTAAACGTTACCGCAGAAGATCCTGATCCTTCCATAAAGAAGCTAACACTACAGTCTACACACACTTCCAAAAGGCATCTTAATTAAAAAATAACTTATATGTTTGATGTGAGTTGGACACTACGCATTACCTCAAAAGTTAAAAAAGCTTCGGAATTCTTGTGGAAACCCTTCACATGCATCTAGTCAAATAACATCTAGTCAAATAACAGGCTGTTGTTCCAAATAAGAACACTACAGAAAAGGTCGAATATGTCGAATTTGTCCAATGATTAGGCATACTGAGTACTGACTAGATACAGCTTGTCTGGGCAATCAAGCTTTGGCTTGTTTCTACCCAGCGGAAAAAGAACTCGGTAAAAAAAACTGCAGAATTTGATATGAATTGGTTTGATTTGCAAGTCAAGCACTCCCGTAAAGTTTTTGTTAGTTTGCATGGACTTCTAAAAGCTATTGAATGATGCAGGTTCGTGCATGATGAGTTGATGACATACAGCACAAGTTTGTTAGCTCGTGGTCGTGGAGCAGTTCCAAACTTCCAAATTTGCCTTAAAAAAATTCCAATTCAAGAGAGACGGTGGTCACCTATGAATGCATTAAGTTGCTTTCACTGCTACTTTGGCCCAGAAGTTTCTGTCGTGCAAAGGAGAGGTTAGATGTCTAGTACCTGCTCCATCACCCAGTACATGATTAATCGCCGCAACCGAATGCCTAAAACTTAAGCAACATAACCTTCAAAAAAGAAAAGCAGCGTGGCTTTTCAGCCAACAAATAAAGATGATAATTGATGATTAAATAGATGGACATCGAACTTATTCAACTATAAACATGCCCATCCCTTATTACAGTAATAAACAAATGATGCATCAGAATAAATGACGTGTCCATCGAGCACTCGAGAGCAAAACAGAGTGACGTGACAGCGACGGCGCGTATCGGTGCAGAAAAACTCGTACATAATCTCAACCTACAACCTCTGAAGCAAATATATCGCTTCCATGTTTTATAAAACAATTGGTGATCCTTATTGTTTACACAAAATCTACAACAATTCACCGTGCTTCGTCTTCCAGATTGCGAAACCCGGTGGTAAGGTCATCATACAATTTCTTAAATTTCGCGACTAAAACGTCCTCGCCTTCTGCGGGATCCTCGAATTTTTGAGATCTGTGATGTATATAAAAAAATCGTTAGTAATGTTGTATCGACAACAAGTGTTGAAAATAGAGTAGAAATACTTACACTAAGCGATAGAATAGATCGCCCATGCGATGCTTTATGACGCTGTATGTTATCTTTTGTCCGTCAGCACTAGCTGCCCTCTCCACCGCCTACAAATAATAAAAACATACAAATTACGAGAGAAAATAGTTTTTCTACTACTTTGATGTGAATATATAATGATTCAAAAGGTCATCTTTTATAATTATTGAGTAAATAATTTAAACCATTTGTACATCCTAAAACTAAACAGTGCTTCTTATCAGTTCACTTGGCTCTGGTTTGCTTCCTTTAAGCATTTGATTAGCTCCATTTGTTCGACTTCCATTGTAAATGCTTATCTGACAAACTAGTTCTGACTTCTGAATTCAGCTCACTCCCAAGAAGGTTTTTTCACCCCCTCACCATTCACTATAATGCTTATGTCATGAAACCATTAAAGTTCCACATTGATGTCAGGCCAGGGTTCAACTCTTTATAAGAAGACACTAACTTTGAAATGAAGATTTAGATTTAAGGGAAAAAGGAGTCCAAAGCCTGTTACTGCCAGCAGCAGTCCAAAACCTAAAATTCCATATATCAAATCTAGCTGGTCCTATTGGTTCCGGAAATCAGAACTGGATCCAGCAGGAATCAGTGTAATTCCTATGATGTTTTCAGGCCAATTTCATGCCAATCTGTGTTACGCAAATACTTCCCAAAATCGGTGTATCAGTATCGGATACCATATTGGATACGAATACGACCCTGATATGTATCCTGCAAGTATCGGTGATTTTCCTGTTTTGCAAAAAAATAAAATAGTTCCCGATCTTGGATACTTCCACGACACCTTTCTACCCTAACACCCCTTATTCGACTCAGAAACGTATGGTCGATCTATTCAGCAAACAACAATTAGCTGACTTCTCTTTGTTTGGAAGTGCATTTAGTTCCTTTGACTCATTTGAGGATAGAGCCCATCTAGACCCAAATTAAACAACAAAGCAATTGACATAAAATTACTTGGGCAACCAACATCTTCTTGCGTTGAAAGAAATCGTTGTACATATGGTTTGATCCACAGTTCAATAAGAAATAGGTTCTATACTTACACTCTTTTTTAATTTTTACCAACTGCATAGAATTCGATTGCAATTGCATTGTTGTAGCCTAACCCTGAACGTGCTGAGGATTTAGTATTTGCGCACCACAACTTATGTCTTTTTAATTTTTGAAATTTTTGCACTAGTTGGTTGAACCCTAGATGATTGCAATTCATTAATTTATGTACTTTTTTATTTTTATTATATATATACACAAGTATCGCCATATCGGTGTTTTGGGGAAAATGACATATCGCGGTATTGGCGTATCATGTATCCGGGCAACCTAGATGCCAACGTATGTCTTGAGACTTGGGGCCTCCCAGAGACCATAGATACAGTTTTGTGGAATAAACGTAACAGATATGTTTTACCCCTCATGCATCCAAGTGTGGTTGTCATTCCAGTCTTAGTATAAACAAAATTTGAAATAAAATAATGGGAGGTGGCATAAGATTTTATAGGTCAAAATCTAAGCTACAACGTTACAATGTTTCAATTACAGAAAACATTACTTAAAAACAAGGTTCTAAATTTTTGGACCCCAAACGTTAAGCCGCGAAGCTGCAAAAATAGGTAAATAGCTAGCTATAGCGCGCTATAGCTTTTTTGGGACCTTGCCATGAAACCGTGAAAATTGTGATTTAAAACCTTGCTTCAAAACCATGGAATTGCTGACACAAGTAAGAGAGCTTACCTGGTTTGCCAGTGTGTTGAAATGAATAATGTTGCGCATCATCCAAACTGATTTGTAGAATGGGCAGAACTTATCGTATCTGTTTTAAGCAGCAGATTTGCATGGTCAGAACCAAGGAAAAAAATCCCGGCCGGTTACCGCCGGTCGTAACCGGATTTCCCGGTGGCGACCGGGATTACGTATTGTATGAGATAAATATGAGCTAAATATGCTAGATTATGTATTGTATGAGCTAAATATGCACTTCATTCAACACTTTTTAATTCAAAATTTGTCAATTCAAAATTCCAGCCGATTTTCCCAGTTTCTAGCGGGTAACTGGTCCAGTTACTGGTTTCCAGAAATCAGAGTTCAAATTTCAGTTTGTGAATTTTGTCCTGTTTTCCACCAGGATTTCCAATAACCGGCCGGTTACCGTTACCGGCCTCCGACCAAGATTTCACCCGGTGCCGGTTTTTGGATCCTTGATCAGAACTAATATGGATAACAAAGGGAAGTATAACGTGTCAAATTAACTAGGCTAACACTCACGGGGTAAATGCATTTTGTGCCAAATAATCTTCTCTCAGAAGTTTTGCTGTCTCCAGTGTAATCTTGTCAGATTCTGCCAGCGCATCTTTACCAACAAGCTGAATATGGAGTAAAGAGTTAACAATCAAATTATGCAATGAATCATAAAAGGGCACAAACATATTTATGCCAGCCAAGTTTTTGAGAAATACAGTAGTATACTGAAATCAAGTTTATTGTTGTTTTCAAAATGATTTAGCATGACCAATAAGTGAACAAAATGGCAAGATGCTGTCACGTTCAGCAACTATCTTAGATATGAAAGTATGTGCGAACACATCTCATACAATGTTAGACATTAGCACACCACAGACTAATAAGAGGCATTACAGCTACAAGTGGTTGAAAGCCACTTGAAAACAAGTTAACTTATTTAAAAAAAATATTAAGGTTTAAACATTATGGAATTCCACGCAAGTAGATGATCCACAAAGGCACAAAATAATACCTGCACAATCTCATTTAGATCATCCTCCCTCTGCAACACCTCACGTGCTTTTGTTCTAATATCAATGAAATCTGGATCGAACTTCTCGTAGAAGGACTCAAGGGCCTGCAAGGCAAAAATTGTAAGGTCACATAACATCGATAGTGGTGTCATGGAGTAAACACGGATGCAAAGGGAGAGTTAAGATATCACATGGAAAAAAAAGGATATTAAGAGGCCTATGAGCATTATGGCAAATAAAGATGAGCGCAGCAGATATGCAACAAAAGCGATAGAGCACCCATGCTCACTCATCACATAACTAACATTGTACTACATCTTCAGTAGTAACTTCACAAAATCAATTCATTATTACAGCCCTTCAAACTTGCTATTATTGTTCAAAATAATTCAATTGCTGAATAATATAATGTTCTGCAACACAACAACTTCTTTGACCTTTGTTCTCTTGTGCTCCATAATTTACTTCAAAACTATCTAGAGAGTTCTCTCTAGACAGTTTAAGCAAGTTTAGGTTAGGAAATAACCTTGGAGTATTTCGAATAGGAAATGAGCCAATTCACTGATGGAAAATGCTTCCTTTGAGCAAGCTTTTTATCTAATCCCCAGAAGACCTGGAAACAAGAACGCATGTTTTAACAATACCGAAACAATAAATCCTATTAATCATGTTGGACTAAACAGCAGGAATAATTCAGCGGCTTAATTACCTGAACAATACTAAGGGTCGCAGAGGTAACAGGATCTGAAAAATCGCCACCAGGAGGAGAGACAGCCCCAACAATTGTCACACTGCCTGTCCGATCTGGACTTCCGAGACATTTCACCTTACCAGCACGTTCATAAAAGGATGCCAATCTCGCGGCCAAATATGCTGGGTAGCCACTATCTGCAGGCATTTCAGCCTGGAGCATAACAAGTGTGCCATTAGTTATATAGTAACAAAAACAGGGAGTAAAAAATAATCAACACAAATTAACAGTCCTAATTAAGTATTTCAAAAGGATGTCTTAGCACTAGCAGTTAGCACCCAACTGCTTTACTCATGCTATAGGCTTGTTCCTAACTAAACATGTGTCCATCAGAACCACTCTCATCTTTTTAATTTGGTATCACTATGCAAGCTTGCTTAACCAATGCACATCATATCCTTTACATTTGTAGCAATGTTACTAAAAACTTACAGAGTAGTAACCATACATGGGTCAATTGCAGTACATGTCTCAATAATGATACTATGAATAGGATACCAGTGTCAATAGGCTATCACAGCAACAAGTGAAAAATACAAAGCTAGAAACTAAACTTCAACGAAAAAATCATGTTAGCACAACACTTAGCAAGTAGAATGGAAGAAGAGCGACATACCAAACGCCCAGAGATCTCACGCAATGCCTCAGCCCATCGAGAGGTGGAGTCAGCCATCATACTGACATTGTAGCCCATGTCACGGAAATATTCAGCTATTGTAATTCCTGGGGGAAAGGATATCATATAAGATTTTGTTGACGAAGAAAGCGTCGATTGTGATTCATAAAATATGAATTAACAGTACTTGAGATAACCAAATCATGTACATAAACACTGACAGGAAAAGGTAGAGCAACAATCACAAATACAACTGGGAGGCGCGCAGGGGCAGGGGGGTGAGGATGACTACATCGTCAGTACTTGATCCAAAAAAATTCCACAGTAATATATATGTACAGATCTCAGGAATAAATGCACAGATGCGGATGTCTTTTCCTGCCTGTCTTTGGCAAAACAGCAATAGTTTCAGTGCTGTATTTTCAGTCAGTACTATGCAGTGTGAAGATTCTAAAAACGGATGAAATTTCAAGTACTAGAGTGCATAATTGGCCACATTGCTATAACATCATGTTTCTGAGATTAATACATTTCGTACTGAACTACTATATATCAGCTAAAAACGGACAAAACAAAGTGGGCTACACAGTATTGATATATGCGACTATTATGGCCTAATGTAAATGTCAAGGTAATCAGGGTAATATGCCATTACCTGTATAAATGGAGGCTTCACGAGCAGCGACAGGCATGTTGGACGTGTTAGCCACCAGTGTCGTTCTCTTCATGACCGATTCTTCACGTCCATCAGGCAATGTCATTGTCAATTGGGGGAAGTCCATGAGAACCTCAGCCATCTCATTTCCTCTTTCACCACATCCCACATAAACCACAGTTTCGGAATTGGAGTACTGCAGAGGTTATTCAACTCAATACAAAGATGTTGTCAAGATAAAAGGAGTATTTGCTGCAGCTGCGACAAGCCGACAACAGGATCAGTAAGGAATGGAAAAAAATAATGATCACCTTGGAAAGTGCCTGACTAATGACAGTTTTTCCACAACCAAAAGCTCCAGGAATAGCACATGTTCCTCCAAGAACTGAGGGGAACAACGCATCAAGCACACGCTGGAATCATTTCAAAGTACATAAGACTGAGGTTTAATGGAGTAGGAAAAGAAGGAAAAAAACATCTGAGAATGTTTGGTGATCTCTACACAGAAACCTTGATAAAAACAACACACATTTTGTTACAGAAAGTAAGGGTCAAGACAAGTTTTACACAAACCTGTCCGGTAAGAAGGGGTGTATCCGCAGCAAGCTTTGATGAAACAGGCCTTGGTGAACGCACAGGCCATGTCTGCGTGTCAATAAGTTCAACATATTAGACTAATGCTTTAATCCTCAGAGAGTTCTATCTTTAAAATGAAATAACTTTTTTACCTGAAGCATAGTAAAATGCTTTTTGATGCCCTGAAATTCCAACTCAAGCACTGTATCCTGCATACATAGCAATAAAGTTAAGCAAAGGTAGAACACATGCAAATCAATAGGACTTGGGATATAGTGATAGGCTGATAGCATCCACTAACCTGCAGGCTGTATTGACCAGCTGGTGCGATGTAACTTACTTTCCCCATAGAACCAGGTGGAAGGGCAACATGGTGTTGCATCAAAGTGTTCTCAAATACAGTCTGCCATATAGTTTTCATACATTAACATGTGCACACGGGTTAATAGTGGGCATCTACAGGTCACAAGCTGCTAGACTTCTGCACAGTAACAACAACCAAAAAACGAAATTCAACATTATAAGAACTTACAGCATATAGATCTCCACCCGTGAGGACATCTCCAACACCTGAAGCAAATGATAAAAAAGACATGTTTTTAGAGGGCCTTGCGCAGCACACAAAACTAGAAAAAGATTAACAGGATGTCCCTTATTTGCACAATTACAGTATTAAACACATTACCCAGCTTATTTGGCTGAAATTCCCACAATGCATCTTTGTCAAGGGCAGGAACTGAAACACCACGAGGAATGTACACATCTCCAGATTTAATAGCAATAGTTTTCAGAGGGCGCTGCAAATGTGATAGGAAAGAGGTCATGACAACAGATAAGAAGTGCATAGAACAAACAATTAAAAAATGATTCTATCATGTTCATCTTACCTGGATTCCATCAAAAATGTTCCCAAGAATACCAGGTCCCAACTCAACAGAAAGGGGCTGCATGGGCATAGCTATTCCGTGTTAAAAAAGAGCAAAACAAGGGCACTTGACAAATAAGTTCAGTACTTCAGTGCATCACGAAAATGCACCTTTCTTGTTCTCAAAACAGGGTCATTAACCATCAATCCAGCAGTTTCCTCGTAAACTGTAAAACACAAGTAACAACATTTGTGATGTTGATATGATACTATATTCTGTTGAACTGGCAAAAAACCAGTATCAGACCTCATTTGTATACCATATAAGATAAAAACAAGTGCCCTGTTGTATACCTTGAATCGTAGCTGAATCACCCTCGAGACGAATAATTTCCCCAATGAGCTTATCGTACCCAACACGGACGAGCTCATACATGGCAGCACCTCCCATTCCATCAGCTACGACCACAGGGCCAGAGACCTACAACAACCCAGCATTCCAGCACTAAGGTTAATCAACGGAACATGAACAAAGTTAAGAGTTCAACATGCCATTCACAAAAGAATGTAGGTTTGTTATACATATAACTGCAATGCAGAACATTAGCAGAAGATGCGATCTAAATCTTCTGCTAGACAGACAGCAAATTGCCGAGTTCCGTGGTAGGATCTAGTGTTCTAGAAGTCAAGACAGTACGAGCAGGTGCACTGTGGCATCATAAACCCATCTAGATGCCACCAAAACAGCAAATTTATGCACATCTCCACGAATTGAACTAAGAACGTAGCAATGCCAACCAATAAGCAAGACAATTGACAAGCGCGCAAATAGTCAAAACCCATCTGAATCCTTCCAATCATAACAATCCGGAACTATTAGTAACCGCACACCTCGGATCAAACGACAGTGTGATACAGACTAGCGATCAAAATACCACGCAAATCTGAAGTACAGCTGCCCAGCCACACAAATCTGCAAACCTACTCTACTAAGCGAACTTCCCACCAATGCGGACTGGATCCGAATGCCTCCTTCGAAACACCAGTTGCTCGTGAGAGATCCACAAAAGCAATCAGCGCGACCGCCCGAATCCCAAGCGAAACCTCCCGGCTAAACAAATATCGCAGCAATTCAACTCGATCCGAGCACATCACAGGTCGCAAACACAAGCGGCGCAGCGCACAGATTGCGCGGATCAGAGATCCCGCGAAACGAGCGGTTGGGATCTACAAGGAAGCAATGCGAGCACTAGAAAGGGGAGGGGGTGAGGAGGAGCGGACCTTGCGGACGTAGCCGTACTCACTCTCCTTCTCGGAGTCCTCGAAGGTTGTGACGCGGTCGCCGTACGCCATGGCCACCGCCGGCGAGAGGATCGTCGGCGTCAGATCGCTCGCGGGGTCTCGATCTGGTCGGAGAGGGAGCGATTGGGAGGAGGGCCACGCAGGTGAGGTGGATTTCGCCTTAAATAGATGTCGTCGTGTATTTTTATTTTGTTGTTTTGCTTTTATTTGTATTTTTTGGGGGGGTCTATCCGTCTATGAGTCTATTACTCGGTGTTGTGATTGGACGATGCATCTGGTATGGTTACCTGTGCTGAAGCCGGAGTAGCTCGTTTCGGACGCTGACATGTGGGGTCACACGTTGAGTGCCTGTGTGATATAAGGCCCACTTTGAACTTTGGTAAGGAGAAGTTGTGCAACTTTCTTCGATGGTTTGTCTTTTAGTTTGTCTTTAATATTTTTTTTATGTTATCTTAAGATAATTTTAGAGATAAATATTCCAATACATTGTCTCTTGAGCTGTCTCTTTAAAGCCTCATAAGCATTTAAGCTTTGCATGAATCAAATAAACATACTAATCAACACTAACTTAAATCTTTGTGACCTACATGTGTTATTGGTTACATTTACATATATAAACAAGCAGTAATTCTAACACCAAGCCTCATAAGCATTTAAGCTTTGCATGATTCTAACCCTAGAATTGAACAACAAATCGACAGATCATGTCATACATCATTCAAGAGACAACAAACCATGCAAAGTACAGATCGATGGCTCATCACATAGCAGATCAATATATGCAATAAACCGAAACAAATATCGCAAAGTACAACCAAATAAAGTCTCCAATAGTTTAGCCATAAGAAAAAGTAGAACTAAATAAAATGCCCAACAATGTAGCCATAACTAGCACTTTCTTGAAACAGTGTACACATAACTAGCTACAACAAAAGAGCCATCACTAGCAATTTTTCAGGTGCTTGCAAATAAACCTATGTGAACACCAAAATAGTATGGTTAGTAGCAACTATGGAAAAAAAATCCAAATAGAACTTTAAAGAAAAAAGGAAGCATGCATATATAACATATCATTTATTAGTGCGTAAAAGATTACTAAAACTGAAAGAATACGGGTAGGCTACGATAGCAACAATTTAAAAATTCTACCACGTAAACCAAGAAGCCAAGTAAGAAGATGATCACAAATCGTTACTACCAGACACGCCGAGCAGCGAAAGAAGAGTTGGAACAGCCTGGTCCAACGTAGAGCGCGTCGATGTAGTGGTCGTAGTCAATTGGCCAGCGTCCTCGCGAGTCGATCGTCTCCTCCAGCAACCTCAACAGTTCCTTGTGAAGATCTCGGATCGTCCTCAAGCGCAACATCAACCGAGTAGCGTCTCTACGGTATCCACACGTCCTGGGAAGGAACAACCATACGCCAGTGTGCTAGCATCAAGTCGCACTGCAGAGCTTTCAGAAAGATGGCGGTTAGGGTTTAGGAGCAACTCACGTCAACTCGTATGTCTCCCAATAGCCTCAAGCATCTCCTTATATAGTACCCATAACGGATCTTATCTGAACACGTTTAACGAATCGTAACCGTACTAGTTTGTTCCAACCCGTTAAGTGTGTGACCCGTTAGGTTTATGCATAATCGGTTGTGACTCGAAAACTCCTTTCCGATCACGAGTCGTTAGCAGCTCCTAGCAGAACATAACGATTCCTGTATACACACGAATTATATCGGACGAACCTTAATGCAATATGATCTACGACCAAGTCCATATCACTAACAACCAGCTCGTATCTCTATATGACCAGTTCATTTTTAGTCTCGACCAGTTCGTAACTCCTTACGACCAGGTTTCGACCACTTAGTGATCATGTTTGACCAGCCTACGACTAGCTCGTATGTCCATACGACTAATCTGTATCTGATCGAACTAAATGACCTTCTCGTGTATTCTCCCTTTGCCTCACGATATCTGGTTGAACTCCAGGTGAGATGTTGTG
The DNA here is from genome assembly GCA_036346405.1 of Phyllostachys edulis. Classification (NCBI taxonomy): domain Eukaryota; kingdom Viridiplantae; phylum Streptophyta; class Magnoliopsida; order Poales; family Poaceae; genus Phyllostachys; species Phyllostachys edulis. The sequence continues at coordinate 10,748,267 of CM070547.1, read as the reverse complement.
TCATCCATGTACTGTTCAATACTTTCTCGATCGAGTGTCGGATAACTTCACGTGGTCGAACACTTCAACCATTAGTGGCATGGCCATACACTTTCTTTATCCGACCACATCGAGGGGCCCAGAGATATCTCTCTTGTTATGTTAGGAGGGGTAAATCCCACATCCGACCAGTCACATCCCTCCGCATGTTTCATAGCATACCCGAAAGCTACCTTTATAACTACCCAGTTACAAGTAGCGTTTGGCAACCCCTAAGAGTGACATTACACATGTAGGGAACCATGCTGATCTCAGGTCTAAGGATTATACATCATCATTGCTTGAGACCAACTGACGACACATAGAATCATAACAATCTCAACAGTGTCTCAAGGTGGGTCAATCCAACCCCATGTTCTCCAACATGTGTTCACATTATTGATTCGATATCCCTATATCCATGACCGGTGAAACATGGTCATCAATTAATACATGTGCTGGTCGTAGAGTCACTAGTGTCCCGACCAGTGACATTTGACCAGGGATACTTATAGAATGACATCATCATAAGTTAAAAGAGCTTCATCAACAAGTCACATACTCGTTAATCTTTATAACTGATGATTCAATCAAGGAATGGAATAACATTTATTCAATAACTCATAAATATAGACATGATACAATCATCTCTATGATTGCCTCTAGGGCATATCACCAACAGTCTCCCACTTACACTAGAGTCAATCATATAGGTATCTTATACCCATTACTCTTGTGTGCGCCTCATGCTTAAGCTGCGGAACAGACTTTGTCAACGGATCAGAAATATTCAAATCTGTGTGCACTTTGCATATCTTCACATCACCTCTCTCAATGATCTCACGAATAATATGATATCGTCGAAGTATGTGCTTAGACTTTTGATGTGATCTAGGCTCCTTAGCTTATGCAATGGCTCCACTATTATCACAATAGAGATCCATTGGACTGGAAACACTAGATACAATACCCAGTTCACAAATGAACTTCCTAATCCATACAACCTCTTTTGGAGCTTCCGAAGCTGCAATGTACTCAACCTCTGTTGTAGAATCAGCAACCGTTCCCTGCTTGGAACTCTTCCAGCTTACTGCTCCTCCATTCAAACAAAACACAAACCCTGATTGCGATCTGAAATCATCATTGTCGGTTTGGAAGCTAGCATCGGTGTAAACATTTACGACCAGCTCTTCCTCACCTCCATAAACAAGGAATACATCCTTAGTCCTTCTCAAGTACTTAAGGATATTCTTGACTGTTATCTAGTGACCTTCACCTGGATCTGACTGATATCTGCTCGTAACACTTAGAGCATACGACACATCTGGTCGTGTACATAGCATGGCATACATGATAGATCATATAGCCGAAGTATATGGGATTCTACTCATTTTGTCTCGCTCATCAGTGGTCGTAGGACACTGACTCTTACTAAGATTAATGCCATGTGCCATGGACAAGAAACCTTTCTTAGAATCTTGCATGTTGAACCGTTTCAACACTTTGTCTATGTACATATCCTAGCTTAATCCAATTAGCCTTTTAGATCTATCTTTATAGATCCTTATGCCAAGAATATATGCTGCATCTCCTAAATCTTTCATTGAGAAACTATTTCTTAATGAAGTTTTAACAGATTCAAGCATTGGAATATCATTTTCGACCAGTAGTATATCATCTACATACAAGATCAGAAACACAAGCTTGCTCCCACTAACCTTCTTGTAAACACATGGTTCTTCTTCGTTCTTGATGAAGTCAAATCCTTTGACCACTTCATCAAAACGAATGTTCTAATTCCGAGATGCTTGCTTCAATCCATAGATGGATTTATTAAGTTTGCATAACTTTCTAGCTTCCTTTGGATCGACAAAACCCTTGAGCTATGTCATGTACACATCCTCACTTAGGTTTCCATTTAGGAAAGCCGTTTTGACATCTATTTGCCATATCTCATAGTTGAAATATGCAGCAATAGCTAGAATGATTCGGATAGACTTAAGCATAGCGACAGGTGAGAAGGTTTCATCATAATCAACACTTTGAATTTGTCTGAAACCCTTTGCGACCAGTCGTGTCTTATGAATGTGAACATTTCCATCCATATCTATCTTTTTCTTAAAAATCCATTTGCACTCAATGGTCGTAACACCATCAGGTGCATCAACCAAGTTCCAAACTTGATTGTCATACATGGACTTTATCTCGGATCTCATGGCCTCAAGCCATGACTCAGAGTCTGGGCCCACCATCGCTTCCGCATAAGTTTTAGGCTCATCATTATTCAACAATAATACGTCATGCCCATACCTCATGGGCAATTGACGTGGCCCTTTTGATCTACGTGGGGCTGATGCCTCATTTATAGGTTTAACAACATTTTGTTCATCCTGTAGAGGTTCAGTATGAGTTGAAACATTTTCAGATGGTTCTCGAATTTCTTCGAGTTGTACCTTGCTCCCACTGACTCCTTTGGAAAGAAACTCTTTCTCCAAGAAGACACCATTACGGGCAACAAACACTTTGTTATCAACCCGATTATAAAAATAATACCCTTTAGTTTCCTTAGGATACCCCACAAAGAAGCACTTATCGGACTTGGGTGTGAGTTTGTCAAACGTCAAACGTTTCACATAAGCTTCACAACCCCATATCCTGAGAAAAGACAATCCAGGACTCTTCCTAGTCCATATCTCATATGGTGTCTTCTCTACAATTTTTTATGGAACCCTATTTAAAGTGAAAGCTGCTATTTCTAGAGCGTATCCTCAGAATTGCAATGAAAGATCAAATTGGCTCATCATTGACCGAACCATGTCCAACAATGTTCGGTTCTGTCGTTCCGACACTCCATTCCATTGAGGTGTCCCGGGCGGAGTAAGCTGTGGAATAATTCCACACTTCTTTAGATGATCACCAAACTCATGGCTCAAATACTCACCTCCACGATTAGATCGTAGATACTTGATTGTCTTGCCAAGTTGATTCTGTACTTCATTCTGAAATTCTTTGAACTTTTCAAAGGATTCCGACTTATGTCTCATCAAATAGACATAGCCATATCTACTGAAGTCATCAGTAAAAGTTATGAAGTACTGAAACCACCTCTAGTCGGAGTGCTCATTGGTCCACATACATCCGAATGTATTACGACCAGTAGATCACTCGTCCTTTCACCTCTGGTTGTGAAGGGCACCTTTGTCATCTTGCTAAGTAAACAAGATTCACATGTTTCAAATGATTCAAAATCGAATGAGTTTAGAAGACCATCTTTATGGAGCTTCATCATGCGCTTCTCATTTATATGACTGAGATGACAATGCCAAACAAAAGTGGGATTCACATCATTAGGTCGAAGTCTCTTAGCATTAATGTTAAATATGGGCTCATCCTCAAGATTCAAAACATAAAATATATTCATTAATGGAGCATGGCCATAAAACATATCTTCAAAATAAATTGAACAACAATTGTTCTTTATTCTGAACTCATAACCTTCTGCTCCTAAACAAGAAGCGGAAATAATGTTTTTTGCTTAAGGCTGGAACATAATAACAATTATTTAGTTCCATAACTAATCCTGAGGGTAAAACTATTGGCAAAGTGCCAATAGCTAATGCAGCAACTCTTGCTCCATTGCCCACCCGAAGATCAACATCTCACCTTGCCAAGCTTCTACTCCTTATCAGTCCCTGCATTGAATTGCAAATATGAGCAACCGATCCGGTATCAAATACCCAAGAACTGGTCGGAGAAGTGGCAAGATTAATTTGTATAACATTTATACCTGAACTGGAAGTCTTACTTCCTTTGTTCTTTCTCATTTCTGCTAAGTACTTCTTACAATTTCTCTTCCAATGCCTAGTCTCATGACAATGGTAACATTCTGTGTCAGGCTTAGGACCCAGTTTAAGCTTCTTAAGCTTAGCCTTGAGACTCTCGATCTTATCTTGAGTCTTTCCTTTGCCCTTTCCCTTTCCCGACTTTCCCTTCTTGAAGGTTGTAGTCATTTGAACTATCATCACATGATTAGAACTTTTCTTGATGCTCTCCTTAGCACCCTTAAGCATGCCATGTAACTCAGTCATTGACTTCTCCATGCCATTCATATGAAAATTCAATATGACAGGCTCAAAACTCGCAGGGAGCGATTGGAGAATCACATCAGTAGCCAACTCTAGGCTAAGGGGAAAACCAAGTTTTTCCAAGCTCTCAATGAGACCAATCATTTTGATCACATGAGGACTGACCGGATTACCTTATGACAGCCTACAAGAAAACAATGCCTTAGAGGTGTTAAACCTCTCTGCTCTTGCTTGATCCTGAAACATACCCTTCAGACTTACAATCATATTGTAAGCATCCGTGGTCTCATATTGCTTCTGAAGCTCAGAGTTCGTGGTTGCAAGCATTAGGCAGTGCACATCGACTGCGTCATTGCAATGCTTCTCATAAGCATTCTTTTCAGCACGAGGTGCATTGGCACTCGGTTCCTCGGGATAGGGACCCTCTAGAATATATTCCTTCTTTTCTTGCTTGAGAACAATTCTCAGATTATGAAACAAGTCAATAAAATTTGAACCATTCAACTTTTCTTTTTCAAGAATAGATCGCAAATTAAAGGTAGGTGCAGAAGAAGTAGTAGGTGCCATGATCTACAACATAATATGCAAAAAAATTCAGCACTATGTTTATGTAAGATCTTCTATTAGACATTCATGTTGGTGGTTATGTTCGATCAGTCTACGACCAGATCGTATCACCATACGACTAGTCTTTACCTGGTCGTACTTAATCATCAACAGTCAATAAAAGACACTCCCACTATAAACCATGTTTCCCTCAAACAACATATAGTGAGTTCAAGATCCATAAATCATTAAGTCCTAGTGAGCTTTGGCATCACTACTAGAAACTTAGTGATTTTTAGGTAAGCAACCCTTTGCTAATCATATCACATATGACTCTTGTTTGATCGGTGACATCTCCATGCCCTTCCGACCAACACTATGCCCCAAGGCCCAAAACCCTTTTGATAGCCTTATTAAGTTAAACCAACACTATGCATATGGGTGTCCGACACCCACCCCATCTTATTAAGATAGTCAATGGCACCCTACTTTGGTAGATCTGCCAATTAACGATCAAAATCGTGATGGTCACAGCAATTGGAAAGACATCAATTTTACTTAATTTTTCTTGAGGGATACTACTCTATCATGTTAGAATATCTAATGATAAAACATGATTAAATAGCATAACAGGAATAAACACAAACATTCACAGATAATCAAATTAAACTGTGAAATAGTATGGCGCTTAACATGTTGATCTCCATCAGTATGCTTCCTGTCCTCCGACCACCATGGTTGACGTCTCCGACTGCATTCATCTATAAGCAATTACTCCTAAGAGCCGGTAATGAATTACATAGGATAATTTCAAGCATCACATATCGATACGCAAACCGTTATACAATAATATGTAGCTCGATGGCTATCTCATAGCATGACACGCAGGCCATGTGAAATCCATTCATGCATCACATACATAATAGGCCATACTATTCACATCAATCCCTGCAAAAAAGAGTTATGTATAGAATCCAATTCTATCGGGTGACATAAACACACACTACTATATAATGCAGCTACGACCACGACAGTCTCACTATTCCGAACCAATCTGATCACTGCCTTGATACGATCACGCATTGTGGCATATTCCGATGGCGGAATTCCGACCGGTAGGAGTTTTATGCAATGTGATCGAAAACAAGCGCAATTAACCATGTGGTCCTTTTAGCTCATACCTCCTCGTAGACCAATCTACTACCACTGAAAGCTTGATCGATCTTATCGACTAGTACCTAGATCGTTTCATCCATATGAATCGATCCAGGTTATCAGATCAAACCAGTAATAGATCCAATCTACTACTGCTACTTATCTAGTATATGCGACCGATCCAGATCAAAAACTACGCAGGATGGCTCTAATACCACTGAAAGAATACAAGTAGGCTACGATAGCAACAATTCAAAAATTCTACCACGTAAACCTAGAAGCCAAGCTAGAAGATGATCACAGATCGTTACCACCAGACGCGCAGAGCAGCGAAAGAAGAGTTGGAGTAGCCTGGTCCAACGTAGAGTGCATCGATGTAGTGGTCGTAGTCGATCGGCTAGCGTTCTTGCGAGTCGATCGTCTCCTCCAGCAACCTCAACAGTTCCTTGTGAAGATCTCGAATCGTCCTCAAGTGCAACAGCAACCGAGTAGCGCCTCTACGGTATCCACACGTCCAGGGAAGGAACAACCGTACGCTGGTGTGTTAGCGCCAAGTCGCACAGTAGAGCTTTTAGGAAGATGGCGACTAGGGTTTAGGAGCAACTCACGTCAACTCGTATGTCTCCCAATAGCCTCAAGCATCTCCTTATATAGTGCCCATGACGGATCCTATCCGAACACGTTTTAACGAATCGTATCCGTACTGGTTTGTTTCAACCCGTTAAATGTGTGACCCGTTAGGTTTATGCATAATCGGTTGTGACTCGGAAACTCCTTTCCAATCACAAGTCGTTAGTGGCTCCTAGCAGAACATAACGATTCCCGAATACACACGAATTATATCGGACGAACCTTAATGCAATATGATCTACGACCAAGTCGATATCACTAACAACCAGCTCGTATCTCTATACGACCAGTTCATTTTTAGTCTCGACCAGTTCGTAACTCCTTACAACTAGATTTCGACCACTTAGTGATCATGTTCGACCAGCCTACGACTAGCTCGTATGTCCATACAACTAATCTGTATCTGATCGAACTAAATGACCTTCTCGTGTATTCTCCCTTTGCCTCACGATATTTGGTTGAACTCCAGGTGAGATGTTGTGTTATCCATGTACTGTTCAATACTTTCTCGATCAAGTGTCGGATAACTTCACGTGGTCGAATACTTCAACCACTAGTGGTATGGCCATGCACTTTCTTTATCCGACCACATAGAAGGGCCCAGAGATATCTCTCTTGTTATGTTAGGAGGGGCAAATCCCACATCCGACCAGTCACATCCCTCCGCATGTTTCATAGCATACCCGAAAGCTACCTTTATAACTACCCAGTTACGAGTAGCGTTTGGCAATCCCTAATAGTGCCATTACACATGTAGGGAACCATGCTGATCTCAGGTCTAAGGATTATACATCATTATTGCTTGAGACCAACTGACGACACATAGAATCATAATAATCTCAACAGTGTCTCAAGGTGGGTCAATCCAACCCCATGTTCTCCAACATGTGTTCACATTATTGATTCGATATCCCTATATCCATGACCGGTGAAACATGGTCATCAATCAATACATGTGCTGGTCGTAGAGTCATTAGTGTCCTGACCAGTGATATTCGACCAGGGATACTTTTAGAATGACATCATCATAAGTTATAAGAGCTTCACCAACAAGTCGCATACTCGTTAATCTTTATAACTGATGATTCAATCAAGGACCGGAATAACATTTATTCAATAACTCATAAACATAGACATGATACAATCATCTCTATGATGCCTCTAGGGCATATCATCAACAAAAACTATGCCTAATTATTTACCTAATTGCCAAACCTCTACCAAATGTGCTCGACTAAGTCCCTCTTGAGTTGGGTATGTGTTGGTCGAACACGAATAGCAGTGTTTCTCTGTAGCACATTGGTAAAGCATGGATCAGAGCCGTTGTTGATTTTCGGAGGTAGAACAATCGATGTCCCTGAAGTCTCGTTCAAGTCAAGAGAAGTGGTAATCATTTCCTTCTCATCTTCAACAATCATGTCGAGAAGAATGATGCATGCTTTCATGATATTCCCAATAGTGCCCCGTGACTATGACCATGCCGGACGACGCACAATGGTGAAACGAGATTGTAAGACACCAAACACCCGTTCAACATCCTTCCTCGCACCTTCTTGATGTTGTGCAAATAATTTGTCCTTCGCTGTTTGGGGGAGCAGAATTGTCTTGACGAAGGCAGCCCATTCTGGGTATATTCCATCTACAAGATAGTAGCCGGTCTCATACTGTCTCCCATTGACAAAATACCGCACCCGCGGAGCTTACCCCTTCAACTCCTCAATGAACAATGTAGATTGATTGAGCACATTGATGTCATTGTTGGAACCAGCGACACCGAAAAAGGCACGCCATATCCAAAGGCCATATGAAGCTATTGCTTCAAGGATGAGTGTAGGGACGCCATGGTCACCACGGGTGAATTGAACTTTCCATACAACTAGACAATTCTCCCACTGCCAGTGCATATAGTCCAGGCTTCCTAGCATGCCGGGAAAGCCTCGAGACTCACCAACTTGCAATAAGCGCTCCACATCCTCACATGTGGGGCGTCGCAGATAATGTCCGCCGAACTTGTTAATTACCCCTTGTGCGAACATCTCCAAGCACTCCATTGAAGTTCTCTCGCTAATCTTCAGATAATCGTCAAGTTGGTCAGCAGGGGTGCCATATGCCATCATATGAATAGCTGTCGTGCACTTCTATAGTGGTGAAAGCCTGAGCCGTTTCGTGCAGTTTGTCCTATGAGTAAAATAGGGAGACCACTCAGCAAGGATGCTCACGATGTGTAGAAATAGGGGTCTTCCCATTCAGAACCTCTTCACGGTTCCTCCTTATGTACCTCCTAATACTTCTTTAGCGTCGAGAAATCCTAGCTCGAAGTGCCACAATTTTGGCATTGAACTTTGCTGCGAGACGCCTAGCAAAAGAATCGAGGACATCCTGCTCGGCGATGAGATGCTCCATGATTTCGGTTGGGTCTACGGTGTTGGTGTCATTGGAAGCATTGGAGTTGGAAGATGAGTCCAACTGGTGCGACATAGTGGGGAATAGAAATTGTTTGGGTTTTGGACATTGGTTTGGTCAAATAGTCTAATATATAGAGTTGGATGTACCTGTTTCTGTTCATGAATGGATTTAGAATACAACCTACAGGCTACATTGACTACAAGCTTTTATGAATGACTTATGACCAAACCAAAAATTACAGACTGCAGGCTACATTGGGACTGATTCATTGTCATTTATTTCAGGCTACATTACTTCACAGGAATCTTGCAGTTCATGAATGGATTTAGAATACAGCCTACATGCTACATTGGGACTACAAGCTTGGGTTTTAGGAATGACTGATGACCGATGACCAAACCAAAAAATATATGTATCATAAATTGCTTGGGTTTTAGGAATGACTTATGACTGATGACCAAACCAAAAATTACAGACTACAGGCTACATTAGGACTGATTCATTGTCATTGATTTCAGGCTACATTGATTTCATGAATGGATTTTAGGAATGACTGATGACCAAACCAAAAATTGCTTGCATGTAGATGTTACTGCACCATGCCCAGGTTCATGAAATTTGCTACAACCTTTCAAAAGAGTGGTTACAATCTTAGTTTTTCAAAAAAAAAAGTATTGGAAAGATGCCAAGTCAAGTATATCCAGTTATCCACAGAATATAAAATTTTGAATTGAATTCCATACACTCCAAAGATGTCATAGCAATACTACTGCATCAATACCATGTTGTGCTTGTATTTCATGATGTAGTCTCTGCAACCTATTCAAAAAAAAGTTGTACTAAAAAAACAAAAGTTGTACTCATCAATAAATAATTTAGATCACAGAAAGCTCACAGGAATCTTGCTAGCTTCGGAGTGAGCAATCAAGGGAAATCAATAATTCAGATCAAGGGAATATGAGGCATGGAGCACATGATAAAGCAAACATCAATTCACATTACTTTGTGATATTTGATTCCAGAGTTATTAATCTTCTTGTTTTTGATATGTACAATTTTGGTGGTAAATACCTTGATTTTGGTCTGATTTGTAGTACTTGGTCTTATTACGAATCAGGTTTTCAACTCTTTCTTTTGAGGGAAACATTACATCAAGAATTTGGTCTGATTTGTAGTCATTGTGCACTTGTGCTTCCTCCATTCCATATGCTGTACATAATAAGCTCAAATAAAAAAGAATGCAAATTGATATTTTTACTCTTTAGGTGAACAAAAAGAGAAAATAACCTCCAAAAAAAGAGACTTCCTGACAGATATTTCTTACAAGAAAACAGCCCCCACATGAATTGCAACATTTACTGTACTTTGATTTCCTCGAATGTTTGTTCTTAATAATTATTAATAGCTTCTGGCTGGTGGTCAACATTTGGACTATTCAAGCATGGCCTACTTTTTTTGATTCATTGATTCATTGCAAAATATTTGAATAGGTTGCAGAGACTACAACATGGAATACAAGCACAACATGGTATTGACGCAACAATATGACTATGACATCTTTGGAGTGTATGGAATTCAATTCAGATCATAGAAATAATTAATTCAGATCACATAAAGCTTACAAGAATCTTGCAGTCATACCTCAATCAAATGGGCCAAACAACTTCTCCCTCATAGACCTCAATGCTTTCATATGCTCAACTTTTATGTCATCGGGCATACCTCTTGTGTCATGCATAAGGAGCCCCTTGTATAAATCTAGCATTTTGGCCTCCTTCTTCTCCTTTGCTGTTTCGAGCTTCTCGACGGACATACATTGATGCACCTCAACCATATCACTACGACCCTTGCTAGCTTTGGGCTAAGAAATCAAGAACTTGTCAAGCTTTTCTTCCATATCATCGATAACCTCTGTTGCAGCCATCGCCTTCCTTTTGCCTTTGCCTTTACTTTTGTGTTCAGCCTTAGCAGCCTTGGCCCCTTGTGGACGTGGAATATCTTTGGTATCTTCAACAGATGTCAAGTCCTCCCACGCCTCCTCAGACTCTGAAAGCTTTCTTTTCTTTAATTTGTCGAGCTTCTCATTGTATGCATGTCACTTTGGCTGGTCTCGGACAGCCTTCTAGCAGTACATGAACATGAATTGCCCTTCCTTATAGTCTTCCTCGTACATTTTCAATGTCTTGTCCATCAATTGATCATCTGACTATCCACTGGCATATATACGGCTAGCCTTAAGCCAAGAGGCAAAGAACCAGCCGACCTTTTTGTTCACTCGGTGCCAACGGTCCTTGGTTTGCTTCACTTCTCTTCTTCTATTTTTTTAGGGTGGTGCTATTGTACACAGCAGTGACCTCTCCCTGGCACTGGTCATTTTTCTTGCAGTTTCTGTTGATTGGGTCGTTTGAGTTGTTCAACTATGCACTAAACTACATTGCGTAAAAATATATTAGTACTAATATAAACATGTTGAACTACAAGTGTTAATTATGTAGATGCCCAAATGAATAATCAACTTACCAATCTCAAGTCCTCTTCTTGTGTCCACGACAACCGTTTCCCAGTCCTACAATCCATGTCGTTGTCGCCACTGTCAACATCAATGAAAGGCTGGATCGGGACTGGTGGCATAGGAGACTGATGAGGAATTTCTTGGGGAAGAGGGAAATTTGATGAATTTTGGAAGTAACTTAAGAAACCACTAGGAGGATATGGATCCATTCCATTGCAAACAAATTACAAACATGCAAACTTCATGATTCAGAACAGTAAAAAAATGTAACATCCCAAAGTGCTGTTACCAAAATAAAATAAATACGGCTATTAATTTGTTGGATTTTCTGAAATTTGAAAGAGTTTGTTTACTTTATTTGAATTTATGAAGTTTTAAAAGTCAAAAATAAAATTTATTAAAGTCTTTGAAAGTTTTATTTGAGTTAAAGTTGAAAAATAAAAATTTAATTATTTTCTCGAATTTTAAAAGCTTTTCCCTAATTATTTTAAAACCAAAATAATTTATTTGCAAAATTAAAAGCCAACTTTAAGTTGGAAATAATTTTATTAAGTCCAAAATAACTCTAGCGATTTCTGTGAATTTTTCTAGAACTTTTGGACTCTACTTGCTAACTCCTAAAATTGTATTTGATGTATTGCTACAGTACTTCGAAAAATAAAATAATAATAACAAAAACAATAGGTGCCCGCGAGGTCACCCATCCGGGATTTTCCCCTCAGCCAGCACGCTCCACTTCTAATGCTTTTTCTTAGGCTACCAACCTTTCCTTCTCAATTTCTTGAAACATAACCCCTCCACCATTCTTTTATTCCCTTATTTCCCTCACCTTTCTTTCCAGCCGAACGGTTTCTTCTCCTGGTTTTCCTTTACAGAGAACGCACAAAAGGCCGACGCCATTATTGACAACACAAAAGCTTCTCAAACCCACAAATTTCTCAACCATTCTTCGCGAAATTTGGGGCATTCAAACCGCACGCTCCCGCCTCCTCTCCCTTGACCGTTTCCCCCTCAATTAGCGCACGCGTTCGCAGGAATTTCGCCATGACCGACGTGATGGCCGCACTCCACGATCTCCCCACCGGCCGCCTCGCCCTATAAAAGGAGCACGGTGAGCCCCGTTCGCCTCATTCCAACCCCGCCACCCACTCCTCCTCGCTCTCTTTTGGCCGATTTCTCAAGTATTCGCCGTCGCCGCCGCCTTTGTGCCGCCTCTAGCGCCATTGTCGACGACTCTTAGAGATTCCGACCGCACCGTCGACATCGCAAACACCAAGTCCCACGCCGTGCTCACCTCTCGTCGCCGGCATCGCCGAGCACCGCCGCCACCATGAGCCAAAGCCGCCGACATAGTCGCCCCGCCCCGCCATCCGTATCGTTCCTCCACAACCGAGGTTAGCACCGCATCCCGTCATCCTCTCTCCATTCCACCCCTCGCCACCGTCGAACGCGTGGATTGCTCGCAATGCCGCCATCTAAACCATAGATCAAGCTTCCCCCTTTGTGAATTGCGTCGCCGTCGAGCTAGCTCCGGCCACACCGTCTCCACTACCGGCATTGCGATGTCGTGTTCTTCGTAATGCTTCCCTCCCCTCGCGGTGCCGCGGTCCGAGCACCATTGTGCCGTGCAAGCCGCCAAATTTTTTTTTTTTGCTTTACATTCGCTCGCATGATAGGAACGAAGAACAGTAGAAAATTTGCTAGTCACGTGCTTTGCTTTGTACATACACCTTTTAACCATTCCAAAAATCCGTTCTCTCAAATGCAAAGTCCAAATCCATTGATTCCTTCTCCTAAATTCATCTAATATTTTTAATATTTATTTCATAATTTTTAGATTTTATTTATTTTCTGTTATTTAATTGGTCCATTTTGCGCGTTGCCGCCGCCGCCGCCCGACCGTGCGCATTCCACGACAACCGGGGTGAGCGTTGTGTTCCCCGTGGTTCCATCTTCAAATCGCCGCCAACCTCACTCGCTAGCTCTTCTCCGTTTACCCGAAACGTCGACGTTCGCCCGCCAAAGGTCTTTTCCGTCGGACTGCGTCGCCATCGAAGATCCTCTGGCCGAGTCGTCTACACCGTTCAGTTGCCTCGACGCGTTGTGCTTCTGTTGCCATCGCCATGGCCATAAAGCTCTTCCTTGTTCCCAATCAATCCGAAACCCCAATTTTTCGTGAATAGTGCAAAATTCATAATTTCATCATTTCATGTGAAATTCAACCTTCCGGAAATTCGTTCTCCCTCATACGAACTCCGATCCCTTCGATTCAACTTCCTAAATTCATATAAAGTCGATACCTTCCTAGTAGTATTTATTTTATAATTTTTGGATTTTATTTGGATTTTATTTGAATTCAAATCGTCTACGCGTATAGATTTCAACGACTTCGGACGACCAGATTTCGACGCCGTTTGAAAACAACGTCTAATTGAGCAAGGAAAGTTACATTCTTGATCATATTTGCACCCATTATTTAAAATTATCTAATTCTATTTTAAATTATTACTGCATGCTTATTTATATTCAATAATTTAAATGCCTGTTTTAAATTTATAGTTATGCTTAAATCCTTTGTATGGCCAAATTTGATAATTGAATCAAACATATTGTCACCCTAGACAAAACCTGGTTGATACGATAGTATGAACTAGGATCATTTGGAAAACTGATGCTTAGCGATGGTTAGACCCAAAAATGTTTGATTTGGGGATTTCAGCCAAAAATCAAATATTGTTTAAATTGTATCCATAACATTTGTGTGTCATGGAAGTTTATAAATGACTTTGCAAAATAAAATAAAATGATGGTTTGTACTTGGGCGAAATGGTTGTCTGGATGGTGCAGGTTTATGCACGGGATCAATCCGGGTAGGATTGAGGCCCAAGGGTTATTTGGAAAGTCGCCCAAGTCAGTTAAGGACTGGCCTCTGAGCGATCCTTTGCTATGCCTATAATGGGCTATGCCTCACCGTACAACCACATATCTCCAGAATGGGGCGTGGGATCTGGCTGATTAATTTGTGGAGTTCCATCGCAGATTTATCACATGCTCATGCGTGGGTGGTCTTTCATGGCCTGTCTTTCATGACTATTTTATTCCCACCGGCGCAAGAGGGCCCCGAACTGCGGATGGTTAGTCCAAAGGGGTGAAACCTTAGCGAATTTGGATTGCGGTGGAAGGATGCATTGTAAAGGCCTTGTCATGAACTGTAGACTTCTTACCTTCGGCAGTGAGAGGTGGCATTGACGGATGCCAAACAAACTAGAGGAATCATGTCATGTGGGTAAAGTGTACAACCTCTGCAGAGTGTAAAACTATTCGAATAGCCGTGTTCACGGTCATGGACGTGCTAGCAAAGCCTCTCAAAGTTATACTTTGGTTTGTGATTTCAAAAGACTTCATTAAATGGATTATGCAAATGGGAATTGGGCGGGAAGCTATGTGATAGGAGGGTATCCTTCACCATTCATGTGTGAATGTTACCTGACTATAAAATTGATTTAGAAAATAAATTTTAGTTATGGAATAACTGCTTTGGAATTTAGTACAAGTATTCAAAGAAAATGCTGCTTTATGCAAATTCAACCGTATTAAGCCTTCCTTTGAGATATCCATGTATGCATGTCATTCTGTTATTTGACGGGTGTAACTTGCGAGCACGGTAGTTGTGCTCATACTTGCTTTATGCAAACAAATTTCAGAGGAGAAGAACTTCACCTTCGGTGTGGATCTCGACGACTAGGCCGCTTCCCCAGTCGATTGCCTGTGGCAGATTAACTGGACTCTACTACATTTTCGTCTTCCGCTGTGTTATTTATTGTTGGCTTGTAAGTCTTTCTTGTAATCAACTCTATTGTTAATTATTAAATATAATTGTGCAATTTATGGATGTTACCATATCTGTTTAACTGTGTGAACTAACTACTGATGATGGGACTAGTTCAGAAATGCACAGAGGATTTGGGGTGGGTCCGACAAAAAACTACCACCATGGAAGCTATCAAAATATTGAAGCAAGAACACAAAATCAGAGCACCAACTAGTAAGGTGCTCATGCGTTGCAACGAAATCCGAAAAGAGGGTGAGACGTGGTGGTAAAATATACAATAAATATCAATTTTATTCTATACACATATCAAGCAAAACATATCTATGCAAGCTAGTACATAAATCAAATCGTAAAAAAAATACTACATGTTCTAAAATCCCAAAAGCAAATTAAAGCCATCATCATTGTCAGGTTATTGAAATGCCTCAACCGTCACTTTCCAGTTGCAACGGAAACACGCACTTTGTGCCATTTTTTTATTACGCTCATCGTGCGAAACTTACAAAGGAATATAACAATTTTTTTCATCATAATCTATTTCACAAAATGCTATCTGAATGTGCATGTCTGGAGGAGTTACTATTTGAAATTATCATAAGCCAGAAGACCAATATTATATAAATATTTTAAGTGTAATATTATCTATGTTGGAGAATGTAAAATAGCCAAACACAAAAGAGGCCGACGTACACTCCATGGCTTAAAAAAAATGTGAAAATCCAAAACTTTTGTTCAAAGCAAGCATACAATAGGATGCATGATTGGACCAAATAATGGTCATAAAAACCATTGTTAAGAATTGTACATTGCCAATTCCCAACCCCTTGCACTGAACATCGAAAAGAATCCTCACAAACAAAAACAAAAACAATCACCGAGTTTAGTGGCATGACAACTTGACATTACCATATTGTAGTTAACCTCTGCACTGAATTTCTTGAGCTCCTTGATAAGGCTAATATGGAACTTCTAGAGAGTCTTGTGTAGACGATATGGCAAATGAAACACAAATGCTTTCATGTTCCCATTGACATTCATCTAGCTGGAAAACAAGCACCACCACCACCATCTTAGGACAATGATTCCTGATGTGTAGCTGTAGCATAAGCACATAGACAACATAGTTGCATGGCCATCCAAGAGGAAGGAAAATTCCTGATGTGCCATCCTGAGGAAGAACGAGGAAGCATATCAGCCTAAACAAAACTACATGTCCCTTGCAAGATTGTACTAACTACTAAGGATGCCGATCAGTGGAAGTTAGGCATTACAAGCTTAAGAATGGAGAAGATTTATTTGGTGGATATATCAAACATCAGCAAGTAATCTGGAAATAAACAACAGAGAATAGAAAGCACATGCAAAGTCCTTTTTTTAGAAAGATTGGAAAGCAAAGAACTTTCAGGAATCGGAATTTCTATTGCAAGCCAGTTTGTCTCACGGGGTATACGACTGAGAATTATAGAAGAATGATACAGAAGACCAAAGGAGATGACTATTACAAATAAGATCTGAAATTAACTGGAGAAGCTTTAACTAAGTCATGAAAGGGAAAAAAACTTTTCTAGATCTTTACTCAAGCCTGAAGGGGGGGGGGGGTGGAGAAGAAGCTATGGTACATCCAAAGCGGGCAGGGAAACTTGCATTGTATTGATAGATATACATTTTTGTGAACAAATATCTTAAACCTACGACTTGCTGAAAGTTATACTTGAAATACTAACCTTCTCAAATTGGATAGGTTTCATTTGGAATCCTGGAGGTAATCTCTTGGCATATTCTTCGAACTTAACCAGAGGATTATCGATAACAGCGACATCATCAACTGAGGAGCAGGAAATGTTAGTGGCCTTCTCATCTGTCACAATATTGACCCCTTTCTTTGGCTCAAGTATAGGAACGGTAACCTTATTTACTACATCAGCTAGCTCACTTGTGATTTTTTGCCCAGTCAGGTATAGCAATTCCAAATGACACTACCCTCAATATCGAAGCAGACATAATGAAGTGTACATGAGATGGATCAGCAGCTGGAAATTTTAGTGGATGAGGGAAGCGCTTTTGGGCTTACCAGAAAGGACCAACTGTGCTAGTGGCAGCATCGTCAGGAAAAGTGAATGTGAGCTGCTTCACACGGTTTGAGAAATAATCCTCAAATCTACCAAGAGCAAAAAAAAGGAACTTATCTACTTGCACACAAAAACTGAAGCTCTAAAACGAGGTACATCTCCAGGAAAAAAAACAGAGAAGCTGTTGAAGTACAACATTTCTCAGATCTTAAACAGTACTTCTTGTTGATGCCCCATGAATAGCAAAATGATTATCATTAATTACCATGACATACTATTAACTCATAATGGTGGGACAAGATACCACAATCTTTCCCTCTTTGGTAATTGATGATAATCACTTCAATTTGCAAATAATTGAATTTAAATTGGTATGAGTATATACGAACTACACAAGTTGCATATATTCAAAGAATATATGAGCATATATGAACTACACAAGTCATATATACTCAAGGATATGTTTCAAAGTAAAGATCCCAAATATATGTGGACAAAGGAATATAGATCAATACTAATGAAATCACAAAACATAGAGTGAACTCCCCCTAAATGTGTGCATACACAAATGTGCAATGGGAATATATGCACATATTCAAGTTAACCTTTTGGTGGAGTTCATCCTATATTTTGGATCTAAGGAATGCAACAAGATATAAGAATATGATGTCGAATGCATACCTCTTTGATTTTCACCTTTATATCCAAATGAGACTAAGCAATAGGTAATCAATAGAAGTGTTAGTCTCACAAGTAGATTTGTCATTAATAACCAAAATACTCCATTAACACATAATAGTGGGTCTAGATTCTTCAACCTCCCCGTGCTTGGCCCTTGTGTCTACCGGAGAGCCTAGCTGCAATCATCTACACACCGGGCCTCCTGCTCAGTCGCACCAATATCTTGGTGTTTGACGTCCAGCAAACCAACCTCATCATGGAGATCATGCTCTCGAGCTATGTGGATCGTGTTAAAGCATCGATCCATAGGCTCGATGACTACATGGACAGGCAAAACGCAAGAATCGACCTCGCCGAGACCGTGGAAGAGAGGAACCACCTCATCTGGACTATCGTCAACACGCTTCCTTAGTACGATCGGCGCGAAGCTCGACTCGCCACCGCGAAGCAGTAGGTGGAGACGTTTCTCCACATATTCCCTGATCCAGCCCCCACCGAAGTCCACGAGTGGGCTTACAAACGCCTGAGGGCTGCGATAGGGTCCTACCTTGACCACTAGGGCCTCCTTTCTTTTATCTTTTTACCTTCTTTTCTTATTATCATGAAAATATAAAAAATGCGACCGACCACGCTATTAGGCCGAACCCCTGAAAATATATTTAACAAGATATATCTTCAGTTGTTACTGTTATGTACATATAACATTACTGTAATCTTTCCTTTGTTTTACTAACTAATCAAATAAAGGGATACAATATCTGTGAAAAAAAACACAAAAAGAAAAAAAATACACGCTTACTACTTTTGTACTGATGTATTTACTGCTTCATGTATGCGCTTTACTATCGCGCTACCTTCCCTTGTACCAGTGGTAGAACTAGGCATGAAAATGGGGAGGGCCAAGTTATTAGAAAAACAAAGTGCACAGAAACAACATCTTTAGACTTTAACATGACTATCGTGACTACCAAACACAGTATTGTGTTTTCTTGTTTGCCGAATACAAAAGAAATCACATCTCTATTAACTTCAATTTGGCCATGCAGTACCGAGAAGATCATACATATATACATATATGTATATATACATTGTATATATATATATATATATATATATATATATATATACATATATATATACATACATACATACATATATATATACATACATATATATATACATACATACATACATATATATATATATATATATATATATATATATATATATAATAGTTATTCTACACCTAGGCAACCCACCGTGCGTGACCCAGGCTAGGTGTGACGCGCGCACGTGCAATCCCATACAGCTGGCCCACCAACTGTAGAGGCGGTCCAGAAACGTTCACACCCGCGAGGGTCTTGATTCGATGGTAAATATCATGTGTCGTAATAGTAATATGCGTATCCCTTTTACTACACGTTTCGGGGGAATGCGTTTTTTTAGCTCCTATGTCGGTTAGTAAAACTTAACGACGTACACAGTAATCGGTTTTCCTTTTTTACCACCATTTTTTGCAATCTTTTTTTATAGTAAAAAGTTAGTGTCACGATAGTAAACCCTAGCTATCTTGTAAGGTAATTACGTTGGGGTACCGAGTAGGTCCAATGAAGTAAATGGGCATTTATAGAAGAATAAACAATTTCATCGTAGACAGTAAATGGTTTCACCATAGACGACAAACACAAATTCAAACCAGATATATCGTGAAGGCAGTAATATAAAACATGGCACACAGTAAAACATGTCACACAGTAATAGGCGTTACATTTTATAGTAATGTCGTTTTTCAAACTTCTAATAACTACCAAAAAACATAAAGCGCAAACTTGTTACAACAGTAACACGACATGCCTTCGAACTAATAGCAGGTATCACTTATGGTAAACGATAACATTTTACTAGATGAGTAAAATAGTTTATAACATCATTTTCCTGCAGTGAAACCAGCATACCAAATTTTACGGTCCTGTCTTCCTCACCGTAACGGCACGTGGTGACGCGTGATCATTTTTGCCGAGCAACATATTTTACGGCTTTTTTTGACGCGCGCACGGGTTTTACTGCCGATCTCAAGCAGGAGGCGGGGCACTAGCTCGCGTGAAGGGTTTGTGTCGGGACCCAAAAATACAATTCTAGACCCTTGTGTATAATGCACTAGTCCAGGATCACGCTAGTGCACACAATGTCAACATAGGTAAATATCGATCCACACAAGCGATTAATAACATAAACGAATAATTTGAGTAACAAATAAGGGTTTGACCTTATGGTTGAGTTTACACTTATTAAGCCACACAGGGCTAACAAATAATTAAATAGCAGCAGAAACAGAAATGGCAGCGGCCTCCCATCAATTCACCACAGGAAACCGACTGGGATCAAGACCCTACGATCAAGCACCTTCGATGAACTCCTCCTCGAATGTAGGCGATGACTCCTCCTCTTGTATTGCATGTTTTACAATAAGCATGAGTACACAACTGTACTGGCAAGCCATACCACAGAAATGTAAATATACATGCAGACTTATTCCAAAGGAATGGTATTCTATGGTTCTTTTGTAGAAATGCAACATTTGCAATTGAATAAGAATAATAGATCGAAAGCATACAGTAAAACAAATAAACAATACTTAATTTTGACAATTTAATTTCACAAAGACGCACACAGCCTAAACAGGTTATTCACACAACCATATGATTTAGATCACACAGCTCCCTTCCCAAATGTTTTATGAAAACTACCCCTCGTGTGAAATCCCCGAGCATGTCCACGATCGCGGATGCGGCTATTTGAATAGATTAATTAACACTCTGTAGAGGTTGTACACTTTACCCACAAGATACAACTAGTGTTGCAAGAACTAATCATAACAAAACGTTTCGGAAACTTCATCTTAACATTGACACTCCCAGTGTTCTTACAAACCGTCACACCAAGCCATACACAATGATTGGTACGACACACACCGTTGGACAGGGACACAGTGAACCGCCTCGTGATGTAGCTACTTGGTAGCACACACCTCCACCCTTCACAGAGCCTAACCTACTGCCTGAGCAATCAATGTCAAGAATTCGTAACTTACTAAGTTAGGCTCGTCCCATAATAGGCATGTGGTCGTACAGTAAAGCTCAGTTCAATGGTACACAAAGTTAAGTCCTTAATTGACCAAGGCAAGACTTCCATATGCTAACTATGCCACACAGATTAATATACCCATGCACACAGTTCACACAGTCCACCAATTCACACAGTATCCACCCCCTTGCCTCAGTCCAAATCTTTTACCACCCAGTTGGTTAAGTGCAACACATGCCATCACGAGTAATAGCACTAGTACATACAGTTTTATCACACAGTTCCATAATCACTTAGTCAAGTTGTAATAGCAGTTTACATGAAAGATGACTCATGGCATGGCTAAGCAAACTAGTTGTATCTAACCAACCCACGTCGGTGCTACGATATTACCAACTAAATAAACCAATGCTAGGGCAACAAAACATTATGACCTATCAAGTAGGCAAGGAGTTATAGCAATTTGGATCATTAACTATACCCAAAAGCATTTAAATAATTACTTGAATTAAATGCAATAATTTGAATCGAAGTAATTTTTAGAAACTGGGAATCAAGATGGTCAAAGGTATAGCTTGCCTTGGAAAAGGTCTAGATATTGATCTTGGTCTTAAGGTGCTCCTTCTTCTTCAAACCTTCCCGTAGTATCGACGTCTACTCGCAAACGAAGTAAACAAAATAAATAAATAAATAATAGAGGCAAAACAAACTCTAAAAATTAAATAAAAAACTTAGATAAAAAGATCTTGAATTTAGATGAATTTAGAAATTTGAATGGGTTCAATTGGAGTTCGGATGCAAAAGATATGAGCTTTGGAAGTTTGAATCTGAAGAAAAACCCTAAAATAGGATTTATTTGAATTTCCCGAATTATTTCTTAATAGAAAAATCAGAATACTGCGCAAGGATGACGTCAGCGATGGCAAATCTGGAATTAATAAAATAAAAGAAAACCCTGACATGTGGGACCCACATGTTAGCGGCTCAGTTCACGGTAGTCCAAATCTACCAATCGATTGGATGTGGAGAGCGGTGGACTGTGTCACGCGGGCGCTGACAAAGCAGCCACGTGCGTGACACATCAGCGCAGAGGGTGAGGTGGCTGGTGATGTGGACGTCAGCGATGGTCGCCGGTGAACGACAGCTCCTCGCCGGAAACGGGTGGTACAAGCATGTAGCCCGAGTTATTGCGCACCTACCGATCACTCCTGGGTGGTCGAGGATGACGGAGACGGCCGGTGGTGAGCTCGGAGCGGTGGAGCAGCCTCGGGTTTTGTCGGATGGAGTCTCCGGCAGCGCTCTGACGACACGGAGAGGCTCAAGAGGTAGAGGCGGCGATGACGTACTCAGCGGTGGGTTTCAAGATGACGCGGCAGCGAAGACAGTGGCACAATTCGACGATGAAGAAGCTCGACCGAAAACCTTAGATGAGGAATTACGACAGCGCTAGGGCTCAAGGGGCGCAATAGCTTGACGGATTTTGGTGCGGGTGGCAGGGCGATGCTTAGGGGGCTATTTATAGGAGTTGGGGATGGCCAGGGTGGCGCAATGGCGGCGAAGATCAAAACAACCCGAAACGAGCTCGCGAGGAAATAGGAGATAGAGACGAATTCGAAATTTGAATTTGAACCGAGACGGTGCGGGAGTGATAAGGCTTCTAGATGGAAGAGTCCGCGCGAAGAATCGGGACTGTTTCCCCTTTTGTCGGACGAGCTCGGCGAAGAAACATGGTGGACGCGGCTCGGATGCGAGGAGAACGAAGGCGCGGCAGAGACGACGATTTGATGGGCCATCGTCGTGAAAGGAGAACGCGACGAAGCGTCTTGGCGTGGCGGCTTTGATCCGAGCGTTCCCCCTCGATTGAACGGCCAAGAGAGGGTGGGCTGCGTGAGGGAACAGGCTGAGAAACGCGCCACGCACGAAGGAATAGGAGTTGGGCTGAAGAGATTCGGCCCAAGAGAGGATTGAGATTTTAAATACCTTTTCCTTTTTAGAAAATACCAGAAATTCAAATAAGTAATAGAATTTAGCAAATGAACTTGGAAAATTTTTAGAAAAAAATATCCAAGCACATAGAATCCAAATAAAATAGTTTTGACCATTATTCATGTTGGCTTTAGTCATATTAAATTGTTTTGTTACTCAAGGCCCAATGTTAAGCTTTTGAATTAAATTCAAGTAAAACCAAATGGTGAATTTTCTCCCTACTAACTATTCAAAGGATTTTTAAAGCTCAGAAAATTGGGATGTTACAGTCGAGCGGAATAGCGCTATACATACATACATACATACATACATACATACATACATACATACATACATACATACATACATACATACATACATACATACATACATACATACATACATACATACATACATACATACATACATACATACATACATACATACATACACATACCACCATGGAATCTTGTAGGAAGCCATCTCCCATTTTATTTCAAAGACGGGTCTTGATGAGTTTCATAGCTGAAAATGCTTACTCGGTTGTTGCAGTTGACACATGAAAATTTAGCACTAACCTTTGCGATCTATCAACTATTGGATAAACAGAGGATTTACCAATCTTAACTAATCCATTTGTCAGATTAGCAAGCGAGGACAAACTCTTTAGATTAGGATGGCTACATACATCAAGCTGGTAATGCGGTAGTTAACATTCCAGCTGAGCTCTCTAATGGCTAGAAAAATCTACAGGATCGAACTTCTCCACTAGAGTACATATATTTGACAAGTTGAAAGAGGGAACTCTTGGATCCAAGGATACACTTAGTGTCAAAAGCTCCATTGATTGTACACCAAATCTTTCATTCAACTCGTGCAACTGTTAATCTATTACGATATTGTAGACATCCATTTTATAGTGGTGATGAGTGCAACTGTTAATCTATTGTGATATTGTAGGCAACTGTTAATCTATTGTGATATTGTAGAGATTTGGTCACATCAACATACCAACAATTTATATAAGACTTTGTTAGATTCATGGTTTACACACAAAAAATAAACTATGAATATTACCATCCTACACTACTTGCTACTCACTGGGCAACCGAGACATCGACGCCGAAAATTAGAAACTTCCTGGATCGTGGCCAATTACTAATAACACAAGACACCAAGACCTAAATGGGAATGGAACACATCAGATGGATGGAACGACAACTGCAGAGTCGTGCACTGCATTGAGGGCAGCCGACCAGTCATTAGTTGTGCGCCAAGGTTTTGGGCTTTGTTGGGTTTTTTATTTACCAATTAAGTTAACTATGATGACCCACTACCTACTAAATATTGCATCGTAGTTGGAGGTTCGTAAATTCCTTGGAGAGGGCCAAGCCCTTGGTCGCCCCCCTTTTCTCCACCGTTGCCCTATACTACCCAATGAACATTGTTGGTTCGGAATGATTCTCGAGCTGATCATTAACTGTAAGCTTATATGTGAGAGCACTTTTCGTATTAGATGCACATGAAATTACTGACCTTCTATTTTTTTTGTTTGGAATTACTGCATGAGTAGCATATTTACTGTATTGTGGCTTATATTTTACTCTACTATCGTCGTGCTACTTTGTTTTTGTATGTTTGTGTAATGTCCCAAAATTTGGGTCCCTGAAAAACTTCACCAATTTTTCTTGAATTAATAAAGCTTAATTGGGAATTTCCAAAATTTAAAATATTTAATTTGACTAATCTAAACACCAATTAAATGAAAAACAGTGTTAGTTAGGTTCCTTGTGTTCCAAGGAATTTTCCAGCATTCTCTTGGATTTTTTTCGAGTTCGTTTGCTATTTATTTTCCCTCTTTTGAATTTTCAGCCTTTTTCTTAATTCCGAAATCCTTTCTAAATCCTTTTATCTTTGTGGGCTGATTTCTCTAGCCCATTCCTCCACCTGGCCTAGCCCGCATCCTCGCCTACATCACCCCGTTTCACCTGGCCCCACCTGGCAGCCGCCGCCACCATTGTTGTGTGTGCGCATGCGCTAGGCGAACTCTATGTCGCTGCCGCCTTGGCGTTCGAGCCCTACATGACTCCCCGAGCCATAAATAGCGTAGCCCCGTGTGCATTACGTGTCTCCTATTGCGGCAACTCCAGGTGCCCTAGCCACCTTCGCTGAGGAGCTATGAAGAGCTGCCGCCGAAGCTCTTCTTCGTACTCAGCCGCCACCTTGCCACGTGGGTTCTTCGCTGTTGGAGCACCTCGAGCCGCCACGCCCGTGTCACAACGATCGCCTTGTCCTTCTCCTCTGAGTGTAGCCACCGGTGGAAGCTCTCGTACTCCATATCTCTGGCACCCACTTCATCTTTATTGCCTCCGGCCGCGCACCACTACGCCGGAACACCTTCGTTGCGTTCCCCGCCGCCTCGGTGAGTCCCTCGCCAATCTAAGTGCATCACCGTGTGTTCCACACTCAGATATATCTTCTCTATCCCTTGATTCCAAGATTTATTCACTGTGCGTCAAGATCCACTCCTTCTTCTTCAAGTCCGGTCGACACCCTTCTCCGTTTCGATTCGCCCTTGCTAGTGATCCTCCGCCCTCATCAACCCCACCATCTCCTTCGCCGCTTCACGTTCTACCCGACGCTCTCTTTCACTTCATCGGAGTGTTGCCGTAGAGCATCGCTGCCGTGCAAGCCGTTGTTGCTTCTTTTCCCCTTGTCACCGGCGATTGACGTTTTCGCGTTGTCGCCCTCTTTTTGTTTTGCTACTTCATTGCCGCCGTGACGTGTCCTTGCCCTGTCGGCTGCCACCTCGCACCATGTCACCTGCCACCTCATCTCCTCACCGTGATGTGGCCGCACCGTCATCGCCCACGTGGCATCCATCTAGCCTAACCCAGATCCAAACTCATATAGATCCGGTTCACCGTGAGCCAAGTCTATAACACATAGACCCCACGTTGTCAGGCAGTGTGCCATAGACCCAATCCACCGTGAGCCCAAAGATCCCCTTGGTCCATAGACCAGTGGCCCGCATGTCATTCTCTTTATCATTTTCTAGAATTCTTTTAATTTTAGAAATTCATAAATATCAATAGGTCCCACATATCATACACTCAGCCATTTTCTAATATTCCTGAAATAAAATATTTTGAGAATATTCTGTGGGTTCCACCTGTCAGTTTCTCTCTCTCTCTCTTCCTTTTTTAGCATTTTCCTTTCAGATCAAACTTTCGAGAGCTCCTTTTTCCTCATACAAACTCCGATTATACCCATTCAAGTTTCTAAATTCAAGATATACCTAACAGTACCATTAAATTTCAATTTGAAGTTTATTTGATTTGTATTTTTGAATTTTGTTTGTTTTGCGCTTTCTCTCTCGTTAGACGTTGACATTCCAGAATTGTCCGAAGGGGCTGAAGGTCATGATAGTAGAAGATTGAAGATAAAATATGAACATCATTACTATAGCAAGGCAAGTTGTACCTTTGACCATGTTGAACCCAGTTTTTCAAAATTACCTTGATTCAAATTATTGCATTGTACTTAAGTATTTATTTAAATGTTTTGGGATTAGTTATACACCCATTTGATTATATCCACCTTGACTATTGTATTATCATGACCTTTTGTCTCCCTAGCTTGGTTAATTACTAGTTGGTATTATCATAGCATCAACGTGGGTTGGTTAGACACAAATAGTCTATTTAGCCATGCAACAGGTCATTGATATTGTGAGGACCCCCGGGCTATATTCGTAAGACCGAGACCTTCCCGGTCTTATGGAAATAACTCTGGGCCTCAAGTAAATGAATTACAAGTTAACTTCATCAAAGTGAGAAGTCCCAACCGAAACTAGAGCTCTGATGATCATGCGTACTGCTCCTCTACAAGCACTACATGATGACTGGTTCTCCAAACGGTCCAAGTCCACACTTAATCAGTAAAAAGGGAATTCAAAAACAGCGGGTATATGTCCGTGTTGGCTCCCAAGATCAGCGATCAACACGCCTATACCCTTAACAACGTCAATCACAAGTCATACAAGGTATACATTGACATTACATAGTGGCATACAACATAATAGTTAAAGTCTACAACTATTACAACAAGGTCGACTGGCCAAATCCAAAATGATACAACAAGTAGCAGCGGAAGTAAGCAAAATAAACAAAAGGTCCAACAATGGTGTGCCCCATAACCCATGGCAACCAACTGCGAATTAGATAAAATCACTACTCATTAGTGTCGCCAAAATCGGTGCTAACGAACTCGTCGGGCGTAGCATCGTCTTTAACTGAATTTACCGCACCCACGTTAAGTACAAAATGTACTCGCAAGTCTTACACAAAGTAAAATTTATTTATGCTTAGGGGATATCAAAAGGATGGCATTAGTGGCTTTTGTTTTGCAGAAACGCACCAATTTTAATCCTACACATACTAGTTTTCAATTGCCCTTTTAGAAAAAAGATTTAAAGCAAAAGTAAAAGATGTGACAAAGATAATTAATCATTGATATATAAATAGAGCAAACAATACCAAAGTGGCAGCCCACTTTTATAAACTAAAACACATGAATATCTGTTCATGCCGAATATCGAGTTGTAACCATATCAATTTTAATTGAAAGTCTAACGATGACGTCTCCCAAACCAAGTGTTGTCTATAACCGTGGACACGGCTATTCGAATAGTTTAATCCCTGTAGGGGAGTACTACTTTACCCACATGACTCGATTAGCTCGTAAGCCTCTGGATAATGACACACTTCCTAAAGTATGCTGGCCAGGAAAATCGAGTTTTGATATTTTTAGCAAGAAAGCCCTATTGAGATAAGCCCCCCTTGTGAGATGAACCCCAAACTTAGTACAAATGACTGATAGCATTTGCTAAGTGGGATCGCAAGTTGTGTTGGAGATACCAATACAATGTAAATAAAGAAAAAGAGCACTCCCATGTGCATTATAGAAAATTGCATCGGATCCTGCGAACAAATGATCGAACACAAATATCCTCACACCACCTGAGACTTAACCCAATAAAACCCTCCCCTTACTTGACCAAGTGGCTCCCAACTCGCGTGTGGTAGTACGATGGTTACTTGGAATGACAGCCCATAGCTCGGTCCTTAACGATCCGGACAAGTCTACCACATACCCGAGTCTCGTGCACGAAGGCACCCTCACTAAAAACCTCTTGTCCAGACCAAAAACCATTTGAAATAATAAAGTTTAGACTCAAATGACCAGATATGAAGATCTGGACCAAAAATAAAAAAAATGATAAGTGTGAGGTGTTTCCCATGATCGACAGGCTAATCCCGTCAACCGTACTAACGCACCTCTAGACTTGCATGGCTAGGCACTCAACAAACAAAATAGAATATCATCACAACCATCTATCCTTAAGCATATATGTACAGGAAAATAACAAGGATAACATCAAGAGTAGGACATAACTAACTACACATCACAAAAATATTGACATATCGAAATAGCATGCAAGCAAATATCATTGCTTTTCAAAACACTACTTATCAAAAGTTGGGATCAACATGATGCAAAAAAAAAGTTCAAATGATGCTTGCCTTGCTGGTATTCGAGTTGCTCGCTCTCAGTGGCGTACGCGTCTACGTCGATCACTTCGGATTCTAGAGAAAGACGACAATGTATAAATACTGAGAAAACCCCAAAAAAACAAATTGCTAAAAAATGTATGAATTTTATACAGTGGATATATTATGATTTTAGATGAATTTAGGTGAAAGAATTATTTCAATTGGAGTTAGTATGCAAAAGTTATAGCAGTTTGAAAATCAGATTTGGAGAAAATCCCCAAAAAATGCAATCTATCATAGTTCAACCGATTTTAATTCTTTAGTGAAAATTTGTAGAATAGTGGTAGGTAAAAGGATTACATATATAAATAGAGAATAAAAATATAAGGTCAAAATAACTTGGTTCATCTCATTTGGAGTTCACATGAATTAGTTATGAATTTTCAAAGTTAATAGCATTTTCTAGTGTAAAAATAATTCGGTTAAGGATCAATTACCAATTTTTTTTTTGCGACAAAGACATATTTCAAAACCATTTCAAATTAAATTTCATTAAAAATGAAAAATATCAAAATTGGTTTCTTGATTTAGAGTTATTTTGAATTAGTTATACATTTTTGGAGTTTTAATGAATTTTTAGTGTACAAATAACTGTTTTCCGAATTTTATTAATAATTTAATACTTTTTCCTATCGGAGTCTACCCTAGCATCAGTCGCTGACAGCGGACCCCGCACACAGTTTTTCGTTTTTCTTTTAATTCCCGATTTAAAACCTCCTAACACGTGGGTCCCATATGTCATAAGGTCGGCGCACGGAAATAGTGCATGGACTGGGCCACACGTATTGGTCCACCGGTGCATGCCCCCGTGAATCGCACACTTACGCCACGAGCCCACTTTTCATACTCTGATGGCTATTCATTAACACAGCTAAACGTGTTTTTTTTACAAAGATTACTCATTAGCTGCTAATGAATGCGATTAGACCCTAATGACTTGCTACAGGAGCTGTCGGACACTCCGACAAACAGAGCAGCGCCGAGCTCGACTTTGACTCGAGCCTCACCGGCGATTCCGGCCACAGCGGCGCCGGCCAAAGGCAAGAATGGGTTCATTGTAGCTTCACGAACCTCATGGTGGTGGTGGTGGTGGCTGAGACGACCCAGAACGGCGGCTAGCCGATGGCGAGCTGCAGCTACCCTATAGCCACTTGTGCATGTGCCATTTCGACGAGACAAAGTGCAAATCAGTGCATGCATGAGCTATTGTGAGGTCCACTGAAGTTTACCAAGGTGAAGGAGAGACTAGAGGAGCTCGGGGAAGGTCTAGCGGCAGTAATGGCGGCGGTAGGGCTTCACGAGGGGGAGACTCCCTGAGCAACAAAACCGTAAAATGGTGATAGAGTAAGCTTGAGCAAGGCCAGTAGACAATCACTGAGCAAAGAATCGATCAATGGCTTACCAGAGGGAAGATGGGGGTGAATGGGGGGTGTTCTTGGCCGAAATTGGGGGACGCTTCCAAATCCATAGCTCCTACGGTGCATTATCAAAATTGGTTGAGGGGAACTCTTAATCATGCTCAGGCACACAAGATGACATGCAATATCGAGCGAGAACCTCACCGAAAAGACGAATGGCACAGTGATGTCCTTGTGGTGTGCGCTCCAGACCCGCCGAGGGCACGAACTTGGTTTCGAACCTACATGCAACGTCAAAGGTTGCATTCGTCTTTGACGTGAAAGGCATGCAAAGATAAAGCCAGGGGACACAGAGGTGAGGATTTTTCCAAAGCAAAACGCCACAAGGAGCCTCCCTCTCCTCGGCCAGCCAGAGGAGAAGTGAGGGGGGAGATGGCATGGAGGGGGTTTTAGCCTGGGAAGGCATTACTCGGTGATAGGTTGCATGGGGTGGCAGATCACGGTGTCGACGGAGCAACTCAGAGTGTGGCGGGCACATGGCGAAGAAGACCTGCATGTCACGCGCCCGAGGAGAAACATCTGACCGATGGGGCCAGAGTGGCAGCGACCCTAGGGTGGCGCAGTCGGGTTTTAGTGAGGTACGGCGCGAGCCAGACTCTAGTGCGGCACAGGGGTTAGCTGGTCCAGCTGACTCAAGTGGGAGCGGTCCGAGTCAGAGCTTGGTTCAAGCCCGCGGAATAGTGAAAAGTTGATTGATTTGATTTCTATTGTTTCTACTTTGACCGAGCTACTAAAACTAGCAATTAAATTTATAAAATTTTGAAATTTTTCAGAGAGGGTCCTAAGGTGACCTAGCTAACATAAAAAATTTATTTACCCACTGTTAAAGTATTATTCTTAGATTTTTAATTCTTTAAAAGAAGGTTCATTAGACAAAGGTTTTGAATTTTCTCAAGGTCAACTTGTGTCTTAAAATTTGGGAAAATTCATATTTATTCTTGATAAATATTATAGTAATTGAATAAATTATTTTACAGAGGCCTTTGTAAGGACTTATTTATGTTTTCTTTTCGGGAGTTGATTTAGGTTATAGTTTAATCTTTGATTAAGATTTTCCAAGTGCAATAAATGATGCAAATGATCCAAAAATAATATACATGCTAATGAGATACATACTAATTATCATTAATTAACTTGGGGCTATGACAGATATCATTTTGAGTTGCCAGATATAAACTTGACTAAATGATTATAGAACTTGTGTAAAACTATGTGCAGTATGCTGTTACTCATTGATAGCATGTGTTGCACTTAACCAACAGGGTGGGAAAAGATTTAGACTAAGGCGAGTGGATGGAACTGTATGACATGGTGGAATTGTGGACTAGAAAAATATAAAATATTGGTAATTTAGTTAGAAATTGGTTGTCTCGCCTTGGTCAATTAAGGACTTAATCTTGTGCGCCATTGAATTGAGCCACAACTGTACAACCACACGTCTGATTGGACGGGCCTAACTTAGTAAGTTGTGGAGTTTTAACATTGACTACTTAGGTAGTAAGTTAGTAATGGGTGGAGGTGTATACCACTGTGGTAGGGTCACATCAATGGACAGTTTGCCGCTTCCAAGTCCAATGATGTGCATCGTACCACAGCGCCGTGGTAGGGTTGGTACGACGATAAAAACACATCGGGAGAGTCAATTGTTGAGATAAAACTTCTGAAAGGTTTTGTTATGATCGGTGCAAGCCACACTAGTTATATCGTGTGGGTAAAGTGTACTACCTATGCAAAGTTTTATCAATATATTCGAATAGCCGCGTCCGTGGTCATGGACATGCTCGAGGATTTCACACGAGGGATAGATTTTCGTAAAAACAATTGGGAAGGGACAACTATGTGAGGAAACTTATGCAACTGTGTGAAAGAAACTGATTAGGTTATGTGAGTTTTGTGAAAATAATTGCTAAACTACTACTATTATTTATTTTAAATTATGCTTTTAATATATTATTCATATTCAACTGCAACTGTTGCTTTTTATGCAAAAGAACCATAAATGCCATATCCTTTGGAATAAGCCATCATCTATAATTGCATTATGTGGTGTGACTTGCTGAGTACTATATGTACCTATTCGTACTATAAACAATGTTGTTTAGTTGAGAAGGTTACAACAGTCCATCGTCGGTCAACAAGGTCTACTTTAAGGATCGTGGAGAACTAGGTTGCGCTACCCCAGTCGATTGCCTATGGGCATATGGATGGGATTCGCTGAAGTTATTCTGTTACCTTCCGCTGCAGCTTAATTGAGTTACTCGCCTTCTGAGGCATTAATTGTAAGATTTGACCTTAAGGTCGTTACTTTGATAGTTATTGTTATTTGCCTATTTCTTAATTATCTTTGCATATGGAATGATATTTTATCGATGTTGTCACTGTGTGCACTAGCGTGATTCTGGACTAGTGCAGTATACACAGAGAGTCCAGATTTGCATATTTGGGTCCCGACAGTTTGCGTGTGAAAGAATGAAAAACGATATCATATCAATCGATTCCTCGTTTTTTTAAAACGTACACTGCCACTCGGGCTCCCCGATGCGTCTCTTTATCTTCCCCTAGTCTGATCTATAAGGATGGACATCGGCTTACCAAAAAAAATGGCGTGTGGTACATTTTGTTAATGTCAAAAATGCTCGGCGTAATTACTATTGTATGCTCTGTAATTTACTGCCAGATGGGACATCGTGTATCGGGGGAAGATAGTGGGAGTGTGATTCAATAAAAAAAAGGATGTGATTTTGTAGTAAAACACATTACAATTTTATTGTATTATCCGTTATATTTTACTGTCAGACGTACGAGCTAGGTAAGTCGCATCCGCAAATAGACATCAAAATGATTCACGAAAAAGACTACCACGTATCATATCAATTACCGTCGAATTGAATCATGCGCGGGGTGCAGACGCTTTTGGTCCACAGACTGTCAGACGTACGAGCTAGGTAGGCCGTTCACGCGCGGTGGCCATGGAATAGTATATCTATATCTATATAGCATCAAGCAGGATATATATATATATATATATATATATATATAGACACACACACACATCTCTCATATACCACTTAAATCGTACGATGATACCTCTTTATCTATTTGAGCATATTCCAATAATAATTATAAGATACCCCAAAGTGAGTTCCATGATTTTTTTTAAATTAAATTCCACTTTTTATAGCAAAATATACTTCTTTTATATATGAAAAATGGTATATAGCAAAAAACAGAGGGCTCTAATGAAAAATTTTCAATCAAGTGGCATTGAAGTATCTTATAATTGTTATTTAAGTATACTGAAAATGATAAAGAAGTATAATATGTGCATTTAAGTGGTATATTGGAAGTGGAAGTATGTACTCCCAGGAGTACGCCACGCCCCTCTGTTTTTTGCTATATACCATTTTTCATATATAAAAGAAGTATATACACAAATTTTTTCAAATATGTTTTTTGTTGGACATTACGGCTGCTTGATGCTTTTGGTTGGCAATATGCTTCCCAGGGAATATTGAGAGATCTTACTTTTCTTCCCCTTCCTTTTTGCTTGTTTACGAACTTCAATTCTGAGAGATGATGCATGCATATGTAAAAGTATGCAATAAAAAATAAAGGAAGAGAGATTTTTACTCTGACAAGAGCTACAATTTCGTTCATCTAGGATCAATATATGATGTGTAGGAGCAACTAATCAACGAGAATTGATTTTAACCTAGCAACGACGATATGCAGATTTGCAGGAATATGTCTAAATCATCCATAGCTGGAATGTTGCATGGTGTCAACTTGCAGGCGTTCAAATCCTATTTTATTCCCCAATATTCCTGTCTATTATATATTCTGTACAAAAGGTCAGATTGAGCATCGTTTTCTCAGTTGCACTGATCTCTAGTCTCAACATTTCATCTAAAAAAAGTCTCAAGATTCAGTATTTAGCGTTTTTTTTTCAAAAAATAAAAGTATCAAGCTTCATGTTTACTGATATTTCTTTTATGACAATTTCCTAATAAAAAAGTTCTGTAATGAAAAGATTGAAAATTTTACGGCAAACCTTTTCTTATATTGGAGGAATCACCTTTTGTACATTTAGAAAAATACTTTGCATATTTACCATGTCAATAATAAGTCAATTACAACAACATATAAGTTGCAATTAGGTCATTATTCTATAAGAATCCACATTTTGACGATGAACTGCAGTTTTTATTTGGTTAATTCCCTATTGGCAAACTGGATTGTGATGGAGCGAACCGTTGCCTAAACGCATAATGACCATTTGACATGAGCTAGACTGCTAGAGTCGACTCACACGGATGATTCTTCTCTCTTCTTTTCTCTTTTCTCGTCCTAAAAGAGAGGACCAAATCTGCTCCATTGGAGATATATAACAGTGCGACAACAAGCGTAGACTTAGTATTTGAACTTTTTAGGTCACATTCGATCTTCTTACAAAATGAAAAAAGCTTTTAGCTTCATGCTGAAGCATTCAGTTCTGAATTTCTGATAAACTTCGATCTTTATCAAAATAAAATAAAAATAGGTTTTCTCTTTCTCCTTGATAATCTGAACGTTCTAAAGTTCACCCATGGCAAATTAGCTAGTTCAGACGAACCATTCAACCCCATACCTCTGTTTTGGTTCCTCTTATTATCTGCACACTATTGCACAGGGCGTCTATGGAAAGTAGTGTGAAGGCAGTAGACACCACCTGTAGTCTAACATGACTACATGAAATTTACCAAGTTGTCCTACTTGTATCCATTTCTTCTCTGAGCAAGATTCCTTGCAACACTGAGTTTTTTTGTTTCCCTGCCTTACCAAAGAAGTTCAGAATCCGATAAAACTGTCATTGTTCATCTTGCAAAGTCACAGAAGAGCCCATGATAAGCAAGCATTTTCAGTTACCTCGCGCAAGAAATGTTCTTTTCTTGCAGAGACTCAACACAACCAAAGCATCTTAACTCTTACCTCCGCAATACCTCATTCATATGCATCACATTCGAAAAAACCTCAAGTACTACTCCTAAAAATTTCTACGAAAACCTGCGCAAATTGAGTTTCTCCTCTTGTTCCTGTTCCAATTCAAGAGAATTGGCCGAGATGGGCTGCTCCTCGTCGAAGCTCGACGAGGAGGCGGCCGTCAAGACCTGCCACGACAGGAAGAGCTTCGTCAAGAAGGCGATCGCGCAGAGGAACCTTCTGGCCTCCTCCCATGTCGCCTACATGCAGTCGCTCCGCCGCGTCTCGCTCGCCCTCTTCTACTACTTCGCCGAGGACGAGCACCTCTACTTCTTGGAATCGTCATGCAAGCATCACCCGGGCTCACCTGACAAGGTTCTTGTCATTAGCTGCCTGAGGCCAGGAGGGGCTCCAGTGTATCCGATGGAGCAATGGGAGCCTGAAGATGCTGAAACTGTCACTGTGGATGGATTATTCGGTGTGGATCCCCAGTTCTTCCATCCTTCACCGTATGATTCAGCGAATAACATGCCGGTTTCGCCGCAGCCACCGAGATGGGACTTCTTCTGGGACCCTTTCTCTTCGCTGCCCGACCATCACTGGTACATGAATTATGGCGTTGAAAGGGTGAAAACTGATCAAGAAGATGAGCAGATACCGGAGCTGGAAGAAGTAAGCGACGACGACGGCGATCGAGAAGGCGAAGCGGGAGAAGAAAAGGAGGAGGCTGAGCAGGCAGTGGCAGCACCGCCGGTGGAGCCAAGGGGGGAAGAGAAGGTGGTGGATGTGAACAATGAGCTGAGGGTGCTGGCAAGTGCTGAGATCGAGCAGCAGAGCACCCCCGGCTTCACCGTGTACGTCGACAGGCCGCCGACGAGCATGGCAGAGGCCATGAGGGACATCCAGGGCCATTTCTTGAAGATTGCCGACACTGCCAAAGAGATCTCTGCGTTGCTGGAGGTAGTCCCCTACCAAAAGAAAGGTATATGCTCTTGCAAGTCTCTTATCTGAAGAATCATTCCTGTCATGTAAATGCTCTTCTTCAGTAATCATGTAAAACTGTTGCATTGATCATTGCTATCTTGTACACAGTTCAACCATCTGTTCCGAGGGACGACGGCGACGAGCAAGGCGGCGGCGATGTCCCGCAGGAGCCATTCGAGCTGTTCAAAAGCCACAAGGAAAGCCTTGACAGGCTCTACGAGTGGGAGAAGAGGCTGTACGAGGAAGTCAGGGTACCATTCAACTCTCATTCATGTACTCATCAGATCAACCTGTGTGCAGCACGATATGAACTGAAAATATTTCCTGATCGACGTGAAAGGCAGGGGAGCGAGTCCGGCTGTCCTACGACAAGAAGTGCGCGCTGTTGAGGAGCCAGGACGCCAATGGCGCCGAGCCTTTCGCCATCGAGAGGACGAGGGGCGCCATCAGGGGCCTCCGGACCAAGCTGAACATCTCCCTCACCTCCGTCGACGCCGTGTCGAAGAGGATCACCGCCGTCCGCGACGACGAGCTCCTGCCGCAGCTCATGCAGCTCATCCGAGGGTACGTACTTAATCTTGCAAGTTGCAAGAACAGTGCCATTGCAACTTCTTGTGGTAGTGGAAATCACGGTGTTTAATTTTGTTTGTAACTTTTGCGTTTTGTTTGTTTCTTTGTGCTGTTTAGGTTGGCAAGAATGTGGAGAGTGATCGCCGATGCGCATCGGGTGATGAAGCGCACGGCCGACGAGGCGATCGCGCTCCTCTCGTCGGCGGCGGCCTCCGGGGCCCGGCCAGCCACAGGAGACGAGGGGGGTATCAGGGGCCCGCCTCCGCCTCCGGGTCCGACGCGTGCAGCGACCGCCGCGGGAGCGCTCGGGGCAGAGCTCCGGAGCTGGCGCGCGGCGCTGGAGGCCTGGGCTGAGTCGCAGCGCGCGTACGCGGCCGCGCTCTGGGGTTGGGCCTCGAGCTGCGTCAAGGACGGCGAGGACATGCCGCGCCTGCTCGTCACCTGGGCCCATGCGGTCGAATCCGTGGACATGGAGGCGGCGACCAGGGCGGTGGAGGCCGTCGCGGCCGAGGCGGCCGCCATCGCGACGGCCGCGAAGCGGCGACGCAGCGAGGAGGAGCAAAACGAGGACGAAAGGAAGAAGAAGGTCTGCGTTGGGCTGGCGGCGGCGCTGGCCGCCATGGTGGAGGCCGGTGGCATGGCCTCCGCTGCGTACGACAAGCTGGTGGTGGAGATGGAAGAGGGGGAACGGGAGAGAGAAATGGCGGGAAGGGACGAAGAGCCAATCCAAAACTAAACCTGCAATTGTACGATGTGCCGACGAGGTGTAGTTGTAAATTAATCAAACTTATCATTCATAAATCACAATTACTTGGAGGAATCATAATTCAGAAATGCTGCTTCATCCATCAAACCAGGATGAATTGTGCACAATTACTGATATGAATTGTTCAGAAATGAAGAATTCAGTTCAGACTTCAGATAACTCAAGGCTATCAGATAATTTTGGTCACTTACCTGAACTCTCCAGGAATTCACCAATGAACCTACCCCTGGCTGTCAGATGAATCAGAAATCAACACAACCCATCACAAGTCAGAACACCTACTGCAATGCAATCATATTATAGAAGAGTTCCAAATACCACAATATTAATTAATTAATGCTTCCGAGTTCAGCCTCTCAGCATATATAGCTTAGCCAGTTCTACTACAGAACTACGCAAGACACTGACACGAGGACTCTGAAAAACTCCAGTCCGTTCAATTCACCGACAGTTTCATCAGCTAACACAAAGACGACACCTCATATAGATAGATATAGATACGCTCGTAATAACGCCATGTATAAAACAGCAGCACCAGCAGCTAGTGTCTCAGTGTGCCACTTCACTTGGACATGCCGCCGTTGGAGTGGGAGTCCCAGCCCCAGACGTCGACCACCTCACCGGGCATCTGATTCTCGAGGCTCTCGAGGCTGGCCATACTCTGCATCGGCGAGTTCTGGACCTGCTCCGTCGGGGACAGCCCCGTGAAGCACGCGTCGTCGCCGGGGAAGCCCAGCCCGGCGAGCACGTCCGGGACACGGCACACCTGCCGAGCGTTCAGCGCCGGCGATAGCCCCAGGTGGCCGAGCCCGCACGACAGAGCGCCCCGCGCCACCATGTCCTCCGCCAGCTTCACCTGCACGTACGGCAGAGACGGCGCGGTTTCAGAGAATTGGAATGGAGTTGCCATGCATGGCTACGTGACGGTCAGTGGTTCTTTTTTTATGAGAAGTGAGATGGTCACCTTGATTCTCAGGGCCTCGACGTCTGATTTGAGGATTCTGTTGTCGGTGACCGCGGTTGTGAATTGCTGGTTGGCGTCTGTCAATTGCTTGAAAAGTGACTCATTCTCGCCTCGGAGATTATCAACCTGTTTACAAGGACACAACTTTTAGGTCAGAATAAACTCAAGGGACTGTTTCGGTCTAAATTGCAACAGTGATTAGCGTCTATGGATATTTACTATTTTCACTAACATTAACAAAATACAAGCGTGAAGTATGCGTTATATCGTTTACCTGTGACCCGAGGTCAGCTACGTGAGCTTGCTTTCTCTTCCTCGATCGTCGAGCAGACTCCCGGTTGGACACCATTCTGTAATTGAAACAAGCAATTTAGGTATCCTAGTGCTTTTCTAAGCTCTTTGTTCAACATTCATTGCAAAAATCAACGATTAGTTCTACTTGCGAATGCGATTATAGGATTCAAGCAGTGAAGAACAAAAGGATGGACAATAGAATTGTTCATGTTCTAGGTAGTATAATGTACCGTCTCATTCTCTTCACGTCCATTGGGTTTGTGCTTTGCTCGCACAGACCACCCTCTATATCTAACCATGATTCGCTGTCAGAATCTGAACCACTTGAGCCTCCAAGAGCTTGGCTCTCTTTCATAATTAGATTGGTCGCTGACGTGGGACTTGCTGCTGCCAAAGATTGTGTTAAACGAAAACAGCATGCGCCGGATTCTGCACAGTAAACAACCAGTTTATCTGTTGTGTTTTCAGTTGTAATCATATCTTCAGCTAACAAGATTAGTTAGGCTGTTTAGATTGTAATCTTATCCGGCCTACTCGGCTGTGTATATGTACCGCATACCGATGATCAATAGAATTCACGTTTTCATGGTATCAGACTACTCGATCTAAAACACCACCATCCGCTGCTTTCTTCCCTTGCCGCCATGGACACTGATCCTTCCAAGCCCTCTGCGCTGGCCATCAGTGCTGCCAATGTGCCGGCGCTCCTTCCCAAACTTGAGTTCCAGCAGTCGAACTACTCTTTGTGGAGCGAACTTTTCCTCGTTGCTCCCGGCAAGTTCAACCTCAAGAACCACGTCGATGGCACCTCGCGCAACAAAGCCGACGCTGAATGGGCACAGAACGATTGCACCGTTCCGACCTGGCTCTATGCCTCCGCCTCCCAAGAAATTCTCGCCATCATCCTTGCTCCTGGTTCCACTGCTCAAGCCATCTGAACGAGCATTGAGAATCTGTTCCGGGACAACAAGGAACGACGCGCCATTCAGCTTGAGGCTGAATTCTTCAACCTGCGTCAAGGCTCCATGTCCATCACGGAGTACAGCACCCGCCTCAAGTCGCTGGCTGATGCTCTCGGTGATGTTGACGAGAAGATCTCTGATCGCACGCTCGTTCTTCATCTCCTACGTGGCGTCAACAAGAACTTCACTGTCTAGTACAGGTCCATCGTCCCCATGCAGCAGCCATTTCCCACCTTTCTTCAGACGAGGTCCCTTCTTCTCCACGACATGGCTATATGGGTTAAGAGTGTTCAGCTGGACACCCATTTTCTTTTGCAAAATATCTGGTATATTAGATGTATATGTTATTAGTTAGATCAAAATTATATATTTATATCCGCAAATGAACTCAGCCTGTACTTCCCACGCCTCGTGCACGGGCTATGTAATACATTAGACTCATTTCTCTTCCTACTCCAGCCCACCAAACCCTAACCTCTATTCTCTCTCTCTCTCTCTCTCTCTCTCTCTCTCTCTCTCTCTCTCTCTCTCTCTCTCTCATCCTGTGGTTGTTTGAGTGGCAAACGAGCGGAAGCGTAGGTTACGAAGGCGAGCGACGGTCGGTGGACACGGTGCTACGTCGCGACGCCAAGCAGGCGTGAGGTGGCGCAGGGCGAGCGTGCGGCAGCGCACCTGCACGGATGAACAGAGATGCGACGCGAGCAAGCGGGTGGCAGCGCCCCACAAACAGGGAGGAAGGGAGCGGACGGTACCAAGGGAGCAACGCGGTAGCTGGGAAGGAGCGTGGCGGCGGGAAGGGAGCATCATACCCAGCCCACCGTCATCGTCCTCTCTCCAGATCTAGGTGTGTTCCGCGCGCAACACTTCTTCTCCCTGGCTCTACTCTGCTCCAGCTCCGGTTCTTTCTGGAGTCTAGCCTCTTCCTTTGCTTTCTCGATTCTTTCCTATGGATGTTGTACACAAATACAATCTTTGTCTATGGAAGGAATATTCTTAGATGGGGTTTTTGCTAACGGGAAAAGAGCAGGATCAGCAAGGTATGCAACTGTCAATTTGTTTTAAAAAAGAAAGCAGAAGCTCTACGGATCACTATTAGAGGAAGAAAATAAGTTTTAGCAGTCTAGCTGCTACAATCCGAAATAGAAAAAAGTGAGAAAACAACAACGACCAAGCACCAAGCACAAGGTTTTTTTTTTATATAAAAGAAGACAGGAGCTCTACCAATCACTATTAGAGGAAGAAAATAAGTTTTAGCAGTATAACTGCTACAACCCATAACAGAAAAAAATAGAGAAAACAACAATAGCCAAGCACCAAGCATAAGTCTTGGCCACACCCTGCAAAAACAACATAACTCAGCAAAATATGAAGCTTGGAGCTAAAATAGCTCTATTCCTAGTTTCCACCTCCTCAACTGTAATTGATATCTATAATTTGTTGTTTAATTCATGCCATTATAATTGCCTTATATTGTCCATTTTCTCATATAAAATCATTAATTTCTATATTTATTGTATTTTATTATATAAACGCGTATCGTCGTATCAGTGTTTTTTTTTGGGAAAATGATATTTCACGGTATCGACGTATTGGTATCGGCATATCTGAACAACCTAGCTCTGAAGTCCGAACACCTATCCTAAAAATCCTGGGTCCGCCACTGCTCCACGAGCAGGACATCCCCACCGCCCCCAACCCCTTCGCTGCCACCGCTTTCGTCGTGACCGAATCTGGTACACGCGGCCACGACAATGGAGGTCACAATGATTCCTCCAACAACTCCTACCGTGGCAATGGCGGTCACGGCGGTACCAGCAGCAACGGCGGCGGCTCCTACAATGACTGCAACCGCTGCAAGCGCGGTAACGGAGGCGGCAATGGCGGTCCCAATGGCGAGGGCAACTCCGGCAGTGGCTCACGTCCTATGGCACCTTGGCCCTCCGTGTACAACCTGTGGACGTGCACCATTTAATTGTGGCCCGGACGGTGCACCAACCTCGGCTCCATTATGGGATCCAAACTAGCTCTCCCACACCATGAACACCATGAGTCTCCTCCAACCTTCCACCTCGGATTGGTTCATGGACTCCAGCGCCTCCTCCCATCTCACTGTTGATCCCGGTAATCTCTCCTCGGCCACCCCTCCATCTATCTTCCACCCCTCACATTGTGGTTGGCAATGTCTCTCTTATGCCTGTCACAGCCATCGGCTCCACCTCTTTTCCATCACCGCACAATCGTTTGCATCTTTCCAACATTCTTATTTCTCCTCATGTTGTTAAGAATCTCGTTTCCGTTCGGAAATTCACCACTGACAACAAATGCTTAGTCGAATTTGATCCCTTTGGCTTGCCTGTGAAGGATCTCCCCACCAAGAATGAGATTCTCAGATGCAATAGCTCTGGTGATCTCTACCCACTTCGACCAACCATTACTGCGCCTCCTCATGCACTCCTTGCCGCCACCTCCTTCGACATTTGGCACCGTCAGCTCAGTCATCTTCATCATCACCCATTGTCGCATCTAGTGCGTTCTAAAGCCTTTTCATGTAATAAACCACCAGTTGCACCAGCACCTTGTCATGCTTGTCAACTTGGTCATCATGTACGTTTGCTGTTTTCGGCCTCTCTTTCACGTACTAATAAAGCTTTTTAGTTGATTCATTGCGACTTGTGGACCTCTCCCATATCGAGCATCTCTGGTTTCAACTACTACCTTGTCTGTTTGGCTAATTACACTTACTACTCGTGGACTTTTCCTTTGCGCCTCAAATCCAAAACTTTCTCCACTCTTCAGCATCTCTTTGCCTTCGTGTCCATGCAGTTCAACACCACCATCCAAAACATTCAGTGTGATAATGGACCAAAGTTCGACAATCATGCCGCACGGGCTTTCTTAAGCATGGCACTCACTTGTGTCTCTCTTGTCCATACACTTCTCCCCAAAACGACAAAGCTGAGCACATGATTCGCACAACAAATGACACCATTCGCACACTACTGTTCCAAGCCGGCTTGCCGCCACCATTCTGGGCTGGGGCACTACACTCGGCCACTTATCTGTTGAACCGCCTTCCTTTGAAGCCTATCAACTTTCTCACCCCACACCACAAGCTACTCGGCACACCTCCTACCTATGAGCACCTTCGAGTGTTTGGTTGTCGTTGCTATCCCAACTTCACCGCCACCGCCGACAACAAACTCTCCTCGTTCCACTGAATGTGTCTTTCTCGGTTATCCCACAGACCACAAAGGCTATTGGTGCTTGGACCTCTCCACAAATCGTGTTTTGATCTCTCGGCATGTAGTTTTTTTTTAATGAAACTTCCTTTCCCTATGCCGATCACCAACACTCCCCTCCTCCCCAACACTATGATTTTCTGGAGGTATCTTCATTGCCTCTTCTTCTGCCGGCCACAACCTCTGCCACTGGATCTAGTATGGCCACTGCCACCCCTCCTGCCGCAACACCAATTTCTGCTGCCGCACCACCATTTTCCGTTGCCGCACCACCCCCAAATTCTGCTGTCGCACCACAATTTTCTGCTGCCGCACCCCAATTTTCTGCTGCTGCACCCCTAACCACTGCCACCCTACCTGCGACCGTCATCCCGGTGGCTCCCCCGACGAGTGCTCATTCCATGCATACTAGATCTAAATAAGGTTTCCGCATGTCTAAACCTCAATTCTCTTTACTAGTCACTAATTCCACGCCACTTTCCCCCATTCCTTAGACGTATCAGGGCGCCCTCAAGGACCCCAATTGGCACTCGGCTATGGTCGAAGAGTATAATGCTCTCATGTCCAACTGAACTTGGGATCTCGTTGCTCCTCCTCCCAGCGCCAACATCGTCTCTGGAAAGTGGAATTTTCGCCACAAATTCAAACCTGATGGCTCTCTTGATCGTTATAAAGCACGCTGGGTACTTCGTGGCTTTTCTCAACACCCAGGGTTTGATTTTTATGAAACCTTTAGCCTTGTAGTCAAACTCTCTACCATTCGGACCGTGCTCTCGCTTGCACTCTCGAGCACCTGGCCCATCCATCAATTGGACGTCAAGAACACATTTCTTCACGGCACTCTCACCGAAACTGTTAATGCCCAACAGCCAGCCGGCTTTCTTGCATCCGACCAACCCACTCACGTTTATCACCTCAACAAATCGTTGTACGGTTTGAAGCAGCCCCCCCCGGTGCGTGTTATAGTCATTTTGCCTCTTTCATCCTCTCGGCTGGCTTCACTAGCTCGAAGTGTGATACATCTCTATTCATCTACCACTGTGGCTCTGACATTGCGTACCTCTGCTCTACATTGATGACATCGTGCTCACCGCCTCCTTCGATTCCCTGCTACGCTGCATCATTAGCTCACTGTAGAGTGAATTTGCTATGAAAGACATGGGCGCCTTTCATTTCTTCCTTGGCATCGCTGTCACTCCAACCTCCAATGGCCTGTTTCTCTCTCAACAGCAGTACACCTTGGAGATCATTCAGCGTGCAGGTATGCAATCCTGCAACCCATCCACTACTCCGATTGACACCTCTCCCAAGCTCTCCTCTACCTCGGGGGCACCCGTTTCTAACCCTACACACTATCGTGGCCTTGCCGGTGCTCTCCAGTACTTGACATTCACATGACCTGACATATCTCATGCGGTTCCGCAGGTGTGTCTCCACATGCACGACCCGTGTGAGTCTCATTTTCAGCTCGTCAAGCGCATCATCAGATATGTTCGGGGAACTATGGACTATGGTTTGCACATCGCTCGCTCTTCCCTGTCCTCCCTGATAGTCTACTCCGATGCCGATTTGGCCGACGGCCCCGACACTCGTCGCTTTACCTCAGGATACTGCATTTTCCTTGGCGACAACCTGATAGACTAAACAGATCTAATATGCGGTAATTGCAACACCCAATGATCTAATTTGTAAATAGAAGACATACTAGATGACGCCATTGATTGATGTGGAATTGATTTGAAGTAGTAGATGAACAATTGCTCTGTCTACCTAGGTTAGGTTTTTTTCCACCAATAGGTAAGCCACAAAACTCCAATTATGGATGGAGATAGGTGGTATGGCATGAGTTACCCTGGTGAGAGGATCTGACCCTTATTTATAGCTTGTAGCATAGAATCCTATCCTGGCCCATCAATAGAGATATATTCCAGTTATGTCTCTACACA
Source organism: Phyllostachys edulis (assembly GCA_036346405.1). Taxonomy (NCBI): domain Eukaryota; kingdom Viridiplantae; phylum Streptophyta; class Magnoliopsida; order Poales; family Poaceae; genus Phyllostachys; species Phyllostachys edulis. The sequence continues at coordinate 10,703,567 of CM070547.1, read as the reverse complement.
GATTTAAAAATCATAGTCCATACTTTCCTTAATAGATACTCAGGCTCTTAATAATATTATTTGATCACTTTATATATTTGAGCCAACCAAAATAGACAGCTAATATTTATTTAAACTCATAAAGGTCCATATAATAGGAAATTAATCCAACAATCTCCCACATGGACAAATGAGTAAATATATATAAAAAACTTTACGAGCTTCAAAAATGTTATCTATGTCATGAGCATCTTTAAGCCAATCCGGTCCATCAATTATATCAACATAGGATCAAAGCGGTCTTCGTCACTTTAAAGCGTAACTCAACCCATCAATGGTCACATATGTCAACATAAAAGAACGACATGGATCAAATATGGATTTGTAGCATGGAAATTACATGAGATGTGATCATAACATGCCTATTTCCAACTGGTCTAACTTTATACCTTATGAGATCAAAATATCTTCTCAGAACCAAATAAGATGATATGAATTCAGAGTAAAAGAATTATTTCTATAGAGAATATAACTGAAGGTCTTTACACCAAACTGGAATTGTCACATAAGCATAAACAAAGTTACAAACTCCCACTAGAACTGAATTCCACAGGTGAAACCACATCCGTATGAGCAACATGCTCATTGAACACTTTATGTGTCAAACCTTTAGTGAACGGATCCGCAATCATGGAGTCTGTACCTATATGCTCAATTGACAATTTACCACTCTGAATTCTTTCTTTCACAACTAGGAACTTGATGTCTATATGCTTAGACTTTGACGGGCTCCTATTGTTATTAGAATAGATAACTGCAGACTTAATGTCACAATATAACTTTAGTGGTCTGTCGACCTAATCTAAAATTCGCAGCCTTGTGACAAAATTTTACAACCATATCCCATGATTTGAAGTCTCATAGCAAGCAACATACTCAGCTGCCATTGTGGACGGGGCAACGAGTGACTACTTAGCGCTTTTCCAAGAAACTGCACATCCACCAAGTAGATAAATGTAACCTGAAGTGGATTTGCGAGTATCTTGGCAACCAGCAAAATCAGAATCAGAATCAGAATACCCAATAAACTCCAACTGATCCGATTTCCTATATGTGAGCATGAAATCATTTGTCTTTTGCAAATACCGCAACACCCATTTTGCTATGACCCAATGATCCAATCCTGGATTGCTTAAATACCTGCTTAGCATTCCAACAATATATGCTATGTCTGGTCTAGTGCAAACTTGAGCATACATCAAGCTCCCTATCAAAGATGAATAGGGGATGTTATGCATTTTCTTAGCCTCAAAATCATTCTTAGGACATTAGCTAAGACTGAATTTTTCACCTTTGGCCATAGGGGTATCTAAAGGTTTACAGTTCTGCATGCTAAATCTTTGCAATACCTTATCGATATAGTTCTTTTGTGATAATCCAAGTGTACCTTTGTGGCTATCCAAGTATACCTTGGGAGCGATCTCGGTATATTTGAATTCCTAATACAAAAGAAGCATCACTAAGATCCTTCATCTCAAAATTTTTAGCGAGAGATCTCTTGGTTTCATGCAACATACACATATCGTTACATACAAGTAATATGTTATCAACATACAGAACCAAAAATATGAACTTACACCCACTAAATTTATGATACACACAATCTTCAACTGTATTTACCTCAAAACCAAACGAGATAATTACCTCATGAAATTTTTGGTACCAATGTCCGGAAGCCTGTTTGAGCCCATAGATGAATTTCTTTAATTTGCATACCATTTGCTTTGGGTCACCGACCACAAAGCTTTTTGGTTGCTCCATATAAATCGTCTCATTAATGTTTCCATTTAGAAACATTGTCTTTACATCCATCTGATGAAGCTCAAGATCAAAATGTGCCCACAAGTGCCATAATAACCATAAAAGAGTCTTTCGAAGAAACCGAAGAGAAAGTCTCTTTATAGTCTATGCCTTCCTTTTGAGTATATCCTTTTGCAACAAGACGAGCCTTATATCTTTCCACATTGCCTTTCGAATCCTGTTTGGTCTTAAATATCCGTTTGCAACCAATAGGTTTCTTTCTTTCTGACAATGGGACAAGATCCCAAACATCATTGTCCTTCATGAATTTTAACTCTTCATTCATGGTATTGATCCAATTAACTGAATTTGGGTTTTGCATGGGCTTTTGGAGATTTGATAGGATCTTCTCCCAAAATTTTGTTACAAGCCTTATTTTCCTGAAGAAAGATAATGTAATCATCAGATATTGTACTTCTTCTTTCTTTAGTGGATCTCCTTAATGACACTAGTTCTTGAGGTTGATGAGTTTGTTCTTCTGTAGGAATAACATTTTGTGGAGAAACCTCATGAACATTATTTTGACTTGCATTTTCCTCAATAATACCGGGTAAAATAACCTGATCCCGATCATTATTAGGAATAACCAAAGGAAGAGGAAATAAATCCCCTTCAAAACTTCTTCAAAATTAATGTTCATAACCATATCTCCTCCTTCAAACTCAACATCCTCAAAAAACCGAGCATTTCCTGTTTCAAAAATTGTCTTAGTAGTAGGATCATAGAATTTGTAACCCCTTAATCTTTCAGAATAACTAACAAAATAGCTACTAACAGTTCTTGAGTCCAATTTTTTCTCATTAAGCCTGTACGGCCTTGCCTCAGATAGACATCCCCGTGTACGTACATGCCTGATACTAGGCTTTTTGCCTATCCATTGCTCATACGGAGTTTTGCTAGTCGCTTTAGTTGGTACTCTGTTGAGTAAATAAGCTGCATTTTTAATGCTTCTCCCCAGAGACTCTAGGAAGGTAGAATGACTAATCATACTCCTTACCATATCCTTAAGAGTCCTGTTTCGCCTTTCAGCAATACCGTTCATGCTAGGAGATCCCGACATGGTATACTGAGGGATGATCCTGCATTCCTCTAGGAATTTAGCAAAAGGTCCTGGACGTTGTTCACTTGATCCGTCATTTCTGCCATAGCATTCTCCACCATGGTCAGATCGAACGGCCTTAATTCTTTTGCCAAGTTGGTTTTCCACCTCAGCCTTAAAATTTTTGAACACATCCAGGAACTGTGACTCATGAATAAGATAAATATAACCATATCGCGAGAAATCGTCTATGAACGTGATAAAATGCCTTTGGTCATTCCAAGAAGCTGTAGGGAATGGGCCACAGATATCCGTATGTATCAGTTCTAAGACATCTGAAACTCTATTAGCACTTAACTTCCTCATGTTTGTATGTTTCTACTTAATGCAATTAACACAAATGTCAAAATCTGTGAAATCAAGGGGATCTAAAATTCCTTCTGACACAAGCCTCTTAATTCTATGTATGGAGATATGACCTAATCGCTTATGCCACAAAGAACTTGAATTCTCATTTGTAAATTTTCTTTTTATACCACGAGAAAACGTATACAGGACTTCATTATATGAGGCAATAGTATCAAGCAAATACAGGTTGTCATGCCAAATTAAAGAACCGATACCAACTTTATTGGAATTCTGAAAAATACTAAATAAACCATTTCCGAAAGAACGATTATAACTTGATTTGTCCAATACAGAAATAGAAACCAAATTCCGCCTAAAAGACGGTACAATATAAGTCTATTTCAAATCCAAATAGTATCATGTCTTTAACAGCAACCTAAATGTGCCTATAGCCTCAACTTCCACCTTCTTGCCATCGCCCACATAGATGAATCTTTCAGCATCACTTGGCTTTCGGCAGTTCAGGCAACCCTGTATGGACACACTGATGTTAGATGTTGTACCGGAGTCTAACCATCAAGTGTGTTCAGATACAGAAGTTAGGTTAACCTCAGAGCTAACCATAGCAAGAATTGTACCTTTCTTAGCACGCCAAGAATGATATTTGGTACAATCCTTCTTTATGTGACCATCCTTTTTACAAAAGAAACAAACCAATTCAGGTCCTTGTTTATTCTGCTTCTTCTTTATGGATGGCACACTTGCAGCTTCTTTGCCCTTCCTCTTATTATTCTTGACTTTAGGAGTCATAGCCAAATGAGCACTTTATGTTCTATCTTGTTTCCATCTATCCTCCTCTTGCACACAATAGGAGATGAGCTCATTAAGGGACCATACTTAAGGATTTGATTCAGAAATTGGTGCATTCCATCACGCAAGATACCTAACGCTACATTAACATTTAGTCTTTGGACAGAAATATTAACTTACAAGTGGTAACCTTGATGTAGCAATCAAATATTAATAGTAAACCCTGTCAAACAATATGTCTTACTTTAGTCCGACTTATTGTTCACACGGAAACTTGATAACTATTTCATATTTGTTGCCATAGCTGCATATATAATTCAGCCAAATATTGACTTTCCTTTGGGTCAGTCAATAAATGCATGAATTATACACAGAAAAAAAATCTAGTTATTCTGAATAAATGAACCTACATAACAGAAGTTGCTTTTGCAACATAAAATTTCAATTAATCTAAGCAGAACACTAGCTGGCCAATTATGAATCAATCCATCATTATTTCATAAGAGTCATGGGCTGTGTGCATCCTTGATGCAAAGGCCGAGAGAGTTCTCTCTTCCATTATCTAAAAATTTCATAAGAGTCCACAATTAATTTATAACACACATGCATAATTGGATTCCTCATCCAGACGAAGCACATATGGAAAAATATGCTAATCAGAGAACATAACCAGTCTTGCATAATAACCAAATTGTGCATAACCGATTTGCTCAAGATTGATAATATCAGAAACAGCATACCGGCTAATCTAATGACTCAACTGATAATACCATAAACAGTAAGGGAAACAAATTAACCAGAACTTAGATGATCTGAAGATGCATGATATAATCTGTAATGATGCAAAAACTTATGCAGGAACAATAATTTCCTTAACCACATTTTGATTCTAACAGAAACAGCAAGAAACAAATAACCCAGTTTGCACAATCATTGCAATTAACAGATTTATAACCGAACCAGCAAGACTAATCTTGCAATTAACCAATTTTCACAATAAGAGAACATCATATGGGCTAATTTGCACAAAATAGCATTATATCAGAAGCATCATACCAATCCAGTCTGAAAACTGAAGATGCATCTGCTAAAACTTTCATTAACCTAATCCAAAACTTAATGCCACAAAAAAAGCTCAAAAACACAAGAGCTAAACTGAAGATTTCTTCTTCTTTGGCGGCCGAAGGAGACGCTGCTGGCTTCGAGGCATGAAAGCTCGAGGTTGCTCGACACCTGTGAGGCGAAGCCGGAGAATCGCGCGTCTTGGAGGCAGCGTCTTGTGAGCCCGAGCAAAGCACGCGGCGTAGGTGTGGCGTCAGCAGAACCTTAGAGGCGTCGGGCTGGGTAAGCGAAGCTTGAAGAACGCAGCAAGCCGGAGGAGGCGGAGAAGCCCAAGCACGCTGATGCACTGGCGGCGGAATCCGGACGGATCGTCCGCAGAGGCAGCAAGGAGCCGAGGGCGCTTGGCGCTCGCGGAGGCCAGCAAGTTTAACAGATGCGAGGGCGAAGGCTCTTAGGGAGGCGGCTCGGGACTCCCAGCAGATGTTCACCAGCCATGGCACACGCGCAGATACGAACGGCGCTCGCGAGATGCGAAAGTAGCAGATGAAGGCATCGCCCGATGCGAGAATAGCAGAAGCACAGATGAAGCCGAGCGACGATTCCAAAACAGCGATGGTATCGCCAGATGCAAACACAGCCGGGACACCAGATCAGACGCGAAATAGAATGGATTGCAAAAACACACGCATATAAGGCTCTGCTACCAATCGGTAGACTAAACAGATCTAACATGTGGTAATTGCAACATCCAATGATTTGATCTGTAAATAGAAGACATGTCCTATGACGTTATTGATTGATGTGGAATTGATCTGAAGCAGTAGATGAACAATTGCTCTATCTACCTAGGTTAGGTCTTTCCCACCAATAGATAAGCCACAAAACTTCAACTATGGATGGAGATAGTTGGTATGACATGATTTAACTTAGTGAGAGGACTTGACCCTTATTTAGCATATAATCATGTCCCAACCCATCAATAGAGATAGATTTCAATTAGGTCTTTACACAGATTTAAAAATCACAGTCTATATTTTCCTTAATAGATACTCGGGCCCTTAATAATATTATTTGATCACTTTATATATTTGGGCCAACCAAAATAGATAGCTAATATTTATTTAAACTCATGTAGGTCCACATAATAGGAAATTAATCCAACACAACCTCCTTTCATGGTCGTCCAAACGACATCACACCATCTCGCAATCCAGCGCGGGGGCAGAGTACCACGCCGTGGCTAATGTGGTGGCCGAGGCATGTTGGCTACAACGGTTGCTTTGTGAGCTCCATCACCCTCTTCCACAGGCGACAGTGGTCTACTTCGATAATGTTAGCGCCATTTATCTCTCCACTAACCTTGTACAGCACCCGCATATGAAGCACGTGGAGATCGATCTACATTTCATTCGTGAACGAGTCGTAGTTGGTGTCGTTCGTGTTCTTCACGTCCCATCGACATCCCAATATGCGGACAACTTCACCAAAGGCTTTGCCGACGGCATTGTTTTAGGACTTCCGCTCTAGTCTCAACATCCGCTTGAGCTCCGAGTTGCAACTGTGGGAGGCTGTTAAACGACAACAGCATGTGCCGGATTCTGCACAGTAAACAACCGGTTTCTCTGTTGTGTTTTCAGCTGTAATCATATCTTCAGCAAACAAGATTAGTTAGGCTGTTTAGATTGTAATATTATCCGGCCTACTCGGCTGTGTGTATGTACCGCACACTGATGATCAATAGAATTCATTGCGTGATCTTCTATTCACGTTTTCAGGTTGGACACAGCGTGTGCAAGAACAGGAAAGGAGCCGAACATTATGAGTTATAATCAAGTCCAATTTGGATGTAACAACACTGATATTTGTTCGACGGCTCATTGTTCAAATCTCCATCTGCCGAAAATTTAAATCACATGTGGTACAGTGTTGTCGGACCCGGATTCCAAGAATCCAAATCCTATGTGAAAATACTGTGCTATTATTTAGATCAGTAGATAGCACTCACAGATACATCACTAAATCAAATTATATATGGCGTAGATTAAATCATACCATTAATTAATCAACACATCAGAGTTTATATAGACCGCATTAGGTCAATTTTTACAATAAGGGCCGAGCAGGCCAAACTGATTACATTACAAAAGCGGAAGCGACAATGGAAGCAAAGGGTGAGAGCACATCTCTCCACAGGCAAGTGACCGGGGAAACCCGTGTGCGTTTGATATTAACCAAGGACCTGGATAATATTGGATGCACGCAAGCACTAACGGAGTCAACTAGACTGGGGTGAGACTAGAACAACTAAAGACTAGGCTATGCTTTATTCATCTTCGAGGCCTCTAACTTCGGGATCCTCGTAGTAGTCGTAATCCTTCAGATTTCCTGCTTCTGAGGGTTTTGGGGGAAAGAGCGAGAATGAGCACAACTTCTGTGCTTGCGAGCCAACACACAATGCAATAATATATATGCAAGGCTAAACAAGGATGGCTCAGGTTCTTTTATTTGCTAAAGCAACATTTTCAATTATCATAATTACAAATTCCTATCACTTAGCATTTTAACCAAATTGCATTTTATTAAAGAGAGTAATTGTGCAATAATTATTTCAGTAGAGGTCTCCTCCGTCGGAACATATACCGTATGCTTCTTTTGATTGGAGCTACCTCCACTCATTCACACCACTAAGTCTGAAAACCCAGGGAAAATCCATTCTCGGGGCTAGGTGAGCCCACCACGTTTTCATACCACCCACAAAGGTTTTTGAAATAGAACTAACTCTAGTAAGGTTCCCATGTCCGTCTTTGACCGTAGGCACGACTGTTCGAACAGTTTATTACTCTGCAGAGACTGTACACTTTACCAACAAGAGATAATTGTCCTGATATGTACACATGCTTCCTTAGACATGTGAATCAAGGGGAGATCATCACAAGACCATTACAGTGCATCCCTCAGTGTTAGTTACACCCGCTAAGGTTTCGTCTTCGAAGGGTTACGTCCGTTTAGATCCGTTAACCCTTACCTAGACCCCTTCTTGCGCCATCGTAACGACTTTCATCATGCACCCCGACCCCTTCGCCATGAAGGCTTACGGCGTCGCGGGTATCTACCTGGTGCAACTCGTACTGGTGGATACAAATTATTTAGCCAGGTTGTAATTTACAAACTTGTGGTTGCACTGTTTTACATTGGGAAGTCATCACAGGATTAAGTCCTTAGGGTTATTTGGGCGACTCATTCCACATTCCATCCACCTTGGGCTACATTTGCACCCATCATCACATCATCCATCCTACCATCCGCCCAGATAGTGATAGCAAGTTATTAGGGTTTTGAGGAGTAAAACCAAATTATCTCAACCATCTCAGTCATTTGCCCACAATGACTGCCCAAAACCATTTTCATATTTGAAAGATGATGATTGGAGTATTTAATACCCCGGTACTTAAGCAAGACTAGCATGTCGCTTAAGTACAACCCATCACTAGTATTTACCATATAGTTACTAGGGTGATAAGAAATAATGGATTCAATTATCAAGGGATGACATATTAATTAATTAATCATCAAATGGGTATTTAACTACCTTAAACTTTAACATACATTTGATTAAAGAATTAAAAGCATGCAATTTTGGTAATTTAAATGAATATAGTTTACATAAAATGTAGGATCAATATGATCAAAGTATTGACTCGCCTTGGTTATAGGTTAGAGAATCTTGACAATCTTGTGCTTGATCGAAGTGGAGATCCTCCGCGCTTTCGAATCCTAATCGGACGAATGTACCGGAAAAAGGAACAATAAGCAAACAAAATAAATAAATACACAAGAATAAACAAATGAACTCTAAATGAAACAAGACCTATGCCATTAGCAAGATCTTGAATTTACAAAATTTTAGAAATAAATTTCATAATTTTTGGAGTTACGACGAGGGAGAACAAGACTTTTGAAGTTCGGGTTTGAATTAAATCTTAAAGGAAAATTACAAGAAAAAGAGGGAGAGAGAGAAGGCTGGCCGTGGGGCCCACCGTTCAGTGGCGCTGTTCATGGGGAGAACATGTGGACCGGGTCTCTGGCGTGGGTGTGCTGGTGTCGTGGTGAAAGCTTGATGGCGGGCCCGCTCATGAAAAAAAAGGAAAAAGGGGGGAGGCCAATGACTTGCGGGGCCGCCCGGTTCATCCCCACTCCCCTTTTGATTCACTCGACCACAGCGCAAGGGGAGCAGAGGGCGGTGGCGGTGGCTCAAGGGTGGTGGCGGCATCGGCAGATGGGAGTGGTGATAGGCTCACCGGGAAATGGGCTCCCAGGAAGATGGCCTACTGGCGGTGGTGGCGGCGGAAGGAAGCGGAGTCGGTGGCACAAGACTAGCAGGGCTTGAGCAAGCGTGGCGTAGAGGCCAATTTAACGCGCGCATGGGCAGTGCGTGGCTGCGGGGAGGACGTCGAGCTAGGTGGGGAGGCCAGAGGCAGCCTGGCGGCAGCGGCCGGAAGCAGAGGAGTTGGAGTGGCGGTGGAGGTGCTTCTCGGCGGCGGGGAAGACGAAGGGAGGAGGGGAACGACATCCTTGCATCGTGGGGCTTCTCGTGACGCGGTCGGCCGGGCGAGGCGCTCACCGGAGTGGCGGCGGTGGGCGCGACCACTATGGAGCGATGGTTTGTCTTGTGAGCGATTTGGTTGCCGGTAGAGAGGAGAAGCAAGGTGGGGAGGGAGGCAAGAGGGTGCTCCAGGGGTCCTTCTTATAGCCAGTGGAGGAGCAAAGAGCCGTTGGGCTTGGCACTTGGTCCCGAGGCAGCGTCGGCGGGGTTTGCACGCGAGAGGGCGAAGCGGGCGTAGGTGGCGCAACGAGGGTGGAGTGGCGATGTCGAGGCGTCTTGTGAAGAGCTCATGGCGTCATAGCGGCCTCGTCTTGATGGCGTGTGAAAGAAAGAAGAAAAAGGAGAGAGCTCGATCAGGTGTGACCGGCGAAGAAGAAGGAGGTGTCGGGTCTCTGAGTGCGCAGAGGGTAGGTCTGGCCTTGATCGGCAGCGTCGAGGAGAAGCGAGGTGGCGTGCACACGAGAGAAGAGAAGAGGGCGGCTCAGCGAGGCGGCCGGGAGGAAAAGACAAGAGGAGGAGAGCCGGGCCAAGGAGGTGAAATTTCTTGGGCGAGGAGAAAGGCTAGGTGGGCTGGGAGGGGGAAATGGGCCGGCCCAAAAGAATGGGGCTGAGCCCAAAACCGAAAAAGGGAAAAATTCAAACCTGCATTTGAATTTCGAAGATAAGGATATTTGAAACACAAATCCGAGCTAAAAGAAGAAATGAGATTTTTGCAAATACTGCTAATTTAAAATACAGGCGAAGAACGAAAACCGGAATAGCAGCTACTATTATTCGTCCGAAAACAGGACGTGCGTGCAGTCTAGTGCCAAATCATGGCACACAGCACTGAATCTTTTTCTTGTAATTGCAGTCTTCATGATCTCATGAAAACTGTGTAAAGAGGAAGAAGTATGTGAGGCGATACCGCAGATTGATGATTGCGATTCAATTGTGGAGACTGCGGGATGCCGTGCTCTGAGGTTCTGGGACTGGGGCCACAGATGATTGTGAATGCTTCCATCGAGGGTGTTCTGCTTGGACAAGATAAAGGCAAACTTAATCGAGTCATCAATCATGCATGTGAAGGTCAACAACAATCTTAGATATAACAGTACTGTTCTATTTTGTCTTCTAGTTCTAATTAGCAGCCTCGAGTTTCAGCTGCTTCGCGCCTTTCAAGATTGCATACTGATGAGTAATGCAGATTTCAGGATCCACTTCGATTATTAAGAATGTTAATCATGTTGCCAACAAAAAAGACTAGGAAGAAACAAGTAGTTAACACTATCTATAATAAAAGGCAGTACGAGCTACAGAAAACTGGTAGCAAGCAAGAGATGCAACAATGAAAATCACCTGACACCAACATCTCATTCACAAATCACAAGAAATGAAATTCTAGTGGTATATGGTGCAAGACTGCAAATCACGCAACACCATCTTATAATCAACAAAAAAACAATTAGACATGTCTTCACCAAATTTACCCATATATAGTACTCTGCTTAACTACACACCAGCTCGCTCTGTTAGTATTTAACACGAAGAAGAAAGTCGACACTCACCGAGTCAGCGAAGCCGAAGCCGGAGAGGCCGGCGGCGGAGAACGCGCCGAACGGCGCGTGCAGGCCGGCGTGGCCGGGCTTCTGCTCGGCGGCGTCCTCCCGGCTGCGGAGGAAGGCCTCAAGCTCCAGCTCCGACGGGCACTTCTTCATATCGCCACCGGCCGCTCCCTGATCTCCCCCTCTCTCTCTTCCCCCTCTCTGTACCTCGATTTATCGATCCGGCGCTGCGTTTGCGGCTACTGGTGCTCCGATACGTGGCGTCGGCGTCCGATGCTTTTAGAGATGCCCCAGTAAACCAAAAAAGCTCCTTTTGTTAATAAAAAACAAAAGGACAGGAAGGAAGATTGCCTCGTCTCTTGGACATGCTTCTCCTCTATATCTACAACTTTGCCATTTTGCGCTATCCATGGAACCAAATTACAAAAACAAAACACCAGACTGAAGCAGAGAGGAGAGCACCGGGGAAGAAAGTAATTAAACTAAGATAGGGTGCGTGATGGACCAGTGCAGACAGAGAATGCTTGTAACTTACGGAAATAAAATTACCTATATACCCTCTTTATGCAGCACCACTATTTTTGCACCGGTGACGCATAGCTAGGAGATGTTGGAGGTGTTAGATCATCGGTCAAGGTCATTGGATCCTGCATATTGGATGGTTGAGAATAGAAGGTTTTTGTGTTCTCCCAACTTTGCTACGTACTAATATATATGTGCGTTGGAACTTAGAATCCAACTATGTTTCTAATCGGAGAAAAGAACTATGAGCTTTTCCGGGTTTCTACTAAAATTATTTTGGGAAGTGGGGATAAGGCAAATTTTTGGAAAGATGTGTGGATAGAAAATACTACCTTGAAAGAAGTGGCCCCCAATCTTTTTCGCATTGCAGCTAGAAAGAACAGAACGATAAGAGAGGCGCTTGAAGGAAATGCTTGGATCGCTGATCTTAGGTGAAGGATTACAGAGCATTACATTCTAGAATTTGTGCACCTTTTTGGCAAGGTTGCGCAAGTGGCACTCACCCCAGAAATATCAGATGATATCATTTGAAAATGGACGCGCGACGCACGTGCTTCTTCTCGCCAGTCGACTTATGAGATGCGTTCACGGGAGCGATAGAAAGGCCCTATGTTAGTCTTTTCGGGATTCTTGGGCCTTGAAGTGCAAAATTTTTGCGTGGCTCGCCATTCAGAGCAGTTCAACGGCGGATATCTTGACAACAAGGCATATACAAAATGATTATTGGTGTCCTTTTTGCACAGTCAACCCAGAAACAACAAGTCATCTGCTAATTAACTGTGCCTACACTAAGAGGGTCTGGAATGCTTTAGCATCTTGGTCAAATCATAATAGCATTTTGCCAATACAAGGGGACAACCATGAATCGATTCTGCACTGGTGGATGGAAACGTCGGAAAAGGAAGTAGCGTCCAGGAAAAAGGGCCAAAGTTCCTTAATCATGCTCATTTTTTGGCAGATCTGGAAAGAAAGGAACAGGAGAATTTTTCAAGCACAAAGAAATGCGGCAATAGGACTGGTAGCAATAATCAAAGAAGAAGCTCGGACTTGGATTCTTAGCGGGGCGACAACCGACGGCATATCTTACTCGAGCTGACGTGGCGCTTCAGAACGTAAACTAGTTTTTTTCTTGAGTCCCCTATGTTTTTTGTGGTTCTTGCTTCTTTTTCTTTTTCGTTTTCGCGCCCCGGCCTTGGGGCTTTCTGTATTTATTGAACCTTGTTCTTTTTTCTCCGCCTTTAATGCAATGTTGGCAGTTCTCCTGCCACGCCTTAAAAAAAAAGAATCCAACTATGTAAATCCATGGAATGCCCTAAAATGTGATTCACCGGGAAGGAGGCTTATGAGGTCGAGAGGGTCAAGCCATGGTCACTGAGGAGCAACGTGCGGGAGGGCAAAATCAAATCGGTGCTATTACAATTAACAGCCGCGCGGCCATGCGGACGGGAACACCGTACCGCTCAGGGATGATGGGCGTTGAACTGATGGTGAGTCGAGGGAGATACTGAGATGAATTACCGAGGGGGAGTTTCTAATGTGTTAACCGTCTCAATGAGCATCGTGTCTATTAACTAAAATGAAAAGTGTGATATTGCCCCTATTTGATGGATGGTCATATGTGAGGAAGGCCTCAACCTCCAACACCTTAGAGTGGACCGAACCAGCTCTCGTTAGCTAAATAGTGTATTTTCCTCTATCCTCGTCGTCCAAAACGACTTGTTTTCTATGAAATTTCTGCAAAATCCCTTATTTTAAATTAGGTCCTTAAAAAAATTCATGGTATTAGAGTGTCGTGGTAGCTGGACAGGAGAGGAATATATAAGGCATACATTTTCATCGTAGCAGAAGCTGTAAGCTACCCGGCACTATAGCACCTGTGCTGTAATAATCAATTAATGTAAACGGTTGCTTTTTGATCGAACAAACGTCGGCTAGAAATTCAAAGTGCTACAATACTACCCGTGGATTTTATTCAGAAAAAAATGACCTTTTTCTCTGTAAGTCCATGTGAGTGGGGTGACACACACCTGACGCATCACGCATGAAGAAGAAAAGGAAACCGGTGGAAGGTGAGAAGACACCAAGCGCATATCCACATCCAACCGCCGCGCCTCGCTCGCTCGGGTCGGGACCAAACCAAAAGGCGAGGTAGAAGAAGCGGAGGACGTCACAGTCACACACGCACACGAGGAGGATGACGCCTTTTCTCGCCAGAAAGGAGGATGACGCCTTTTCTCGTCAGAAAGGTGGCGTTCGCGAGGGGCATTTTGGACAATGCGTCATCATTGAGTAATTGGGAGCTGACTTGGATCCTCACCGACTCCCTCCTGCGCGTACCAAGTCGGCGTACTGACAGGTGGGCTCCATCGCATGGGGTTTGTTAGGGTACGAGTAGACTACGATAGCAATAAATTAAAATTTTCTACCACGTAAACCAGGAAGCCAAGCAAGTAGATGATCACAGATCGTTACCACTAGACGCGCAGAGCAGCGGAAGAAAAGTTGGAGCAGTCTGGTCCAACGAAGAGCGCGTCGATGTAGTGGTCGTAGTCGATCGTCCAACGTTGAGCACGTCGGTGCGGTGGTCATGGTCGATCGTCTTCTCCAGCGACTTCTGCAGCAGATCCTTATGAAGAACGCAGATCGTCCTCAAGCGCAACAGCAACCGCAGTAGCGTCTCTACGGTATCCACACGTCCAGGGAAGGAACAACCATGCGTCGGTGTGCTAGCACCAAGTCGCACGGCAGAGCTCTCAGAAAGATAACGACTAGGGTTTTGGTGGAACAACTCAACTCACGACTTTCGTGTGTTGTAACATCCCAATTTTCTAGAGTTCTTAAAAATTTTCAAAATAAAAAAGAACCATTCGGTTTTACTAAAGTTTCAAAGCCTAACCTGAGATTGTCAGAAATTGAGGTGTTTAAAATGACTAAGCTAAACTTCAACTAATCCAAAGTTGGTTCCCCTTTGCGTTTGCTTGGCTTCTGGTGTTGCTCTCCTTCTTCTTGTCTGTTCGGATCTTCCCTTTTTTCCTTTGGAATTCCTCTCTGTCCAGATCTCCTCTTCCGTTTTGCGCTGCCCGCGCCCTTCCCTCTTTTGTACCACCCGATCTGTATCGGACGGCTCCATTTAGCCGCGCCTCTCCTTGCCCTCTGGATCTCCCTTGGATCTCCTCGTGGTCTTTTGCAAAGACCACCTCTTCTGGTTTTTTTTTTTACAAAGACCACCCCTTTTGGTCGAGACCACATCTTGTGGTCACGATCTCCTCTTTTTGCTCAGACCACCCTGTTGGTCACCCCTGGGGGTCTTTTGTAAAGACCATCCGCCTGGTTCATTTGGAACCTCCCTCACATCCGTTCAAGCCTTCCGCTTGATCCAAACCTTTATCACTTTGCCCTGTTCGATCGAGATCTGACGGCCCCAGCCTTCCCCGCGTTTTCCTTGATATCGCTCCGCTCCCTTGGTTTTGATCTGACCATTCAGGATCTCCCCTTTGGATCTCCTCTGTTGGATCGCCTTTTTGGGTTCGGACCTCCCTTTCCCTTCACGCGGTTCGAACCAGCCTCGCGCTCTTCCCACTTGTGGACCGCCCGATTCAAATCGGACAACCCTGCTTCGCCGTGCCTTCGACCTCTTGTCCCCAGGACCTCCTCCTCAGAACCTCTCTTGGTCTTTTTGCAAAGACCACCCTCTCAGTTTTTGCTGATCTTTTTGCAAAGACCACCCTCGTGGCTAGATCTCCTTTCGACCCGTCGGACCTCCTCCCAATGAGTCGAGCCCCTTTTCTGAGAGCATGTTCCTTGTTGTTTATCTCTGCTATTTGCTGGTTGTTCCGAGTCGGTTTTAGTCGAAGTTACTTGAGCTTTGGTGTTGTCCCTCCCCTCTCTGCTTCTCCCGTGCTCCCCTCGGCTCTGCTCCCATTTGAGTTTAGACCTCTCCTTTGAGGTCTAGATCTCCTTTGTGGTTTAGATCTCTCCTTTGAGGTTTGGATCTCTTTGTGATTTAGATCTCTCCCTTGAGGTTTAGATCTCTTTTAAGGTTTGGATCCCTTTTCGGGCTTAGACCTCTCCGCTGGTCTAGACCTCCATTTTTGGGTTTAGATCTCTCTCTGAAGTTTACACCTTCCCCTTGTGGTTTGGACCTTTCCTTTTGGGGTTAAGACCTCCTCTCTGTTTAGACCTTCTCTTGGTCTAGACCTCTCCAGTTTTCCCTTGACCTCGTGGTTTAGACCTCCTTGTGGTTTAGACCTCCTTTTGTTTGAACCTTCCTTCGGTTTTGACCTCCCCTTGGGTCACGACCACCCCCGAGGTGCTCACAGCTCGGGTTTGTGTTTCAAACATCCTTGATTTTCAAAATCCGTCGCTCGGGTTGAATCCCTTCTTTCGAGATTTCCCTTGGTTCCATCTTGACCGTTGAGACCTCCCCTGCGTTGGTCTTGACCGTCAAGATCTCCTTTGGTTCCATCTTGACCATTGAGATCTCCCCTGCGTTGGTCTTGACCGTCGAGATCTCCTTTGGTTCCATCTTGACCGTTGAGACCTCCCTTGTGTTGGTCTTGATCGTCGAGATCTCCTTTGGTTCCATCTTGACCGTTGAGACCTCCCCTGCGTTGGTCTTGACGAGATCTCCTTTGGTTCCATCTTGACCGTTGAAGACCTCCCCTGCGTTGTTCTTGACCGTCGAGATCTCCTTTGGTTCCATCTTGACCGTTAAGACCACCCCTCCTCGGTCTTTTGCAAAGACCACCTCTCCAATGGGACCGCCCTCCTAGGTCCTCTGCTCGGGGGAGGGGGGAGAAAAGTTTTCGTGCATTTAATGCTGCATTAAATACTATCATTTTCACCATACCTTGTCTTTTCCTCTTTGGTCACCTCTTTTACCTGCTCATTTCATTCCTTTACCTGCTCCCATCGTGTGCATTAAATGCACCATCCTCCTCCCTGGACCTCCACGTGCCTCTATAAAGCACCGGAGAGGCCTCTTGCTTCCTTTTGTTTCCCAGAACCTTGAACCTCCCTCGGTAGAGCTTTTTCTTCTTCGATAGGAGCTCCGATTCAGTGAATCAAGTTTCTATTTTCACACTGATCCTGTGTTTTTCTTTGGTTCTTTCGTTGGAGTTTTGTGGATTCGTTTTATTTACTTGGTTCTTGTTCGCGCGTGTAGGATCCGGTTGTTCTAAAGACCTCTTGGACCCGGCTCTCTCAGCAGAAGACCCTCAGTTCTTTAGCGTAGGCAAGTCATAGGTCTTTGATCATGTTGAACCCATTTTTGTAAAAAGTATGTTGTTTTGTTATAAACATGCATGGCTAGTTTTAGAGAAAAATGGTTTTGGGAGTAGTTAATCACCACTTGTCAAAATGACTCCTTGGTATGGTTGAATACAGCATGTTGACGTGTACCCTTGGATACCTGTAGGATGGGTTATCTTAGTTGGATGTCTTTGAATACCAATATGGGTGCATTTTATTGCTTAGCCATGCTTTAGTAGACGACCAATCTCGCAATCTCATGTCTCAAAGAATGTTGAATTTAACTAATGAGCTATAGAATCGTGGCAATGCCACTATTATTAAAATTTGTGTGTTATGGCCAGGGTGGTCATTTGGCCGGGTTGAACCAAAAAATGTTTTATGCTCAGGCGAGTAGTCAGGGAGTGAGTAGTGGGTGCCTTGAGCACACTGGGTTGTGGTCAGACTCGCCTGAGCAGCCAAATAAGGACTTAACCTTGTACGCCATTGATCTGAGTCATCTCTGTGCAACCACAAGTCCAGGATGGGATGGTCCTAGACAACTAATTAGTGAGGTCTTTATGCGGTTCTGTCGTGGTGGTCGAAATGACGCAAGAGGGGGCCTTGAAAAGCGAATCCTCAGCGGGCAGAACCAAATCTGGACTGACATTTGTAAAGGCCTTGTCACGAGCTCTAGACTGCTTACCAAAGGAAGTGAGCAGGGGCATCGACGGGTGCCCAACCAACTAGAGGACTTCGTGTCTTGTGGGTAAAGTGCACAACCTCTGCAGAGTGTAAAGGCGAGTGGCTCCGCGTGGTATTTTGTTTTCGCTGCAAGTGTTCCTTTTGCCTTTTGCCCTGCGTGGCACCTCCTGTAAACATCTTGACCATAAGGTCTTTTGTCTATAAATATTAATTTGTCTGCTTCATCTTAAGTATGTTGTATGGATGTGATGACATATTATCCAATATTATGAACATAATGAAATATAATCATCTCTATGATTGCCTCTAGGGCATATTTCCAACAGGGTTCTCGTATCAGTGGGATCGGCAAGTACCCGGGGTGGGGGGATGCGACATGGCTGCCGTCATATGGCCACCAGCCGCAGGAAAAATGTCCTCATCAGTGCCTTGTGATCTTCCGTGGCAACGTGGGATGGAACCCGGTGCTGCACAGACATGTTTTGGAGACAAGTGGCTACTGGAACACTCGCGGTCTCACGCGCTACCCTTGGACGCATGGGTGGGCGGTGTGGTGGTGGGCACAGAGGATCCGATGAGGACGGGATAGGAGGGGTGTCTGAGCCAGGGGATGCACTTGGCCAAGTTGGCTGCTTTGTCCACTTGCTATTTATCTCTCATGCCCGCGTCGCACACAGCACTCCCGACTCAACTAGTGCTCGAGGCACCCCTGTGCATCGCCCGGCGCTGCCAACTTGGTCGTCGGATCCGAATTTACCATATACCTTGCATACAGTATAATATTGATGAATATCATATCTATACACACACTTAAGTAAAATAGCACTTAATGTTACATAAACAATTGCAAATAAGCCAAAATGGAAAATAGCAACGGAAGATAAATAAATCAAAAGGGCCTCCATGATTTGCCATAGGCAATTGACTGGAGCTACAACCTAGTTATCATCTTCATTTTCATTTTCAGAGCTGGATGCATAGAAATATCCAGACACCAGGTCTTCAGTATCGCAGTCTGAATCCACATATTTGAGCAACAATGAGTACAAAGTTACTCAGCAAGCCCTCACACCAAATGCAAATAT
The DNA here is from genome assembly GCA_036346405.1 of Phyllostachys edulis. Classification (NCBI taxonomy): domain Eukaryota; kingdom Viridiplantae; phylum Streptophyta; class Magnoliopsida; order Poales; family Poaceae; genus Phyllostachys; species Phyllostachys edulis. The sequence goes on along the minus strand of CM070547.1, from coordinate 10,684,781 downwards.
ATATACATGTTTGACTTTGCTAAATGAGGGGTCTTATTATTATTTTAGCACAAAGCAGGTTTTGCTCAAATACTGTAATTATTTTCCAAGCATATGACCTAGCCTTTTAACTTAAAACCAAAGTGTCATTTGTATAAGCAAGTTTTATCATGTAATAAGATTCCATCCACCTATTACTACTCATAAGGTTCTATCCACCTATCTCCAGATATCATGTTACACCCACCTGACTCTAGATCACAAGGTTCAATCCACCAGACTCTAGACACCAGATTCCATCCACCTAACTCTAGATTACAAGGTTCCATCCACCAGACTCTAGACATTAGGTTTTCATCCACCTAACTCTAGACATGAAGGTTCCATCCACCAGACTCAATATCATGTTCCATCCATCTGACTCTAGACATCAGGCTCCATCCACTTGACTCTAGACATTGGGTTCCATCCACCAGACTCTAGACATCAGGTTCCATCCACCAACAATTATCTTGTTGCTAAAACCATTTTTAAGTTAACCAAGGACACTTTTATTATCCATTTTTAATTATCCACCAGACACTTTTATTATCCATTTTTAAGCATCTTTAGGCATGATCATTATCCATTCTTAATTAACCAAGGACACTTTTATTATGATAGTTAGCCTAGGGTGACAAGGTAGTCGAAAAATTAGCAATCAAGGAGGGGAATAGTAAATAACAACATATGACATAGATATGTATCTACATTTAACATAGTATTTCATAAATAATAATAAGCATGCAAGTAATACTTTAAAACAAAATAATTTGCATTTGAAAAGTAAGTTCAACATGATCAATTAATATAAGGACTTGTCTTGCTCAACATTGGATATTACTTGGTCTTGATCTTGTTCTGAAATAGTGGCGAACTCTTCGGCGACGTGGGAATCTATTCAAGCATAAAACAATGACTTCGAATAAATACAAATAAAGTCAAAAAAAAAACTCCAAAATTATTATTTTGGTAATGTTGGTAAGGTTTTGAATTTATATGAATTTAGAAATAAAAATCAAGTCATTTAGACTTAAAACGAAGGAGAACAGACTCTCCAAAGTTTGACCCGAGAGGAAATTCTAGAAAATTTGAAATCCCTGATATGTGGGTCAAGTCGGATTTTATTTTTATTTTTCAATTAATTTTCTTAATAAAATCCTCTACAGCTGACGGGTGGGGTCCAACTAGGTTTTTATTTTCTATACTAACTATTTTTTCTTAAGGAAAATCATCTATGGCTGACAGGTGGATCCAACCAGGTTTTTAGTATCTTTTCTAAATTATTTTTATTCGGGAAAACCCGAAAGACTAACAGGTGGGACCGCGGTCCACATGGACTTAGTCCACCCGATGGTTCACAGGGCCTAGGGGCCCACACGTCAGCGGTTTCAGTCTACGGACCAGGTCTACGCACAAAGCTTTAAGGGCAAGGCCCGCATGTCATACATACATTATCTACTAATTAAATGTTAACTAATTATGGTTAACTTAATGCTAACTTGCAAGTGGGCCCACTTGTTGGTGACTACCATTGTTGCCTTCCTCTCAGAACAGAGGAGCAGGCCAGGACAACCATGGTCGGCTCGGGGCGAGTTTAGCGCTAGCGGAGACGGCTCCGGCGACCACTTGCACCCCTAAAATGGGTTACAGGGTCCAAGGCGACCACGATGGCGGTGACAGCCTGAGGCGGCGACGCTACGGCAAGGACGGTGGCGATGACACTGTGCACACAGGAAACTATCGTGCGAGGATACAAACTATGAATTGAAGGTTAGATCAACATCTACGGCCTACAACGATGCTAGGGGTGCTCAAGAAGAAGCGGCGCATCGAGCTCTCCACAATGGCCTAAGGCGGCGCTGTGAGGTGCTATGGTACGGCGGTGCTACAGTCAACTAGGCACGACATTGTCCAACATACCATGTTTGCAACACACGAGAGCGTAAGGGAATAGACGGGCTCATCTAGAGACCAAGCGAGGAAGGAGATCGATGGTGGCTATGAGGGTTGCATACTCTGTGCCGGCGACAGGGACAAAGAGGGGTTTTGATGGTTCTTGTGTACAACAAGGAAGAAGAAGGCACACATTAACGAGAGGAGGTCAAGGCGACCATAATGTGTGAGACAACGGAGGCGGAAGGTCACCTCAATGGTGGAAATCAGCGAGCGAAGCCGGCAGCCAGAGTTGGAGGAGGTTACCGATGCAGCTTGCGTTCTTCTCCACTCGAGGCGAAGAGGAGGGGGAAAGTTGGGAAAAATGCAGAGGAGCGGACGAGCAAGATGACACGCTCGACTGTTGAACCCGGGAGCGAAGGATCCCAGATTCTTTGTACTTCATACACTAGTCCAGGAACAGCTAGTGTACACAGTCAACAAAAGTGGATAGCACAACCATAAAACGTCATAAATAGATAATAATTAAAGTTCGTTACAAAAGGGGCATAAAGCCAACAAGCAAAATACAGCGGAAGCAAAGCAGTAAAGTAGACCACATGATTCACCACAGACAATCGTCTGGAGGGTGCAGCCTAGTCGTCCAAGTTCTCATTCTCCTCGTAGTACTCTTCTCCTGATCAACAATTTATTGAGCAAGGTGAGTACAAATAAATGTACTCCGCAAGTTACACCCAATAACAAATTATAATGCATGCAAGGATTCAACAAAGGGAGGCCTATAGGGTTGACTTTGCATAAAGCAACATTTTTTATTTAAGTATTCATACTAAGTTCTAAAGCAGTTTACTCTGTAACTAAAATTCATTTTCTAAATCTAAATTTTTATAGTCAGATAACATTCATCAAGAAGTGGTGAAGGATACCCTCCTGTCATATGCCTACCCGCCTAAATTCCCATTTGGATAGAAATCCAACCATTTAACAATGTCTTTTGAAATCAAAACCAAAAATCTAACTTGGGGTGGCTTTGCTAGCATGTCCATGACTATAGACACGGCTATTCGAATAGCTTTACACTATGCAGAGGTGGTACAACTTTATCCACAAGAGATAATTGACTTATAATATCCGTCTAACACACTACCGAAGGTGTGCGACTAAGTCATTATCACGAAGCCTTTACAATGCATTATCCCACCGTAGTCCTGCCTCGCTAAGGTTTCGCTCCCTTTGGATAGAGACCCGTCGGGTTCAGACCCCCGCTTACGCCAAGTGGAAATACATAAAAGTAGGTTATAAATGACACCAATGCAACCAGATGGGACAACCACGGTGAAATGATACAAATTATTTAGCTAGGTCCCGCCCACACAGGACATGTGGTAGTACGATGGGGCTTAGCAAGATGCGGCTTGAAGACTGGTCCTTAATTGACTTGGGCGATGTTCCATAAAACCCATGGGCATCGGTCATGGAAATGACTCGATCCCGTATATTAACGTGCATCATCCAACCATCCATTTTGCCCAAGTCCAAACCAATTTTTATTTTGTTTAATAAGTTAAATCATTTTATAGACTTCTATGGTAAAGATAATACTATAGTATCATTTAAATCATAGTTGAACTTTTAGCTAAATTCCCCAAATTAAACACTTTTGGTCTAAGCTTTGTCTAAGCATACTGTTTTTCAACATGGTCTAGCTCATACTAATATATCAACTAGATTTTAACTAAGGTATCAAGAAATGACTGATTTAATAGCAAAGTTTGGCTATACAAAGGAATATGGAATAACTATAAAGCTTGAAACAGGAATTTAAATTACTCGAATTTAAATAAGCATGCAATAATAATTTAAAACCAAATTTAAATAATTAAAAATAATGGGATTCAATATGATCAAATATGTAACTTGCCTTGCTCAAATGTTTGAGGATCTACTTCTTCACAATACTCGGGTTCTCGGGAGTCATCGAAATCTACACGTGAAGACGAAGCAAATTCAAATAAAATTCAAATAAATTCAAATGAACTCCAAATTAAATAATTTTAGTGTAGATAGCTAGATCTTGAATTTAGATGAATTTAGAAATTTGAATTGCTCGAATCGGAGTTCGAACGAAGGAGAACGGACTCCCAGAAGTTTGAAAACACATGAAATGATGAAAAGGGGAATACTGACAGGTGGGCCCTATATTGGTGGATTGGGTCCACGGGCGTGTGCTGGTCCACGGTGGACCCAGCTCGTAGCACAGGGGCTTGCCACGCGAGCTAGGCCATGAAGGCTGCCACGTAAGCAGAGGCGGTGATGTGGCACTGAGGTGGCGAGGAGGTGGTAGCAAGGTAGCGGCCACATCAGCTCCGGCGGTGCGATGGCGCTCGGGCGCGTAGGCTCCCTAGCGCTCTATGCCACAAATGAGCCCAAGAAGTGCCAAAGGGCGAGTGTGTGAGGGGATGTAACGTCCCGTTTTCCTTAAGTTTCTTGCTTGGTTTTCAAAATAAAAGTAACCATTTGGCTTTATTGAGAATCCAAAGCTTAACCTGACGTTTTGAAATTTGGAGAGTTCAACTGGAATTAATCAAACCTTAACTAAGCTCTTTGTGGGTGTTCCTTGCTGGTTGTGGCTCTCTGTGGTGTCTTTGCTGCCCTTGGGGCTGTTGGTTCTCCGAAGCCTCTCTGTGTGCCCCTGGTTTGTCTCTTCTCTCTTAACTTCCTTTGTTGGTTTGAATCTCTTTGAGATCCAGACCTCTCTCTTATCTCTCCTCTGTTCGAACCTCTCCCTTGCTTGGGGTTTTCTTTTCTTTCTGTTAAAGGACCCAGCTCGGGTTTGTGTTTCAAAACCTCTTTGGTCCCTCCAAGCCACACTTGGTTTTGTTTCTTTTGGACCTCCCGTGGACCTCTCCACGCTCTCTTGGAACCCCTGGGTTCTCTTGGGCGCTCTAGCGTTTCTCGACCTCCAGTGCCCTCCTCGAGACCTCCCTTGTTGAGATCTAGCGCTCGAGACCTCCCTTGTTGGAATCTAGCCGCTCGAGACCTCCCTTGTTGAGATCTAGCCGCTCAGACCTCCCCTTGTTGAGATCTAGCCGCTCAGACCTCCCCTTGTTGAGATCTAGCCGCTCAGACCTCCCCTTGTTAGGATCTGGCCATTAGGACCTCCTCTCTGGAGATCTTAGCCGTCCAGGTCCTTCCTTAGTTGGATCCAAAGGTTCCGATCTCCTTAGGTCCAAGACCTCCTTAGCGCTTGGACCCATCTCGATTCTTGTGGCCAGACGCAAGGCTTTGCCCTCATTACCTTAGGACCGTCCGATCTTTGTTTGGATGGCCCGATCCTAAGAACACGTTAGCTTGGTCGAACGCCCCTTTCTCTCCTAGCCGTCCGATTCAAATCGAGACGGACCTAGTCCGTTAGTCATTTCGCTCGGTCGAAACGGCCCCTTTGTTTTGCACCCTTCGATCTTGATCGATGGCTCAATCGCGAGTAACGTTTGGATGGTCGAGCGTTCCTTTCCTTTGGGCCGCTTGGATTCCGATCGAGCGGTTTTTTTCTTCTTGCGTTTTCCTTTGTTTCGGGACCTCTTCTGGTTGTTTTGCAAGGACCACCTCCTCGGTCCTTCTTTGGTCTTTATGAGGACCACCCTCCTAAATCGAGAATATCCTGTTGGTCAGGACCTCCCCTGCACCCTTTGATCTGGACCGTTGAGGTCCTCCCCTTTGAGATCTTGACCCTTAGACCTCCCTTGTGCAGGTCTGAGCGTTAGGACCTCCTCGTTGTGAGCTTTGAGGACCTCTTGTCCGGGACCTCCTCTTGAGTCCTTGGACCTCTGTCCGAGACCTCCCTCTGAGTGTCTTGGACCTCTTGCCCAGGACCTCACAGTGGTCTTTGGCGGGGATGACCCTTGCGTGGGGCCACCTCTTTGACTAGTGGTGCACCCTTTTGACTGGCCCCACTTACCAGCCTCTCACCACCTTGTAATTTTTGCTCTTGCCTCGGAACTCATGCGTATTTAATAGGTGTCGGGTCACATTAAATGCGATCACATCCGAGTACTTTATTCAATTCTTTTAGGGCAAGCCACGCCCTAGTTGTCCCGATTGCCTACACGTCCATTGAGTTTTCCTTGTGGTGCACACTACCAACTCCGGCTATATATAGCCTGGGAGGGCAGGCCTTTGTAACCTTTTGCTCATTCCTTCCTTCACTACCTCCTCTGCTTTCGGTTCTTCCTTGCGCAAAAACCTTCCCAGGAGCTCTTTGAGGTGTGTTAAGCCTCTTGGTTTCTTTTTTGGTGAGTTGGTTTGAGTCCTTCGGTTCTTTTGAAGTTCTTTGGCTTAGTGTGGTTTTGCTTATTTGGTTTTCTTGCGAACGTGTAGATCACGAGATTGAGGAGATCTTGGACCCAACTCTCTCTACTGAAGGCTCTCCACTACTTGACCAAGGCAAGCCACAGACCTCCTTTTGATCATCTTGAACCTAGTTTTGCAAATGTATTTCGGTTTTACTTTATCATGCATGGCTATGTTTATAAGAAAATGGTTTGGGCTGTAGTTACTTGCCTACTTGCTGTTATGCCTCCTTCATACCTTGTCTCCATCATGTTGTCATGTTCACCTTGTGAGCCTTAGGGTGGATATTTAGTTGGTGTTCGTTGTTATTTGCCAACATGGGGGACCGTAGGTCTTTATAGCCTTGCTTAGAATACGTGGTTCGGTCATATCATGCTTCATCTCTAATAATCTTGACTAATGACTTATGAAATGTGTGGTTGGTGCCCTTTGTTGAGCGACTATGGCGGGGCGCCTAAGCTGTGTTGGTGTGGTGTGAGATCACTTGTTAAAAGCTGTTGTGCCAAGACTGGGTGGTCTTTTGGCATGGGTTAATACAAATGGTTTCTTTGAGGCAAGAAAGTAGGGAGTGAGTAGTGGGTGCTATGCACTGTTGGGTTTGTGGAAGTCTTGCCTTAGCACAATTAAGGATTTCACTTTGTGTGCTCGAATTGGGCCAAGCAGTGCAACCACAAGATCATTTTATGGGAATGGTGCTGGGTGAATAATTAGCAATGAGATGGCTTGGGGCTGTTGTGGTTGGCGTGTGATTAGTTGGCGCACGAGGGCACCCATAACCTGTGTATTTCTAGACCCTTTGGAGGGATTATGAAACCTTAGCGGGCGGCCGAGTCGAGTTCAAAGCTTGGTAAAGGCCTTTCTGCGCTCTCTAGGCGCTCACCTAAGGAAGTGAGCAAGGGTGGCCGGAACCCATCCGCTAGAGATCATGGATTGTGGGTAAAGTTGTACACCTCTGCGAGTGTAAAAATCTATTCGAATAGCCAAGTCCTTGGTCATGGACATGCTTTCGATGAAATGGTGCAAGGGGTAGATGTTTCAAAAGCTTGTGCCCTTTGGACACTTCGCGAGATGCCTTGGCTTTGCCTCGAAGAGACCTGGCCGGCTCGGAGGGGTCAAGGTTGGCTCGGGTAGTGGTCGGGGTTGGTTTGGACCTCTGGAGTGGGTGCTCTGGAGTGGGGTTTTGGGTAAGGACACAGTCACGGGTGTGGCCGGAACTCCTTCATTTTGGTTGTGGGCGTGAGTTGGTGCTCCTCCACCTTTTAAACATCAAAAGTATTATGTACTATGATTTTACCTTCTTTGCTTTTCAATCTGTTACTATTATTATTGTTCAAATCGGCTTTGCAAACTAACCATCTGACCCTCAATTGGTAAGCCCTTGCATGATTATTATTGCATCTTTGCTCTCTGTGACTTCTTGAGTACATTCCAAGTACTCATGGCTTAAGCCCCATGTCAAAGCAGATTATGAGGATGATCAAGTGCGAGGCGGTCTGAGACCTCTTCGAGGAGGAGTTCTTGACGACTAAGCTACCTAGGGCGTCCTCCACTGACGACTGTGGTGCTTGTTGGATGGCTTTGCGTGTTTTGGTGTTTGAGCCCTAGAGCTCCTTGTTGCCGTTGTAAGTCCTCGTTGGTTTTGTAAGCCCTCGTGGCGGACCTCTTGTTAACAAGCTTGACCTTAAGGTCTGTTATATATTAAGTTTATTTTGCTGTTTCATCTTTGTTGACCTCGTGGTTGCGATATTGGCTTGTGTTCTTGTGCGAGCTAGCTCTGTTGTCCTGGGACTAGCTCGGTTGCACAGGACAGGACCACCGGGAGGTCCTCACGGGACTGCTTTGGGAGGTCTGTCGGACCTCTCTAGTGATGTACGGAGGCGCGGCCTGAGTGGAGTGTGACCAAGACCTCCAGAGGTCTGTTTGACCTCTGGGAGGTCGGTGGCGAGCCAAGACCTCCGAGGAGGTCCTCAAGACCTCTGGGAGGTCTGGTAGACCTACTCGGTATTGCACCATGCGGTGCTATCGCTCCTCCTTGTGGTGGCTCCATGATAGTAAAAAAAGGGGTCCTCCGGACCTCCTATGGTGCGTCACAGGGTGGGTTGTCACAGGGGACCTGGTGCGGAAGGTTTCGAGGATGCGGCGAGAGGGTTCGGCCCGGTGAAAAAGGAGGCAGAGGCGATCGGTCGAAGGCGTCGATGAGGTTCCGGCGACAGTTGATGGAGTGAGTGCACGACGGGTGGCCCACGATCGTGAGAAGCGAGCGGTGGGGCGGAGGGCGTGGAGGAGCTTCCGGCGTGAGTCGATGGCGTGAGCATGTAGCCACCAAGCTTTTGGAGCTCCAAATTCCGACGAGTGAGGGTGAGAGAGAGGGAGTGGGTTGGGGGAAAAGGAAGAGGAGGCTAAGGGGCTCCTAGTGCTCGCTTTTATAGGCATCGAGGAGGAGGAGAGAGGAGACCGGCATGGGCGCGCATGCGCGAGCTCTACCACCGCAAGACATGGCGCAGGGCGCTCGGAGTGACGGGGGTAGGTGGGGGGAAGAAAAAGAGGGCAGCGGGTGTGGCGGAAGTCAAGGTTTTTAATGTGTGTTGAAAAGGCGGTGAAAATGGCGAGGCGGCAGGTGTGGCGCGATCGACGTCGATCGGCATGGGGGCAACGAGCGTAAGCAGGAGGAGGACGAAAAAACGAGGCGTCGCCGACATGTGGGACCGCCTTGGTAGTGGGAGCGAGCGGGGCGATGAGAGAGGTGCGGCGTTTGGGACCGTCCAAACCGATTTGAACGTTCGGACCATCCGAATGTGTAAACACGATCAAGCCGTTCAAACATGATCGGACGGTCCACAACACTTGGGAATGTTCGGACCGTCCGAACCTCCCATCTTGATCGGGCCATCCAATCTTGATCAGTCGGTCCACAAGAGAGGAAGGCGCGGGCACGTGGGTTGAGCGGGCTGCATGGGCCGCATGTGTGGGCGAAGAGGAATGGGCCGAGTGAGATTCGGCCCAAGGGTGATTTCTGATTTATATTGATTTAATAATTTAAATAATTCTGGTAATTTAAAAAGGCTTTAGAAAATAGCAAATAAAATAAAAAATTATGAGAAAATTCATAGATATTCTCTGAGACATTTTGGACTTGAATAAAATAGTTCCAACTTTCAGTTGGTAATTAAATTTGCAATTAGTTTTATTTTGGTTTTGAAATAAATAGGAAAAAGCTTTTAAAATTCAAAAAAAAAAGGAAATACTTAAAATACTCTTTTTTACTTTAAGTCCAATAAAACCTAAGAATTTCAAATTAAACAATTTTGAATTAATTGAAGTTTGATTAACTCATATTAAATTGTTTTTATTTTCTAAAATGTCAAGTTTAAGCTTTATTAATCCGATAAAATCGAATGGTTAATTTTAACTTGAAAATTTTCAAAAAGCTCTGAAAATCGGGATGTTGTTGTTACCACGGTTCTAGTTGCTATTGCCTCGACCCCGGCCTAGGACTCTTCCTCCTTGACTGTTATTGGAGTTGTTGAAGCCTCCTTGGAAGGTCGCTCAGCCTCCTTGATTGCGCCCTGAAAAGTTAGCTGAAGATGCTCCAATCTATATGTCAGAATTGTTCTGCTCAACTTGAAGTTCATAGCTTCCAAGATGAGCAACTTGAAGTTCATAGCTTCCAAGATGAGCAAAGACATCATCAACTGTCAGTCCATCCGATCTGGTCGTGATGGAGGTAACAAGGGCATCATAATCTGGACCAAGTCCTGCAAGGATGTATGAGATAATCTCATCATCATGAAGTGGCACACCAATAGCAGCAAGGGTGTCTGCAAGTGTTTCCATCTGACGAAAGTAATCGGTCGTCGTGTGATCTCTCTTTTTGAAATTGGCAAGCTGCATACATATCTGAACTACGCGAGCTCACGATCTGGATGAGAACATGCGTTCTAATGCTGCCCATGCTTCACGCGCTGTAGTGGCGTTCATGACATGAGCTAACATCTCCTCTGTCGGCGAGGAAAAAATCTCGCTGAGAACAATCTGATCTTGGTTGAACCAGGCCAGATACGCCAGATTGATCTCTTAACTTGCTGCAGATTCTGTTTCTGTTGTGATCATCCTCGGAGGACAGTCGAAGGTACCATCGATGTAGCCAAGAAGTTGAGTGATCCTCAGATATGGAAGGAATTGGGTTCTCCACAACAAGTAGTTGTCTTTGGAGAGTTTGATGCTGACGACATGGCTGATTGGAACCGGAGTGATTAAACTAGCCATGGTTGAAGTCGAAGCAGAGGAGGTAGTAGATGCGGATGCAGAGGTTGACATTGTCGAAACAAGCTCTGATACCATGTAAACTGAATTGTCTCAATGCCGCAATGACCAAGCAGTCAGCAGGCATGTATATATATTGTCGAGTATTGCCAGACGGGCTACAGGAATAGAATACAACCCGTATTCGACAGAACAGACCGTAAAGGATCTGAAGACATCACAGAACAGATCGTATACGATCTGGAGATAGAAACGGAATAGGAGATTCCTTTACAATCTATATACAGATTCCGTTTCTATCTATGTACCAGAATATATCTCTAACACAACTTATTTTAACATAACCCTCCTTCTTAATCAGGCGTAAATAGCAATTAGGGGATATGAAGGGACATCTGTGTGATTTATTTTATATGGCCGTGTGAAAGAAATTGAATTAGGCTTTGTGTCTTTGTGAAATTACTTGTAAATTATTATTGTTTAATTGTTTTGAATTATGCTTTCAATCTATTAATTGTATTCAATTGCAAATGCTACTTTACTACAAAATAACCTCAGAAACCATTTTCTTTGTAATAAGCCATCATCTATAATTGCATTTTATGGTACAATTTGTTGAGTACTCAGAGTACTCATTCTTGTTGCAAGCATTCAACTAAAGTGGAGGAATTGTCGCCTGCCTTCAAAGAGGAGCTTTACGTGGATGGTGATCGTTAGGTCTTGATCCCAGTCGGTTGCCTGTGGCGAGTCGATGGGTTTTCGCTAGAGTTGCTTTCGTTCTGCTGCTGTTTCTTTATTTAGTGTCAGCCCTACATGGCTTAATAATTGTAAACTCGACCATAAGGTCAAAACCGTTATTTATTATTTAAATTAGTCATTTACTCTTATATTCGTCCTGTGTGGAAGGATATTCATCTATGTTGACACTGTGTGAACTAGCTTGATTCTGGACTAGTGCATTACACACAGAGGGTCCAGAATTGCATTTTTGGGTCTCAACAGTCGAGGCCCGTTGATGACGTTTTTTTCGGCTAGAGGTCGTCAGGGCATTTATGTCTCTACAGGGGAAACGGGCCATGCTAGTGTCGGTGCGGGGAGCCGCGCACGCGATTTCGGCATCACATAGGTGATTCATGAGGTGATTCTGAAGATCTGAACTGCTAGCTTATTTTATAAGCTAGGGGTGAAATCCACATTTGTGGCCCCATCGTGTGTGGCTTGTTCAGGTGCTTAGGGGGCATCACGGACGCTTGGCATCGATCGAACCAGCACGAAGGGTGAAGAATGTAGACCTTCCATCATGTGTTAATGGAGTATTTTGGTAATTAATGATAATCGTTATGTGGACGAACAATTTCGGAGTTGGTAAAATATGTTGAGTTCCATGATGATGAAGACTCTGGGTGGCATCGTGAGTTGGTTATCATCAAGTCAAGACTTGGGATGAATGATGTCATCATGTGTTGATGAGCATCAAGACAATATCCTGAAGTAAAGGAAATCATCATGTGTTGATGACTATCAAATCAAGAACCTGGACTTGGAGTGGAGATATTTGTCATCAAGTGATCACTCCAAGATAAATGCTCAAGGCAAAGGTATGACTAGCATAGACTAAGGATTTGTCTCTTAGTTATTTTACCGATCTCCGTGTTTGGTGTGGAAGACCATATTGCTAGTATAGGTTGCCGTACTATTAAGAGGGGTCTTGATTAGTAGCTTAAGTCTAATCATGTGTTGATAGCTCAATCTCTCTTGCTCTAGCTCTTCTAGGCATAAAGCAATTGTTTGCGGATATGTTTTACAAATAGTTGAAGCTCATGCATAATCCTTGAAGCATGAGATTATAATTTGCAAATGTGTTTTGCAAATGGTTGAAGTCCATTCACCTATTCCTTGTGGCATGATTCTAGAAGTCGACAAATGTGTTTTGCAACTTGTTGAGAATACTGCCTTCATCCCTTGATTGCATTACGTATGAATTTGCAAATGTTTTTTTTTTGTAAATTTGAAATTGAAGCGTTTTGCAAAACAAGCTTTTGTCATCTTGTCCGGACTGATCGCAATTGGTGGCCTGGACTGACCAGAACCTCGGTCTGAGTCGGGCGGTCAGGTTTTTCCAAAGAGCTTCTATTTTGCATTTCTGTTATCCGGACTAACCGCAGTTGGAGGGCCGGATTGACCGGACCTCTAGGCTATTTGTGCGGTCAGCTTTTTCCAGAGAAGGTCGTTTTTGGGACTTGCTACTCTGTTTGTCATGCCAGACTAACCGCAAGTGTTATCCTGGACTGACTGGGACCCTGGGCAGTGTAGGGCGGTCAGCTTTTTCTAGTAGCATGTTTTCTCTAGTTCAGAAATCTTTTGAAGCCATTTCGACTGGACCTTGAGTGGGCGGACTGACCAGACCTGACATAACAGACAAACTCAAACTCTGCAGCTATGATTACTACAAAAGTTACCGTTACATAGTATTCCGGTCTGACCGGCCATGTGCCTGCAGTTTGACCGACCTTCTTGCTTTTGCACAGATTCTCCTCTAACGGCTAGTTTTTGGGTGTGGGTATATAAATACCCCTTGTGGCCGGTTGGGGGGGGGGGTATGCCTGTACCATTTTTGTCTCCCTTGTGCAAAGAGCAAGTTCTCTCCTGTCTTTTGTGCATGTGTTGCACTTAGTGAGCTTAGAGTGCAAAATCCTAGTGCACGTGTTGCATTAGGTGTTGGATTTAGTATCCATTGAGCACACTTACTTGATTCGTTCAAGTGAGCGTCTTCAACTTGTTACTCTTGGTATTTGCCGACACTTAGATGGCTTGGAGGAGTTCGCCGGTGATCTTCTCAAAGAAGGTTGTGAGAAGACCCGAACGTTTGTGAGTGGCTTTGTACTCGCCATCTTCCGAGTGGAGGAAGAGAAACCCCCGAGTGGATTAGAGGTGTTGGCTTGATTCATGGAGCCGGTCCAATTTATTTGGGCTTATCTCAACGTGGACTAGACGAAACCAACAAGTTTTCGATGACCACGGGAAAAAGTTCAGGTGTTCTTGTGGTTTGCTTTCTTGAGCTTTACCTTCTCAAAATTTATATTTATAGAATTAAATTGTTTGCTTGTCTCCTTAGAATTTCTTTCATTATCTTAGTCTTATTTTGTTGGTGCACTTAGCCATGACTAGTTGATTTATGTTTTAAATGAGTAAAACTGAATTGATTTATATTTCTGCATAAAACTCTGTTTTAGCCAAAAGAATTTTAAAACCGCTTATTCACACTCTCTTGTCGGCCTCCTTGATGTTACAAAGGGGCCACACAACTATGTCATTCCATGTCGGGCCTCGCAGCCAGCATTTTTGGAACAACGGCTGACAGGGCATTTATGCCTCAACAGGGCCATCGGGCCATGCTGGTGTCGGTGCACGGGTTTGCGCACGTGATTTCAGCCATCACGGAGGTGATTCATGCGGTGATTTTGCTGATACGGGCCACCGACTTATTTTTAAGACAAGGAAGAAATACACTTTCATGGCCCCACATACACAGATTTGGCATCGTGTGTGACAAATTTGGGAGTCTAGGGGGCACTACGGATGTTCTGCTCAGATCTAACCAGCACGAAGAGGCCAACACAACTATGTCGCTCTAGGTCAGGGCCCACCAATGATGTTTTGTGGGCCAGCGGCCTTCGGGGCGTTTCTATCTCCACAGGGGCATCAGGCCACATTGGTGTCGGTGCGGGGGGCTGCGCACACGATTTCGGCCTTCACGAAGGTGATTCGTGTGGTGATTCCGCTGCTTCGAGCCCCGGCTTATTTTTTAAGTCAGGGGTCAAACCCACCTCCAAGGCCCCCCGTATGCACGTTTTACATCGTGCATGGCTAGTTCGGGCGCCTAGGGGCGCCGCGGACTCTCGGTGCAAGTCAAACCATCACGAAGGAGCCAGTGCACCTATGTCGCCCCGGGATGGGGCCCGCCGGCGATGTTTTTTTGGCCAACGGCCGTCGGAGTGTTTCTGTATCCACGAGGGCATTGGCCATGCTGGTTTGGTGTTGGGGGTCGCATACGTGATTTCGACCTTCACTGAGATGATCTATGCGGTGATTCTGCTGAACTGGGTCGCTAGTTTATTTTTTAAACTAGGATAAAATCCACCTTTGTGGCCCTGTGTACTCGCATTTGGCATCGTGTATAAATAGTTTGTGCGCCTTGGGGGCACCGTGATCGCTTAGTGCAGGTCGTACTAGCATGAACGGGCCAGTGCTGGCGTTTTTTGGACCAGTGGCCGTCAGGGCATTTTTGTCTCAATAGGGGCATCGGGCCACGCCGGTGTCTCATGGAAGTGTTTCATGCGGTGATTCTACCGATCCAGATGACCGACTTATTTTTTAAGTTAAGGGTGAAAGTTCCATACATAACAAGAGGATTGCCCGGTCCATTTTATGCACCGACTATATATTTGTTTTTCAATTGATCTTTCGTGTTACTACTATAACTATGTATTTACAATTACATATGGTCATTCTTATGAAATATGGGTCTGAAGGCTTGTTTACACCATCCCAATTCACACCGGGTTCTCATGGAGCTAGTTACATAGCTTTGGTGAGTACATAGTATGCCAAAAGCAATTGTTGTCTCCCCACCAAAAGCTATCTTTCTCAATTTCTTGAGACTCAAAGTGTTAGACCATGTGGCTAGGTCTAGTTTATTTTAGTTGATGAATAATTGACAATGTTATTTACTCATGTTATTTGAGATGTGTGGCGTGTGCGTGGACTTAAGTCGGTCAAGTTGGGAAGAACTTGTGCTGGGAAAATATGTTGTTTTAGTCTTCGCATGTGCAGGGTAACTCGGAGGCGATCGTGGTCTACGGCGATGACCGAGAGATGGCTTGGTGCGAAATCATGGTCTAGAGGGTCAATGATGCTGAAGGAGATGGTCGAGCTCGAGTTGGGGCGCATGGAGATCAAAGATGAGTGATACGTGTTGGAGCTACGAAGGTGCGGTTCGGAGGCTACGACACGTGACAATTTTTTTAGGGGGAGGGGTCCAAAATTGGAAAGCAAAGATAAAATGCTTGATGGGCTCGCACTGTATGCATGATGGGCTGGTTGCATGCCTTAGCTGATGCGGCAAGGTCTGTGTGCTACATATTTTTGGTTGGGTCTTTTCGGTAGTTTTGTCTCTTGGCAAGGAGGCTTTGGTGCGGCGGCTGCATTGAGGCGGTAGGTATGCTACCGGCTACATGCTGTGCTGCTGGTGGCAGTAGATTGGTTAGGTGCTACTTTGTTGGCTTTGCTTTGGTGCAGAGCATACGTGAGGCTCGAGGTTCTCGGTAGGAAGTTTGCCAAGGGTTTGTAGCAGCTGCACAACTCAGAATCATATTTTCTTTGCATGACGTGAGGTTCATGTTGTGCTGTCCTTTTGCTATTTTCTCTTCCTAGTTGCTAGCAAAGCCTTTACTTCATCTTTTGCATGCATGCATGCATGCATGTTGGGAGGAACAGTAGTTAGAGAGAGAGTTAGTTTGAAAAAAAGGCTTCCTCTGTGGATTACAATCATTCACTCCCCCTCCGATTGTCATCAATGATCCTACAAGTGGTATCATAGCAAGGTTGCTATGGCGTCAGAGAGGTATGTGAATCGTCCTCTCATGCTAGATGGTACTGATTTTGCTTTTTGGAAGTGTCGTATGCAAGCTTATATTGAGGCTCAAAGTAATGATGTTTGGAATAAGGTTTCTAGTCCATATGAGGTTTCTATTCCTGTTACTAATCTAAATAAAACAGATGTTGATTTAAATGCTCAAGCTCGTAACTTGTTGTTTCAAAGAATTTGATCGTGTAGCTCATATTAATTCTGTCACTTAATGTGGAAAACTCTTTGCGATTATCATGAAGGAACCACTAAAATTAAGAAAGTGCGTACAAATCTTTATCAAAAAGAATATTCTGATTTTGCTATGAAGCCTGGTGAAGGTATTGATGATCTTTTTGCTCGTTTTGAAAAAAACTATTGAGTAATTTACGTGGTGTTAATGTTATTCCTACTGATGAAGATAATGCAACTAAAATTTTGAGATCTTTAGGTTCTGAGTGGTTGATGGTTGTCACAACTATCAATCAAACTATTGATCTAGATACTTTAACCATGGATGATCTTTTCTCTAGATTGAAAACCTATAAGATGGAAGCTTTGCCATCTAAGATTGACAAACCTTCATCTTTAGCTCTTATGATTAACCCCGTGCAGGCTGCTTCGTCGAGTTTTTTGTTTCTTGTGTCCGCTTTGTCTTCTTTTTTAGAGGAACAGTTCGAACAGCTCCATGAAGAGGATTTGGTGTTGATCTCCTCACGGTCATACAAGACACTCAACAACTTGAGGATGAGGAAGTGAGATGGTGTGTCAAGTTCGATCAAGTGCTATGAGTGTGGTGAGCCAGGTCACATTAAGATGGAGTGTCCCAAGCTCAAGAGGAAGGTGATCAAGGAAGACAATAATTATCGTTGTCGGCCATCCAAGAACAACAATACCAAGGGTGACAATCTCTGTCGAAAATTAGCTGAAAAGTTTCTTGCGGCTATCGAGCAACTTGATCTGAGTGATGTGGAATATGAGAGTTGCGACGACGACCACCATGACAATGATGATGCTAAAGGTAAGAAAAAGAACAACGACAACTTCACAGGCATGTGCTTCATGGCAAGAAACGACAACGACGATGACAGTGATCCCGATGAGGTAAGACCATCATATGATGAGCTTGAAAATGGTTTGATTAAATTTGCTATTGAATTGAAAAAGACAAAAAAGAAACTAAAAGAAAATAATTGTCTCGTTGAAAGCTTAACTTTTGAAATTGATAGACTTAGAGCTTCTATTCTTGATGATGAATCTTGTGAGTCTTGTCAAGTTTTACACTCTGAGTTAGAGACTTCTAGAACAATTAATGCTTCAACCTTGGTTCAACTTAAGGATGTAACTACTAAACTTGATGAACTAAGATTGACACATGATTCTTGTGATGAAAAGTTTAAACTTGCAAATGATGAAATTAAAAAGCTTAAGTTTAGTTCTCCTACATGTTTAGAGTCAAGTATTTCAAATGTTCAATCTAAAACTTGCTCTAATTGTGAATTGCTAGAAGCTAGACTTAATTCTTCTCAGGAATCTATTAAACAAATGCTTTATCATGAGACTTTTTTGCACTAATTGTCCTAAGCTTAGCGCAGAGATAGAAGCACTGACTAGACAACTTAATGATTTTGCTGAAAAAATAGATTGATTCAGCCTAGTGCTTCTAAGAACCTTGTGAATGAACCGGTTAAATGCATAACTTGTCCCACTTTAGCTAAAGAAAATGAGTACCTTAAGGACACTTTAGAGAGATTTTCTTTTGGTAAGAAAATTTTGAATATGATTCTAGACAAGTCAAAACTGAGTGTCAAAAATACTGGTCTAGGATTTAATACTGCTAATTATGCCAAGAATAATCAATCTAAGATAGTTAAGGTCATTGGAAGTGGGCTAATTGAAACAAAAGGTGAGCCTCATAAAACTGTGTTTAAATCTGTTGGTTTTGTGCAAAGCTCTTCTGCTAATGTTGTAGGTGCTAGCTCATCATCTCAAAGGAATTCTAATTATGTTAAATTTCATTGCACCTATTGTGGTAGAGATGAGCGCTTGCATGAATTTTGCTTTAGGCGTGTTAAGAAAGAGAAAAAAAGAAAGATTGAATGTCTTAAGACAAAAACGTGCAACCTCTTTTGTTGTCCCTAGAACTAATGCGAAAGCTAAGTTCTTAGAGGACTTTCATGATGGCTTTAAATCTGCTTCACGTACTGGTTTGTGATTTAATTCACATAATTCGCGTCCTGATCGCGCACGCACACGTGGTTCTGGTTCTAGTTTTGTTGCTGTCCCTCCATATCGTGTATCTCAGTACTAGATTCCTAGATCTTATTTGCAGAGTGAGTTGGGGGTGTGTCATCCAATAGGATTATTCTGAGGGGGAGCTTGTTGTTTAAAACTTCAGAAGCTTTGTTTATTATACTTGTCAAACAATTCATCAAGTCCAAGCTATTGAAATCAAATGAGGTGTAGAGCTCTCATTATCGTATTTACTCATATGTTGTGTAGCTTTGATCATGACTGGTTTTAATTACTTTGCCACATTTGAACTAAAGCATGACATGGCAGAATACTTTGACTAGATTAATTATAGTTAGTACTTTGCGATGTTCATTGAAAAGGATTAGCTTGATTGTGAATCTTATTTTAAATCTTGGATATGAAGCTTATATGTTTTTTATTGCAATCTTTTTATGTTCTCTCAATTTGGCATGTTATAAAAAAAATGAGAAAGCGACAATTGAAAAGATGTATGCTTCAAGCATACCATACATATATATGTATGTATATATATAAATAATAATAATATGAAAAGTGCTCAAATAAAAAGAAGTATGCTTCAAGCATGCCATCATTGAAAAGAAGTATGCTACAAGCATGCCACCATTGAAAAGAAGTATGCTACAAGCATGCCACATGCTTAAGAATTGAAAGTGGGGCAATAGGTTATTACATGAGACTACTAGCTCATCTAGCTTTAAAGTTTGCTTCACTTTTAGGCTTTAACTTTTTATTGTGATATCTCATTGTGCTCCTTATAATCGGTATGGTCATTGTTGAGATGCCTGTCATTAATTTAACTTGCTTAATGATTCTAAAGACTTGTTTTGACATTGCTATATGGTATATAATTTTATATGATCTAGATAGCTCTACTAAAAAAGATGACTTGGTTACTTTATTAAATCAATGCAAAGTGACTTGGATAATCTACAAAGCTTCTTAATTTTTTACTCCCATTGCTCCTTTTTTTTTGAATTATTCTTTCTCTAAAGTTTTTGATGATTACATTGCCAAAGGGGGAGAAAATGGGAGAAATTTGCTTCCCTTGTGTTGAGGGGGAGTTTTTCAGCTGTAGTTTTGAAGTGTTTGCTTTGCAGCTTTGAAACTTTTTTTTTACAAATTTCTTTTCTTTCAAAATTCAACTAACAATTTTGAAGTATTGTCAATGTATTCATCAAGGGGGAGATTGTTAGACCATGTGGCTAGGTCTAGTTTATTTTAGTTGATGAATAATTGACAATGTTATTTACTCATGTTATTTGAGATGTGTGGCGTGTGTGTGGACTTATGTCGGTCAAGTTGGGAAGAACTTGTGCCGGAAAAATATGTTGTTTTGGTCTTCGCATGTGCAGAGTAACTCGGAGGCGATCATGGTCTACGGTAGTGACCGGGAGATGACTTGGTGCGAAGTCATGGTCCAAAGGGTCGATGATGCTGGAGGAGATGGTCGAGCTCGAGTTGGGGTGCGTGGAGATCAAAGATGGGTGATACGTGTTGGAGCTACGAAAGTGCGGTTCGGAGGCTATGACACGTGACAATTTTGGGGGGTCCAAAATTGGAAAGCAGAGATAAAATGCTTGATGGGCTCGCACTGTATGCATGATGGGCTGGCTGCATGCCATATGGGCTGATGCGAAAAGGTTTGTGTGCTACAGATTTTTGGTTGGGTCTTTTCGGTAGTTTTGTCTCTCGGCAAGGAGGCTTTGGTGCGGCGGCTGCATTGAGGTGGTAGGTGTGTTGCCGGCTAGATGCTGTGCTAGTGGTGGCAGTAGATTGGTTAGGTGCTGCTTTGTTCGCTTTGCTTTGGTGCAAAGCATACGTGAGGCTCGAGGTTATCAGCAGGATGTTTGCCAAGGGTTTGTGGCGGCTATACAACTCATAATCATATTTTCTTTGCATGACGTAAGGTGCATGTTGTGCTGTCCTTTTGCTATTTTCTCTTCCTAGTTGCTAGCAAAGCCTTTGCTTCATCTTTTGCATGCATGCATGCATGTTGGGAGGAACAGTAGTTAGAGAAATCAGTAACAGGCACCCCAATGTTTTAGTAAATGTTGAAGTATAAAATCTTTGAATTGCCTATTTACTTATTCTTTTCATTTTCTTTGAGATGTACCGGTTCTTTTCGTGTGCTGTGCTAAGTATGTATATGCCTGATGTTATGGCATTAACAATATATATTTTTCTGGCACAGGTAATATCATGTATTTTCATTTCATAAACAATCACATGTCCACATTTCAGTGAATTATAGTTTCTTTTCTTGGAACAAAGGACAAAGCATTCGGTACAACCAAATCAGCTCTTCATTTTTTGTGAAGAAGACTGATAGATTAGATTTATTCCCCCCGGTAACAAAAGAGTGACGTTTTGGAAAGTGTACAGTCAAACTTTGTAAACTTTGGCTATCGATATTTCGATGAATATTTAGATTGGACATGTGAAAATGATAGTGTAGATTCGTCTCGAAAAGTACTCTCGTAACATTATAATTTTATTAGGTTTTATTACTATATTACAATAGAAATTAGTGGCAAAAGTTGCGTTTTGGAGAACAATGTCCAATATGCCACTCTTTTGTATCTGGAGCTTTTGTCGTTTTAGTGGATATGGAACAAATTCTTTGGAATGCTTTACACAGATGCTCCCTACTGGCATATACTCGCCATGAGGACTAGGATAAATATGCTAGTTTAATTGAATGAGTGGATTTGCATATCATTTCGTGTTTCATTCTGTAATGGGTGGGTATTCTGAATTCCTTGCAGCAGTAAAACACTTCTTTTCAATATTTGTAAGGTTGCATTCAGTTTCTGGGATATGGTGCTGTTAATGAACTCAGGGCATGTACAATACGAGATGTTTATATACGAATATTTAAAAAGAGAATATAGATATGTTATCAAGCATCTATGTAAAAGTCATTTCCTCCAATGCAAGTATCTCTTTTGTATGTACTTAGTTGGTTGTATTATCCATTAATTATATATATATAGTAATATACATAAGCACCTCTTAAGTATCTATGTCTAATCAAGCATCGATGCTACAAAATAAGCATCTTATATATCCTACATGGCAAAAAAAAACAGGTTTTCTTTGTTAAACACCTCTCTAAATACCTGTATTGTACATGCTCTCGTAGATTTTGCTGATCTTATATGTCCTGCATGCGCTGTTCAAGTCAGTCTGTATAATTTTTCTCTTATGCTCGCTGATATAGACAGTGAATTATTCCACATACCATATTCCTTTTGTTTCTTAGCTTGACAATAACCGTTTTAGAGCAAACTCCCAGGCCTATACACATCTTACATTACTGTTAGAAATATATTATTGTGCATGCCAAAAAGTATGATACTTGAGGTATCATCCTGCAGCAACAGTTTTAGTCGTGAACTCATGATTGCTAGAGTACAAGTCAGGTGTAACAAGACTATTAGAGACAGAATAGAATTAGTTATGATTTGTACCTGATTCTTTACTTATCTCTAGTAGATTGACTTGATCTCTAAATCACCTTGTACTCTGTATATATACCATTCGAGGTTCCAGCAATATCAATCTCAAGTATTCTGGCTATTTTGGCTATTCTATCTTCTTTCATTAGTATTAGAGCAGAGGGTGAATGATCGTGAGAGATTTTTCGCACTCAGTGTGAACAGAAAACAATCAATCTGTTAGCACACAATTTCCTTCCAGCCACATGCCTTAATCCCTTCCGGCCGCTAGCATCTAATCCCCTCAGCGTCAATAGTCCAAGGACTAATCAAGCCGCCGCTCAGTATATGTGCAGCCGCCAGCACAAGAACTCACAAGAGACAAAAAGAAAAACAGCAGCAAGCACTTTTTTTATTCCTTCAGAGCCTCCATGATTCACATCTACCATACAATCAATGTCTGGCATAATTCTCATGTACAGAGAACCAAAAACTTGGCCGGCCTATGTGCAGCCACCACTAACCCCAAGCCTTCACGCTGCTGGCCCTAAACACAGCCGAAGTGACACCTTTTTGACTACAGCCAATGTCCTGCCGCCGCTAGCTCTTGGTCTGTGGCCATTGCGTCCGTCGGCAGCAACCAGCACCAAACATCCAGCCGCTAGCCGAGAGTTCCGATACGGATTTTTACACCATATTACACAATTAATTTTAGACATTCCAAAATTATCAGGTGTCGTAGCCTTCGAAGCACACCTTCGTAGTCCCAACATATATCATCCATCTTTGATCTCCACGCGTCTCAACTCGAGCTCAACCGTCTCCTCCAGCATCCTCGACCCTCTGGACCATGACTTCGCACCAAGCCATCTTCCGATCACCGCCGTAGATCATGATCATCTCCGAGTTACCTTACACATGCAAAGACCAAAATAACATATTTTTTCGGCACAAGTTCTTCCCAACTTGACCGATATAAGTCCACACACACCACACTTTCAAATAACATCAGTACCCAACATTGTCAATTATTCATTAACTAAAATATACTAGACCGAGAGGTGATGTAATCTCCTAGGGGCTACGCTAAATGGACAATCGATCGGATCCTTTACCTGCCTGTTGAGTTTTTTCCCTGAACAATCGATCGGATCCTTTACCTTGTTGATTTTTTCTTTCTTCTACCGATCAATCAATCGGATCCTCTGCCTTGTTGATGTTGCTCTTGGTCTCCACCGTTACTCTGTCGTTTGGATGATCTCTTGCTGCCACCAAACTTTGCCTCGATGTCAAGCTCCTCTTCTTCTCTAGCTGCCTATCACGATGGCCTTTCTCTTGTGGCCGCCTCTTGATCTTTTCCACCCGACGGATCCTGTAGCTTTTGATTCTCCTTTCCGAGATTCTTATATGGCCAGATTCGTTTCTTCTTCCAAATGCATGCATGCATCGCATGCACTGCCTTTTCTCTCTCCCGATCAGTAGACCGGACATGGTGTTGGCGCCGATGGCTCTAGTAGATCGGTTCTATTCTCCGATTAGTAGATTGATTATTCTTATTTCCTTCTTCTCCTTTGCCGGCGGTGCCTACGGTGATTCCTTGTCTCCTCGTCGAGTTGCCTTTCTACCCTCACTTGCATCGGTCGTGAGTTTGTTTTTCGGAAAAGTTGGCTACATGGCACTACAAATTTGCGTCGTTTGCCAATAGACATCTAAAAGCGTAGTTTCACCATGACACACTATAAAAACGTGCAATTTTACCGTAGAACATCGGAACAACTATTTTATTATTTCCTGATCAGAGGGGAGAGAGAAAACATACGAATTGTCTATTTTACCCTTTCTCTTGTTTCTACTTCTGCTCTCTACCATACACCTCCAGATTCCCCCGGATTCCAAATTGATATGATCAGTAGCACGCATATCATGGGTTAATTATTCAATCTGATTGATATATAAGCTAGTTAGAATTAAATCTTCCTGGCTTGACGACTCTCCCGAGGAAAATGGCCGAGAAGATGGCGGAGCCGACTATCTGCGTGGGGCAGAACATGGAGACAACGACGGGGCCTTTCTTCTTGAGCGCCCACGTCTGGAACGCCACGCACGCCGAGCTGACCATGCCACCGGCGAGCACCAGCGCGAGGATGGTGCGGAAGCCGACGAGGTGCGTGCCGAGGAGGGAGGTGACGATGCACAGGGTGATGGGGGCTGGGAAATGGATCATGGTCGCCACTGTAAGGATACGAACACGCTATAATAGCAACAAATCAAAAAATTCTACCACGTAAATCAGGAAGCCAAGCAAATAGATGATCACAGATCATTACCACCAGACGCGCAGAGCAGCGGAAAAAGAGTTGGAGCAGTTTGGTCCAACGTAGAGCGCGTCGATGTAGTGGTCGTAGTCGACCGTCCAGCGTTGAGCATGTCGATGCAGTGGTCGTAGTTAATCGGCCAGCGTCCTCGCTGATCGATCGTCTCCTCCAGTAACCTCTGCAGTTCTTTATGAAGATCGCGGATCATCCTCAAGCGCAACAGCAACTGCAGTAGCGCCTCTACGATATCCACACGTCCAGGGAAGGAACAACCGTACGCCGGTGTGTTAGCACCAAGTCGCACAGTAGAGCTCTTAAGAAGATGGTGGTTAGGGTTTTGGTGGAGCAACTCACGTCAACTCGTCTATTTCTCAATAACCTCAAACATCTCCTTATATAGTACTCATGACAGATCCTATCCGAACACGTTTTGTTCTAACCTGTTAAGTGTGTGACCCGTTAGGTTTATGCGTAATCGGTTGTGACTCGGAAACCCTTTCCGACCACGAGTCGTTAGCGGTTCATAGCAGAACATAGCGATTGTTGAATACAAATAAATTATATCGGACGAATCTTAATGCAATATAATCTACGACCAGGTCCTCATCATTTACGACTAGCTCTTATCTCTATACGACCAGTTCGTATTTGAACACTCGTGACAATGTTCACTCTCAAACTCGTCGGCCAAAAGAATCGAGGACCTCCTCTACTCTCGTGGAGTCTCTATCATCAAGGTATATGTGTAATCACCATGATCACCTTCTTTTATACAATGATGCTTATGAATGCACAATTATTTATGTGTTCATCAAATATACTATCATCCAACATTCTCAGTTTCATCAATACGATTAATATTATGACCATTCACATAGCTTGCAATTACATAAGATAAAAGCATGAACAATATAGTGGTGATGAGTGATAGAGAACACAACGATCAACCATTGAACACCGTCTACCATGCACTTGCCTCTTTATCCCCTTAGACCTGGATAACGAGGCGGCGGTAAGGCACTAAAGGCCACATTCTATAGATAAATAATTCAAAGCACACCTTAAAATCATAACATCACAGCATCAACACTTTATTCTAATCATCATCACACGTCTATGCTAAACCGACCCAATTAACCCAAAACTATCGGACGCACTACCCACTGTCCCAATAGTAAAACGGTTCTAACTTATTCATCCGAACTCCAAATTCAACCAACCAAGATTTTCTGGAATACTCATCAAAAAACCTACAACTTCCTAGTTATGACAAACCTCTGATTCTACCAGTTTCTGCCCCGTTTCTTTCCCCGAAGACTGTCCTAGAATCTGTCAAGATAATCCGCTTCATAATTTTATATATTTAATTCTAAAACTTGAAAAATATAAGAACGATATTGTGTTCTTGGAACTAATCAAAATTTTCTACATTATTCAAGTTATCACCATATTTTAATTTTTTTCATCTACTAGATAAAACTGACTCATCTTCTCAACATCTGTCAGCTTCGTCTAAATTCTGGACAGCAACCTTCCCGAGGTAGTAACTTCTTGCTTGCTACTCTGATTCTAATGATCTAGATCTTCCTGGAAAGCTAACGAGATTATCTAACTTTTATATAATTGGACAAACCTCTGAATACGATCCTAAATACCCCAAATTGCCCCCATAAATCTCTGCACCTAACCTCGATGGACGAGGCCAGACTGAAAATTAATCTTCCCGTAGGCCAAACGATCTACGAACTTAACAGCTGCTAATCCAAAGCAAAATCTAGGGATTAACAGGGTTTACCATTGATGAACACGGTGGATCATGGAAACCAGCGAAAACCTCCTCGTTTTCCTTCCTTTTCTTCTTCTTCTTTCCCTCCTTCTCTCCTCTTGCCGGCCTCCTTCTCCTTTCGGTAGCAGCCACCACCAGCGGCAGGGTAGGGCAGGGCGACACGGCAGGCAGGGAGGCGGCAGTGGCTTAGGGCAGCAGGGGCAGGGCGCGCGGCAGAGGGAGGTGGCGGCTAGGTCATAGGGCTCCCCCCCCCTCTCTCTCTCTCCTTTTTGCGGAAAAACTCCACTAATTCTTGTAATTCATTCTCTAATGCGTTTCGAAATATTACATCAAAACTATTTTACATCAAAATAGGACATGGTAAATTGGTAACAACCATTGCATCCTGGGCAATAACAAAACAAATTGGTTTTTAGGTTTGGCAAAATGGTTAGCTTTCCTGCATTCTAATAGTGTTGTGTAAATGAATCGTGCCAAGATAGTGACATCAAGATTGAAGTTTAAACATCCAATGTTTTGTGATGACACCGACCGATACTGATGATATAATGCAATATTGGTCTGACAGTAGCATAGGGTACGTGAACAATTATGGTGGTTCATGGTCGAAATTGCAAGTTGATCTTACCTAGGCACCTACAGGCTACAATCTGCTTGCAGATGCATGGACCATATCGCCATATGGATGTATCGTAGTTCTGATTGGGATAGATTGGGAAAGGTTTTTTAAAGTGTGCAACTTTAGTATACCTGAATTTACAACTTGGAATTTGCCTCAAGAAGTTAGATTCTGTTGTGATCTACCAGAGTTTAGAAGTGGAAGTTCAAATGCCACCTATAAATTTCGCCATCCATTAGAACAAATTTCTTATAAGGACATGGATATTTACCTGAGCCAATTAATCATTTAACATGCAGCAAATTAACCACTTCTCTTTCTGAAACTTCAGAAGAGGACATTATATCAAATTTCTTAACGAATCACATCCGCTCAGTACAGAGAAACGCAAGCACACTCAAAGTGCCTAACATCTTGCAGTGAACAAAATACCAAAACTTTCTTCCTCTCTTTTATTCAAGTCACAATTAAGAAGTATTTCAGTAATTACTCTATATGCTTCATTCTCTTGAATGATCTGTTCGATCTCTATATTTGTTTGCTACTGCAGAATTGAGGAGCAGCTTGACGACACTACGCAATCGATCGACTAGGCCGCTGCGACGCTACGGGAGAAGGACAATGGCGCAGAGCGCGGTGAGGCCGAGTAGTCGTTGGCCTTGAGGGCTTCCGATCCACAGTTGTCCGCATGGTCGTCCATTAGCATCTGGTGGCATCGGCACTCGGAGCTGCAGAAGGCTTTCTCCCCACTACAATTCCAGGTCAAGAACAAAGTAGAGGTAATTGAATGGTTAATCTACTGTTGCTTGTGACCAAATCTTGAAAATATTCTAAAGTAAATCCACTACTTGCCATTAAAAAAGATGTGTTACCCGAGCGGCATCTCATATCAAAATATTTTGCTAACAAGATGATCGGCAGTTTAATTAGAAGAAAAAAAGGTTATCTGCCTCTCCCATAAGGGCATGAACAATGGGAGTGCTTAGGGAGATGTTTAAGAAAAAAAAACCGGATTTTTTTTGTAGCCAGCATGAGTTCGGTGCTTGGAGAGAGGAAATGCTGCTTCTTTTTGCATCAACACCTGGCCGGTGCTTTTAGCCTAAAACTAACTTTTCTGCTTACAGGTGCTTACATCGCTGGTTGCTTGAGGGAGGAGGGCTTGGGGAGGGATGCGGTGATGAGGAGGTGGGAGGCGGAGGAGAGGGAGGGGGCGCCATGGCTGCAGTTTGCTACGTAGGCAGCGGGGGCACGGGGGACGGGGAAGGCGAGGGAGGGGAGTAGTCCGAGGAGATGAGCACTAAGGAGTGAGCAGATGATAGCTCATTTAGCAAGTTCACAAAGAGTATAGGAGACTTTGTATTGAAGACTACGGCTGCTTGTACCAGTGCTAGCAAGGTAATTAAACTATTTAAGCACATTTTTCATTTTGCTTGCATTGGAAGAGAGAACGTTTATACAAGTGTTTGGTATCATCTCTCTCCTTAAACACCTCTAAATAGATGCTACCATTGTACATGCCCTAAATACCTTATTGAATTGGAGCTAGAAGGGAAAATCTTTTCAGGCTAAGTAGAGAGGAAGACTAATTGACCTGACATGTTTGGTAAATTAACCTTTTTTTACATGTATTGCAACTTAGCTGTCTTTCAGAACAAAGCACTTCAACAAAATTATATTAACTTCCAGGAAGACAAAAGAAGGATGTCCTCTCAACCAAAAAACCAAAAGAAAGGGCGGTGTAAAAATTCAAGGGATAAGAAATGGCAACTTTAAGTACATTTGATATTTCTTATGTTCAACTATAGACCCAATTGATCTCTTAAAAAAGAAAGAGAACAAAGTTCTCACGTAATTAGTTAAGAATTAAAGATTTAAAGATATGCTAATATGCTAGACATCACATTCAATGGTAGGTCCACACAACCAAGAAAAGGAGGTTCTAAAAGGATGGTAGCTAAAATACTCAGAAACTTTGAAGAAAAACAGTAGAGATGCAGCTCATACTAGGCATGTAAGGAATCATGCTCTGGTATGTGTAAGCTATGCCACGTATTCATTCTTCAGATATGCTAATTTTCAGTCGCCTGATTTTTTCTTGTTTTATTATGTTACTCACCTATACATGTAGATGCCAAGCCCATCAAGCCTCTTGTCACACTGGCAGCACCGGCTCAAGAAGTCGACCGCCGGCGCCGGCGCCTCCTCGTCGGCTTCCACGAGCCAGCCGCTGCCGCCGTCACCGAACCCGAAGTACACGCGCTTCCGCACGCTGCCGCCGGCTACGTGCGTGATGACGCACGTGTAGCTCTCGGAGAGCTCGGCCTCCTCGCGCGCGCGGCGCCGGGCCGCGGGGCCGATGGCGATCAGCTCGGCCTCGGTCAGGCTGGCGCGGCTCATGGCCGCGACGATGCCGAGCCCGACGCCGCCGGCGTCGAAGCTCCGTCTCGGCCTCGGCTCGGAGGAATTGACCCCGAGGAAGACGGAGAGGAGGTTGGCGAAGGACGACGAGGTGGTCGTCAGCTTGGTGATGGAGCCGCCCCGGGCCGGCAAGGCCTTCTGCTCGGTTGCCGGCTCATGAGACCTCATCATCCTCGTGCCTTAGTTCAGTCAAGAGTGTGGATGTGGGTATTCGAGTGGATTATCGGTCCAAGCTTAGAGTTGAATGGAACAGCTAGTGAGCAGTCAAATGATGCTCCTTGAGAGTAAACGTGGAAAGAGAGAGGCTTTG
Organism: Phyllostachys edulis; assembly: GCA_036346405.1. NCBI lineage: Eukaryota > Viridiplantae > Streptophyta > Magnoliopsida > Poales > Poaceae > Phyllostachys > Phyllostachys edulis. The sequence continues at coordinate 10,655,466 of CM070547.1, read as the reverse complement.
GTTTTGTATTGTTGTTCTTCACTCCCCCATCTCTCTTCTTCCCTCTCCCTTGCAAGAGCCTAAGAGCACCTCTTCCTCACTGATTAAGAGCACTAATGGTGAGGCCTAAGAGAGAGAGAGAGAGAGAGAGGAGGAAAAGAGAAGACGGTGGTGGGAGTATTTTAAAGGGGAAAATGGGGAGCGGGGGAGTTAGGAAATAGGGTTGCTATAGATTAACTAGTAGAGTTCTCATGCGTTGCAACGGAACTTCAAATTATAGTGATATATATCAGCAGATGGGATCCTAAACTACAAAATAAATATCAATTTTCTTTCACACATATATAAATAGAAACATAAATTTCGCCTATTGCATCACCTACTACTACTACTACCCGAAAATTAAAATTTTGACCTCATAGATTATTTACCTTTGGAAGTTAAAATTGATGCCGACTTCCCTCCCCGACGTGCTGCCCATTTCTAACCATTGCCGGCAAGGTAGTTAGGATCGTGATCCTACTCTTAGAGTCTTACGATTCTACGAACCCACGACAGCCTATCGATCCAAATCGTACTGTCGATCCGATCCTACTCAAGGTAGTTAGGATCGCGATCCTACTCTTAGAGTTTTAGGATTCTACGAACCCACGACAGCCTGTCGATCCTACTCGTAGAGACTTAGGGCAATTTTTTTAGAAGCCAGGCTTTGCTGATATTTTATTTTAGAGAAAAATTTGTTGATATTAATTTCTGAGAATGAAACTATAAATAAACAAGGAGCATGCAAAATATTGTATCAGTGTGGTAATGCTAGTACAAATATTTATATTATGGCATGAGCAATCTTGAGCTTAATAATGATAAGCTATTTTCATTCCTAGAGTATGTCTAGCTGCTTTTAAGGAACATGCAAGTGGTAAACCATATAAGAATCATACAAACTTATAGTATAAATGTTAAATATGTGTATTTTTACAATTCCGTAGAATTGCCGATTCTACGATTCGATACTACGATTTCGATCATACTGAAGGCAAATTAATCCAACTTAGGATCTTGACTCTGACTACCTTGATTGCCGGTTGAAAAGGAAGAGGGCTATGCGTCGATGGCCACCTTCTTCTACTCTAAACCCAAGCCACGACTTGGTTCCACGGCCATTGGCCTCTGCAGCCCTTGCTAGGCACATTGCGGTGAGGATGTGGGAGGCTGGGGGAGGAGGTGGTGGCGGCATCACAGTGGTTAGCAAGGAGGAGGCGGTGATGCTTGCTCAGCCGGTGCGGAGCAGGAGGTGATGGCGGCGCGGGGGAGGATTAGGATGAAGAGGATACGGTGCAGGGATCTCGAGATGGTGGCACAGCAAGGGAAGGATGCCTTTGTCTCTGCATCTTCCTCGTGCGCCATCGCTGCCTCCCCTCCCTTCCCCGGCGCCGCCATTTCTCCTCCAAGGTACCGCCTCTTTCTCCTCCCTTCCCTCCCGGTGCCTTCTCCTGTCCCCGACACCGCCTCCCCTCCTCGTACCTCCTCCTGTCACCAGTGCTACCTCCCCGTGCCGCCGCCTCCTACGATGTCGAATTCCCTCATCTTCGTGCACACCGCCATTGTAACCCGCAAACTGAGTGCCAGAGGGGGTTGGGATCTCTGAGGCACGAAGCGAATGCCGGACGGACGCAGGTGGCGAGTCACGCCGCGAGACAGGAAGGAGTGGGACAGCAACGAATTTCGGTGTGTGCATGTGAAGAAGAAGTGGGGCAGCGACGGTTTAGATGGTTGCGGAAGAAGTGGGGGCATGAATACATTGACGAGTCACAGGAGTGGTGGGGCGAGACCTTGTCCCTATCAGCTTGGGTCCACATGTTGGTGCGCCTCGTTGAGGAATTTTGGGAGAGGTGGGAAGGGCCAACCGTGCACACAGGAGAAAGGACATCTTCCCACTGTGCGAGGATAAACTCCTTTTATTAGTTAAGATCATGGGTCAACTATTACACGCTCGCCTGTTTTTGAAAAAACCACAGTCGATTTTTTTGGAAGGTTGGATTTTGATCCAACCATCCAGATTTCTCCACATCTCTTCCATATATACTGCCCTCCTTGCGTGCTGCCTCCTACCGCCTCGCCAGCTCCTTCCTCCATCGCCGCTCCCACCTTCCTCCCTTTGCCCCCAACCACCTTGCATGCCGCTGTTTTTCCTCCTCTCTGGCAATCCGCCCCCACACCGCCTTCTTCCTCCTCTCTGGTGAGCCACCCCCACGCCGCCCTCCTAACCTCTGCGTTTCTCGTTGCCCCCACAGACTGTCGTCGCCTACCACCCTCCTCTATCCCATGGCCTTCGCGACGCCGCCGCCCTGGCCTCCCTCTAAGCCTGGGGAGCACCGGTGAACCCAAACCCTAAACAGATGAACCCCGGTGGTGTCGAAGAGGAGGGCGACAGTCGGCCAGAGCACGAATCTCCACGTCAAATCCAACTGTGAGCAAATTCTACTGGGATTTTGCAAATTTTCAGGCGTATGTGAAATAGTAAATCCATTAATTATTTAGTGGGGTTGCACAGGCGGGAGCTCTTTTATTTGTGTTCCACCAATTTCTTCATAACTAGATAATATTCCATAATAATATTAAATATCCAATGAGAATAAAAAAAAACTTATCCTTTTTTGGTGTATCTGATAATTCTTAAACATTATATAGATTAAAAAAAAAGATCCGTTGACCGTTGTCTCTTTGTGAGCCAGGGTATAATCCGGCAGTTTCGATCAAGGCTTTGTGAAGTCTAGTTTCCTAAATGATTTTTTAATATAGTTTATATGATTTGTAGTTGCGTGTAGATGACTAAATGTGATGTGCAAGAAAGTGTTATGTGTAGCTTGTTTGTTCAGCATTTGCTAGTTATAGTGGATTGTCCATGTTCACCTATAGATGCAAACTTGCTTTTCGGCAGTTTCACCAAAGTTTTGTTTGGATGCATATTTTTGGAATAATTAGTTCGTCTGCCATCTTATTTTCTTACCCCTCTAAGGATGATGAACAAATGGTTAGTTGTGTAAACATGTGCTTCAGATGCACACACACCCTTTGTCAGTATGAAATTGTAAGAGGAGAAATGTAACAAATCAAAGTTCGTTTATACACAGACGAATTACACCACACGTTCTCAATTTCCTCTTTTTACCATTGATACAACGCATTGTTATCTGAACTTTGTTCTTTAGATAAAAGACTCGTGAACTTTCTAAAAGCACTTGGCAAATTAAGAAAGCATATCTTCGTATGATCGATCCAATGTGGACGGGTCTCTATTTCTGTGTCACGATTGCCATGAAAAGAATAGAGGGGCAAAGTTTATCGCATGTCACTTGCAAATGCTATCATCAAGCAGAGAAAAAAAGGACTACTATACCTAAATTTACAACCAGAAGCCAATGTTTAAAGTCGTCGCCATCATGATATGCCAATAAGCACTCAAAACCAAAATTCAACGCGTACGTAGCACCATGATTTTTATATTCAAAGCAGAGACATTTATAGAGACTGTCGGGAAAATTTTCGTCCGGATTGTATATTCTCCAGCTCTGTTTGGAATGCTGCCCAATTCATCCGGTTTAACGTGGAATCGGTGTGTTCCAAATAGGGCTGGTATTGGATAAAGTTTAGGGGATGTCTATAGATCAGGTAGTATAAATCCTTTGAAAAATATTTGGAAATCGTCCTCGAGTCCAATACACCATTTGCAAGCCTACTTTTGGTCATGCTTATACACAATTTTGTTCTCTGAAGCTCAATTTGGAAATTAGGAAGTGCTATTGCTGCCTGGTGATACAGTGCCACCTTTGTAACTTTTGACAATATCATCTGTCATGCCTGCCTCTTCTCATCGCCGGCACACCTACCAAATTAATTTATAGGCCACATCATGCTTGCCCAAGACACTAGGGATTTATGGTTCAGAAAGCTTTCCTGTGATCTGGGTCACTGAACCAACGATCAAGGACTTTCTTTTCCCTATTGACCAGACAAGGTACATGACATCGACGTACATGTGTGTCTGCCAATGGACAGTCAAAGATCGTAGCTAACTTAACTAGAAGCATGAACAGATTAAGTGAAGATCGTAGTGTCTAACCTCTTGCGAATTAAAGGAGTTGGTTAATGCAGCTATTTTTAACAATTATGAAATTGAATGCTATAGTATAGGATCTTACAAAATCCATATATAAGAACCTATTTTTTTCTGAAAACCGGGCAGGAGGGCTGCCGATTCATTAAGTAGGGAAGGAGGTTCAATAAAAATTACAAGATAATTTTACAGAGGTACGATCGATGCAACAGCAAGCTGCCGGTAGAAGTAACCGGACCACCTTGACTGGAACTAAACAAGGTGTAATGCTCTGTGCCTATTGACGACATTCTCCCTAATGAGATTAAAAATATTCTGCACCGACTAGTAGTAATTGTCGAAAATTCTCCTATTCCTCCCCTTCCATGTATTAAGTTCTTGGCTTTAAAGTTTAAACTGAAGTCTTGAATCATATATGCATGGGAAAACACTAATTAAGTTGGCAACACACCGTTACGTACCATTTGCCATCAACATTAATTTTGCTGAATCATACATGTAAATTAACCTGCACGGTCCGTTACGTACCATTTGACATCAACATTAATTTTGCTGAATCGTACATGTAAATTAACCCTTACGGTTCACGTATGAACCGTACGTAGTATGAACGTACTGGTACCATGGGGGTGGGGTCACCCGCAGGTGGCCTCCCACGTGTGTAGATCGGGCACGTGTGCCAGTGTGCGTGGCGCAGTGATCTTCACCGTACTGTAAATTAACCTGCACGGTCCGTTACGTACCATTTGCCATCAACATTAATTTTGCTGAATCGTACATGTAAATTACAGTGGCGGAGCCAGGATTTTGACGATGGGGGTGCGAACTTAAAACACATCCATTCCAACACAAGTTCAAATCAACTAATCAAAGCAAAACAATAACATCACTACATCACTCATTCACAGAACACTACCATTCTACCAAAGCATGGGGATTCAATCATTCAATGATCATTGATCAATCAAGTAACTCACTAACTCAGTGAGCCAATCAGGCAGCCAAACAATATATGAATATAACATCAGTCATCAGACATTGACATCAGTACTACATCACCCATTTCCTATTGGACCCATTCGGTTGCCTGATGCCATTCACAATTTCACATTTCACATTTTCACAAATCACAATCAGTCAATCACAGAGCATAAGTCTAAAGTCACTAACCAGTAACCAAAGCAGTGAAGCACAGGAGAGGGAGCAGATGGCGGCCGCCACCCGGCCGAGGCCGAGCCACGGAGGCGGGAGGCCGAGGCCTTGAGCGCGGCCATGCGGAGGCAGGCAGGAGGGCGGCGGCTGCGGCCGTGTCGCGCTGCGTGATCGCGTGACGCCGAGCCGGCCGGAGGCGGGCGGTGAGGCCTTGGCCGGCGCTGGCGGCGTCATGTGAGGCCAAGGCCTTGTGGGGACGGCGTGTGAGCACGCAACAAGGGGAGAGCCGGAGAAGCAGCCGCACCGGTGAGGGTGAGGGCAGGCCGGCCGTGAGCCGGCGGCGGAGGAGGAGGCGGCGGCGGCGGCAGAGGTGTCGGTCGAGCCCGACGAGCCGTCAAGGAGAAGCGCCAGCACGCCACGGCGACAGTGCTTTAGATCTGTTCGGAGAAATGAGGAAGAGGAAATGAGGAATTGGTCATCCAATTGAGGAGAGGTTAGAGGAGAAGGAGCGTAGTGGCTAATGCCTAATGGGCGCCAACTCTGGGACCCTGGCCGACTTGGGCCGAGTGGGATCCTTGGGTGGGCGGCCGAGCAAAGTCTTCTTCTTTGAGAATGTATTCTTCTTCTTGAGAACATTTTACATGCATATTAATATTAAACATGTATTAAGGGCGGTATATATCAGTTTTTTCTTAAAAATTTTGGGGTGCGATTGTACCCCATGCACCTCTTGTAGCTCCATACAGTAAATTAACCCGTACGGTTCACGTATGAACCGTACGTAGTATGAACGTACTGGTACCATGGGGGTGGGGTCACCTGCAGGTGGCCTCCCACGTGTGTAGATCGAGCACGTGTGCTAGTGTGCGTGGCATAGTGATCTTCACCGTACTGTTTGGCACTCAACAAGCAGTGTAATTATTTTAGTTATCTTCACGCAATCACGCCAAGTTGACTGTACAAATGCTTGGTTTTGGAATATATCACCTTCATGTAGTAATTAATAAACTAGTAATCGCCTATGGTAATCGATCTAGAGAACCAAACTTCATTCGAACCTAGGGGAGCCGGAGTAAGCAGGCTACCACCAGTCGGACCCTAGTTCCCCTAGCACAACATTCATAAGTCATCCATCTATTATCTTATTAAAACAGAGTCAAAAGAAGTCACCACGTCTATTTTCAAGGGCTAGAAATTCTCACATTAATCGATAAAAAAGAGAAAGATCTACACCATCGATTAACAGCCTAGATTTTAAAAAAGAGAAATTAGATTTGTATACGAAATCCAACAAAAAAAATTGAAAACCTCCTTTGGGGATTTTCATTCCTATATCTTCCAAATGGTGGTAGGAAATATTTCTCGGGAGGGAACATTTCCCCAAGGACTTGAGGGGGATCCACATGCCTTTCAAAACCCCATTTGGGGCTTGTTTGGATAGGGAGGGATTAGAACCAATCCCTTCGGATTAGAAGGGATTTTAGTTCAAATTCCGAGTCAATTCAAAGGGATTGAGTCAGATCACAATGTATCTAAACAAGCCCTTGGGATTTTCTTCCCTAGAATTTTTCCCCCTAGCATCCAAACAAGCCCTTACAAGATAATTTTACAGAGGTATGATCGATACAACAAGCTGCCGGTAGAAGTAACCGAACCACCTTGACAGGAACTAAACAAGGCGTAATGCTTTGTGCCTATTGACGACATTCTTTGTAATGAGATTGAAAATATTCTGCACCGGCTGGTAGTAATTGTCGAAAATTCTCCTATTCCTCCCCCTTCCATGTATTAAGTTCTTGGCTTTTAAGTTTAAACAGAAGTCTTGAATCATACATGCATGGAAAACACTGATTAAGTTGGAAACACGCCATTACGTATCATTTGCCATCAACACTAATTTTGCGGAATCGTACATGTAAATTAACCAACAGCACCAGCATGCGCGCGTGGGATGATTTTTTTGGCCGTATTGGCGCAAAAGTGCCGCGTATTTACAAGAATGACCGTCGTCGTTTGGTATTTGCAAAAATGTCACCCCACCGCACAGTGACCATGCGGCGGAATTTCTGGAGCTGACACGAGTTTTTAGGTTTCAGAAATTAGAGTTTCATGAATTCCCACACAAAGTACTCCTAACGGAATTAGGGTTTCAGAAATTAGGGTTTCTAATGGAGTTACAATGTAACTTTTCATACATAAAATTGACGATGTTTCAAGCGTTACAAGCATTAAATGATACACGCATGGGTTTATTGCAATCCTAATTGCAATCTAGCATATGGTACAATACAATATTAAAAAATATCATCAACATTAAACTGACAAATTAACAAAGAGTGTCTAGCTTTATGTTCATTTCATCAATGCGTCGCGTCAACACCGCAAGCATCTTGTCGATGTCCTCGATGGTACTAGGCTCTCCCCTAAGAAGTGTGGTGGTAGATGGCTATGATACCAAGTTGTTGTCGCATGGGGTTCGACCAATGCGTTGAGGAGAGGCGACAAGAGATTGAATGAGGTCATGGGTCTCTGGCCGGGATCAGAGAGGATAACGGGGTAGGGCTTGATCGCCCTCGTGCATGCGCTAAGGCTTGCCCTTAGCGTTGCCGAGGCTCTAATCAAGCGTGAGATTAGATGACTTATATTCTGCTTGCTTTATTCTGAAATAGATGAGTCTCTTATATAGAGAGCGGCCTAACAATTGGAAACTAAATATATCTCTTAAGGAGATTTGATCTCTAACTCAATATATTTCTTAAGAAGATTGCTACTATATTTGGAAGGCATCTTCTAACACAGCTTGGAGTCCTTTGGCCACACACCTGGCTAGTGTCACACGCCTTGCCTAGCTGCCGTTGCTAGCTAGAAGTCTCCTCCTCTGATATGTCTTTCCAATAAAAGAGTCCACAACACAACGACTATGGCGGTTGGAGAATGAGAATGGTCAATGGCAAGAGATGATTAGAAGAAAATATCTTGGTAAGAACACGTTGGCTCAGGTTAGGTTAAATTACAAACTGACATTACCTCTTCCTTGAAGTTAAGATCATAGGTTTGATCCTTCTCACTGTAGAACTCTGAAGCAGCAACATCCATTCCAATGACAACCTAACATATCAGATGGAATATTGTGTCATTTAGACAAAATATTTAAAATTATAGTGTCATAATCATTAAAATGATTTAACATGTTGTAAGTTCAACAAACCATGCGAGTGTATCCAGCTTTTTCAATTGCTGTCTTCAAGAGCTCAAGACCCTCCTTGTTCAACAAACTGACAAATTACACAAATTTATTGCAATTGGGATGAAGGAGGTGGGGGTATTATCACATGTACTCCGATCAAATAGAGTAGCAATCTCCTTAAGAAATATATTGAGTTAGAGATCAAATCTCCTTAAGAGATATATTTAGTTTCCGATTGTTAGGCCGCTCTCTATATAAGAGACTCATCTATTTCAGAATAAAGCAAGTAGAATATTAGTAATATAATCTCACACCTGATTAGCGCATGCACGAGGGCGATCAAGCCCTACCCCGTTATCCTCTCCGATCCCAGCCAGAGACCCACGACCTCATTCAATCTGCTGTCGCCTCTCCTTAACACATTGGTCGAACCCCATGCGACAACAATTTGGTATCAGAGCCATCTACCACCACCCTTCTCATGGGAGAGCCTAGTACCATCGAGGACATCGGTAAGATGCTTGCGACGTTGACGCGATGCATTGATGAAATGAACATAAAGCTGGACACTCTTTGTTAATTTTTCATTTTAACGTGTATGATATTCTTTAATAATGTATTGTACCACAGGCTAGATTGCAATCGGGATTGCAACAAATCCGCGCGTGTATCATATAATGCTTGTAACGCTTGAAATGCCATCAATTTTATGTATGAAAAGTTACATTGCAACTCCATTGGAAACCCTAATTTCCGAAACTCTAATTCTATTAGGAGTACCTTTGTGTGGGAATTCATGTAACTCTAATTTCCAAAACCTAAAATCCAAATTTTCAAGACCTAAACTCTTAATTTTTGAGACAATTTCAGAACACATATAAAATTGTAGAAACATTACACAATCAAGTCCACTGTGTAAGGAGCCTTCAAAACAAAATTCATAATTTTTGGAGCTCATTTTCTATATTTCAAAATTCCTACAGACAGTATGCTTATATGAAATTGCGAGAAAAATTTAGAATGAATAAAATTATGGAAAATTTACACATGTACACTGTGTCGGGAGGCTTCACAGAAAAATTTCATAATTTTTTGAGCTCATGTACTATATTTAAAAATTCATACCAACGGAACTGGATTGGAGGAGAGAGAAAGGTAGCCTTACGCACAGCTATCGTGCGAGAGGTGCCCTTCCGCACGGTCACCGTGCGGGAGGTGGCCACCGCACGGCCAACATGCAGCAGGCTCCTCCACCGCAAGGCCGCCGTGCGGTTTCGCCTCGTGTCAACTCCAGAAACTCCGCCGCATGGTCACCGTGCGATGGGGTGATATTTTTGCAAATACTGAACGACAACGGCCATTCTTGCAAATATGCATCGCTTTTGCGCTAATACGACCAAAAACTCAAGTGGGATCACTCGTACGGTTCACGTACGTAGTATGAACGTACTAGTACCATGGGGGTTGGGTCACTCGTAGGTGCCCTCCCACGTGTGTAGATCGAGCACGTGTGCCAGTGTGTGTGGCGTAGTGATCTTCACCGTACTGTTTGGCACTCAACATGCAGTGTAATTTTTTTATCTTCGCGCAATCACACTAAGTTAACTGTACAAATGCTTTGTTTTGGAATATATCACCTTCTTGTAGTAATTAATAAACTAGTAATTGCCTATAGTAATTGATCTGGGGAACCAAACTTCATTCGAACCGAGGGGAGATGGAGTGAGCACGCTACCACCGGTCAGACCCTAGTTCTCGTAGCACAACATTCATAAGTCATCCATCTATTATCTTATTAAAGCAGAGTAAAAAAGTCACCACATTCGCTCTCAAGGGCTAGAAATTCTCATATTAATCGGTGACAAAAGATAAAGATATAAACCGTTGATTGTGGTGGGTTCAGATTATAACAGTCTAGATTAAAAAAAGAGTTCATGTCATGCACAATAAAACTGAAATTCGGAATAATAAATAAAATAAAATCTGCAATTTGATTTCCGTACGAATTCCCTAAGTAAAATAGTCCATGTCAAGTAAAATAAAACAAAGTACGGAATAAAAACAAAATAAAATCAGCAACTTGATTTCCATACAATTTCTAAGTAAAATACCTAAATAATTATAATTAGAAAAAATAAAAATGGAAATTAGAATTTGTATACTGAAATAAAAAACTAAAATTGAAATAAAATTTGTAATTTAATTTTGATACGAATTCAATAATTATAATTGAGAATAAGAATTAAACTATAATTGGCTATTACATTTGAGTACGAAATCCAAACAAAAAATAAATGAAATTCGAAATAAAAATAAAATAAAATTAGCAATTTGATTTCAATGGGAATTCCATAGTAAAATCCGTAAATAAGCGTAATTTGGAATAAAAATTAAAGAAAAATTAGCAATTGAATTAGGATACTAATTCCAAGAAAAAGAACTAAAATTTAGAATTAAAAATAAAAATAAAAATAGTAATTTGATTTCAATCGTATTCCAAAATAAAATCCCAAAATAACTAAAATTCAGAATAAATTAAATAAATTTAGCAATTTGATTTTTATACGAACTCCAATAAAAATAATTGAAATGATAAATAAATATAAAAGTTATAACGATAATGACATAAATGATGTCGTAGGAGACACAAAAGAAACCATCACGTTTGCTCTTAAGGTCATGTGTTTTTATTGTTGCTTCCTATGGAATAAAAATAAAATGTTACTAAAATTTTGATTAAAAATATTAGTTATAAACTTATAATGAGGATAGCATGAATGGTGTTGGAGGAGACCACGAAAGAGTACAATGACATCGATTTTTCCTATAAGAAGACATTGATCCACGGGGAAGTGAAGAGCTGTGGCGGCGATGACAGAGATAATGATAATATCGTGCTACTCATCGGGGCCATTGAAGGAAAAGTCCAGCGTTAAAGGAGCCAAGGGCCACGATGAAAAGTGGTGAGCGTCAGCATTGTTGAAGAAATTAGTGGTCAAAGAAGCTTGATGATGAGGAAGCCCTGGTAGGGAGGAGATGGAGCTTTGCATTGAAGACGAGCTATGAACGATATGTGGCTATCGGGTATCTAGCAGTTTGGCGAAAATATTCTCCATATCGTTAGACAACGACTAAAGAAAACATGCTGACATTAATGAAGATGGTCACCACGGTTAGTGAGGAAGTCACAATGTTGAGTTAGCCAACGTCGAAGAAGAGGAGCGACTGACACAAGAGAAGAGGACATAGAGTATGTATAACATCATACATGCGTATGTACATGGATGCATCCATACGAATAAAAGCGCGGGCGTACAGAGGCACATGAGCAAAAAAGCTTGGAGTAGAGATGGTGAAGCTGTAAGGAATATGCTCGGGATCATCGGAGAGAGTGTGACTCGTGTCCCCAACTGGGATCGGCGACAGTTGTATATGTATGTGTGTTGATGTCGCAATTGTTAGCATTAAGCAATAATTGGGGAGAAGTAGAAGATAATTTTTATGTTAAAGTATTGCATTGGAAGTGGTAGCAGACTAGCAGCTGAAAGGGATCGATCAAGATTTGGGTTTACTGTTGGTGGTTGAAGCAAAAAAAAGTTGTGACGACGAGAAGAGATAGAAACCACACGCTTTGGTGGGGGCAGCCGACACATGAGTGAAGATAAGTGCAAGGTAGGTCGCCCATGGTGCATCGGTGTATGCGTAAGTAAGGTATTCTAATACATTATACCATATAAACTAATGAGATAATTTTTCACATACATATTCAATGTGTTGCTTTAAATTAAATAGAGGTACCTGTGTATGCATATAATTTGAAAAAAAAAATAACTAATAGAGTAAGAATAGGGGTATGCACCTACAAGATCTATGCATAATGAAGAGTAGTTTGTTTCTAAGAATTCCAACAACTTATTATGCTTAATGATTTTCTTCCATTAAAGCACACACTTCAATTATGTTCCTCAGTTGTAATTTTTTTCAAGCTTCTATTGTTATTTCCAATGTTTAGGATATCTTAAAGCACACACTCCGGTCTACGAGGGCAGTACTCGACAGCAACACTGTAGCAAGTGCAATGACCTAGTTCATATTGCAGTGCTCCTGCTAACGGTGGGGAACCGCTTCCCTCGTCAAGAAGCTGTATCTCTGGATATGGAACTGGGAAGGTGGTGATTTCGAGATGGATTACCGTATAGTCTTTCTGAAACTGTCGGCCAAAGTTGTGAATCGTTCATTCATTACACATACTATCGAGGAGATCAGGCTGCTCCCAGTGCTCCACTATGGCTGGTATTTTAAGCCTACCATATAGGCAAAATGATGATGTGGCACCATAGTTAATGAAGAGAAAGGATACTCTAGTATCTAATCTGGATACCAGTTCGGTCTCGAAATCCAACACATAAAATTTATTGTGATCGATCCTGTGTATTTACGTTTGTGTGTGTCAACAAACATGTATTGCTTTAGTACATACCACAAATAGGCCACAATGCTCAAATACTAGTAAAGATCATGCATATAATTAAATAAAACAGCCTAAGATACTACACCATAAAAAACCATGCATTAGAAAAATAGTATCCTAACACTCCTCATGTACTAAAAAACTACACTAAGATACTGCCCATTAGGAACGGCCACAATCAACTGTATACGGCACTATATACCGGGTGTGGAGTTCGCCGTGGTGGGGCACACCAAAATCAAATTGCTCATGAGTTAGCACTTTTAGCTAGAGCTTTAACTTCTGGTCACTGCATGGTGCGAGTCTAGCACGTGTCCCAGCGTGTATTGTCGACCTGTTATGTAAACACGGTGCTTCTCCTAGTTATGCAATAAACCACCCCCCCCCCCCCCCCCGTCGGGAAAATACTGTTCATCACATATTACATTCTAACTCGGATATTTCTAAAGAACTAAAACTGATTTGCCCTTGTAATTTGGCTCAGGATTTTTCACTGTAAAAAAAAAGACGAATTAGTCGGAAGGAAGCTAGCTAGCTAGAGCAGTACTTCAGACTACAGTACTTTACATTATCCCATAGGCCATATTCATGAGTTAATTTATTTCTGCTGCATGCTCTTGGGTTTACATCGAGCAAAAACCTTAATAATTACCGGCCACGTTAATAACGTTCACGGTATGCTTTAACAAATCACCATTATCAGAAGTTGGGAAAGCAAAACAATCAATTGATTTATCCTCGTCTGGTCAAAGTCACTTTTTTACTCTTTTTGTTGCCATGCTAACTAAGACGATCGATCATGGCTGGAACAAACAAAATAGTCTCTCTTAGGGGTGCAAGTGGGACAGCCTATCCGTTAAGCCGTCAGCCCGTTCCGCAAAAGCAGTCTACTTAAACTCCTGCAAAAAACCGTTTATAATAGCAGTTTTTAGTAGGTCGGCCTGCGTACCCCGCCAAGCCGCTGGGCAAAAAATTCGCATGTCTCTCTGAACCCATCTCCAATACCGAATGAGCAGCACCCAGCAACATAGCACTAACCAAAAGCCAGTACACAACCGGGAATCCTACAAGATCGGAAGGGATTTAACTGCAGTCTGCACATCTCGATCCAACCAAATAGCTAGGCAAGGGAATGCGAAGTGGCACGTGGATCTCCCACGCAGGCACAATTCTACAGCTAGCAAGAGATCTACTGGTGTACCGCTACGAGGAGCGTAAGAGGGTACCGCGGAGGAAGGAGAGCGGGAGGTCGAGGAGCGGCGCGACGTGACGAGCGCGGAGCGGGCAAACGAGGACGACGGCGAGTGCGGAGGAGACCACCTCGCCGGAGGGAGACATTGGGAAGCAGCACTTGCAAATAACTTAGCGGCTAGCACGGATTAGTACGGGCTATCCGCAGTCCACCTCACATGCACCCCTAGTCTCTCTGTTTTTGCAGCACGTCAGTCTTAGCACAGACAAAATCTCTCCTTATCAGCCTGTCGAGGTAAAGCGATAGCAAACAATAGAGGAGGTAGAAAAAACCGTCTTCGCCTCTCTGCTTCCATTACTTGTCATGCATTTGTGCCCTTTACGTGACTTTCATGGCCCACGCGGTCGGTGCTGTGCAGCTAAATGTCACCATTTCGCCTTCGAGCCATCGGAAAGCGACGTGGGCGAGGGTGACCGTGCACCTCGGTGCGGCCCGCGACCATCCTCCACGTGGAAAAGGCTAAGGCGCAGTACTTACTGCTTCCTTAGGAAACGAGAGATTCGTTGAAGGGGATTATATATTATATTTTTTATACATCCCTCTTAAGGAGAGATTGGCCACGTCATTCTTTTCTCCCTGGCCATTCGATCCATCTGCGCTTCTGCTCGCGGCGTTCGATCACCCTTGCGTCTGCCGCTGCCTCTGCTCGCCCTGCGTGGTGCGTGCGGAGAGATCCTTGCGTCGGTCTTTTCTTCCTCTGCTGTGTTCTCGGCAGCCCAGTTCTTAAATCCTCGCCACGGCGGTTAGGCTTCCATCGTCCTTCTTCACGCCCACCACCTCTTCTTCTTACATGGCGCCACCTCCGAGCCGTCTCCTCCTCGTCGTAGCGAAGCCACCGTCATGGTATGAGCGATCCGGCGGCGAGGTTTAGCCGGCGTGGTGAGAGATGGCGTCGGAGGGCGTCGTGAAGAAAAAAGCAAGCGACCTGCCGTGACCACCATCGTGAACTGGCTCGGGAGGCCAAGCTACCTATCTCCTTGAGTCGTGCTTTCACCTTGCAAACAAACCTCTCGCGCCTTCGCCTCCCTTCCTCCTCGCCACGTGCAAATTCAAGCTCGGGAGCTCATAAGCGGGGTATGCATCTCTCCCAAAATCTCTAAGCTCCAATCTTTCACGCAATCCCCAAAATTCCTGATTTTTCGCGTTTTTCCCTTTTTTCTGCGCCAAGATTGGCTCAATCTTTCACCGCAATCCCCCAAAATTCCTGATTTTTCCGTGTTTTTTCTCGATTTTTCTGCGCTAATATTGGCTCAATCTTGTCCGCCCAAGAAGCATAATATCTTTAGGGTTTTAGCGGGTCCGCAAGGGGGCGGAGTTAGGCGGAGCCTTCGTGATGACAGGCACGGCGGATGCAAAGCGTAGCGAGCGGTGGCGGCTTGTTCGTGGCGAGGGCTTGTCGAGAAGCTCAATAAGCACTTATTTCGGTGGCGAGCATCTAGAGTATCCTTTTCCAGTTTTCTTTCTTGCACGCGTGCAAATTTGGTAGCCTAGCCTGTGCTTTCTTTTCCTGTTATTTCAATTTACGTGGTATTGTAGTGAATATAGCCCTAAATTGCAATGTGGATGAGTAGAACTGGACCATGAGATTTCGTTCGGCCCTCGAACTATTGATTTCTTGCGCTGTTTTTTGGTTAACATCCGCCTTCTTCTGTTCCATGCAATGCTTATTGTTGTTTGTTGGTGGCTTATTGCCATTACCTTATTGATGCGTATAACTCCAATCTGAGTATTATTTATGTAGCTTGTGGATCGTTCTTTTGGTGGTATATCTTTTTTGGACTTTCTATATCTTTCTTGGACTTTCTATATGCAAAAAATTGCTTTGTTCTTGGTGTATTAGAGATGTATGTAAATGAACCCGGGTATAGGTTGCGTATTTCGAATTAGCTTCGTGGTGTATCAAGTTTGTGTCACAATTTTTTTTTGTTATGTACTTTCATTCTTACTGTTATTGCTAGTTTTCCTTTCTGTTTATAAAAAACGGGATAAAGATGTTTTTCAGTGTCTTTTGATGGTGTTTTCCATTAGGAAATGACAAATGATGACAGGAACTGTTAGCGCTCTATGTTAAAGTGTAGTAGTATCCTCTAGGTTGTGTGTGTTTCTTGTTTGTTAGGATATAATTTTTCTCTTGTTCAATTTAGCGATTAAGCGGCGAATTAATTGTATGTCATGTCCTTTATTATGGAACGAAGTATGTCATGTCCCCTGACAATAGGGTGTTTATTTCGTGACCTACAATAAATTGTTCACACAAATTGTACTTAAGAACATTTTGTTCAATGCAAATGTGAGCAAAGGAGTAAAAACTGGTGGCAACAGTTTCTTGCTTCAGGTAGTGATGTGGGTCTAAGAAAATCAGATCATCTGAGTTGCAATTACTTATTACTATGTTTTTTTTTGTTAATTTGCTTATTTATTTGATGTTTAGTCTCCTTTTACATCTTGCTAACCGATTATATTTTCGATGCCTGCTCTCTTACGAGATCATCAAGGACAAGCTGCCAACATTCAGCGACAAATAGTCCAAGATGATGAAAAATTGAAAAGCTCCATGGACTATATTGGCGTCAACCACTACACTTTTTCTACATGAAGGACCCGGGGCATGAAACGACACGATCGATTACGGGATGATTGGCATATTGGGTTTGTATGTGAGTTCGACTCCATTTCCACATCTGCTGAGTTCGATGCATTTCTTGTACTTGTTTGATGGATCGAGATGCGCATGTAGTCATGTGCCTACGTAGATGAATGAAATGGCGTGCCTATTGGAGCTCAAGTAAATCTTGCTAAGTTCTTGTCTGATAGTATGTAATGTAGTATGTAGACAAAATTTGAATTAGGGTTGAATCATATCAACACTTGAATTGGTCGAGTTTATGCGGTCAAACTCCTCTACCGGCTTCACATTGTGCCATGGGGAACCAACAAGGTGTGACCTATGTTAAGAAAACATATGGAAATCCTACAATGATCCTTTACGAAAATGGTACTCATGAACCAATTTTTGCTTCATGTTGCTTATTTGTCTCAAATGACACCTTTTACCATATCTTTGAGTTCTTTGCTTTTGTTTTGCTACATATCTAATTCATAGGGAGTACTAGGTGCATAAAATATTCACTTGAACTTGCTATACATCAAGCCTACAATTTTCTTCTTCTTGATGGTTAGATTTGTTGTTCCTTACATTAACCAAATAAAGGTTTGTGAGGTAAAATTGAAGTTAACTAATTAGATTGGTGCTTGAGGAGGTGTATTATTTAGCATTTAGCCATTCATCATTTCTTTGTAGTTGTGCCTTTAGTTCAATCATACATTATAGTGGAGTTTCACCTGCTCTTACCCCTACAAGCAAGTGCGGACTATTAATTTCCTGGTGTATCATTTAGCATTTAGCCATTCATCATTTGTTGTAGTTGTGCCTTTAGTTCAATCATACATTATAGTGGAGTTTCACATGCTCTTACCCTACAAGCAAGTGCGGACTATTAATTTCTCTCGATTAAACTCTTTTTTCACGAGGTTCCTATGCTTAAATTCTTAACAGCAATTGAAATCTATTTGTGTATAAATTTCTCATCCTAATGATTATTCATGAAGCGTATCCTTCACGCGAGTATCTATATACATCAACAAGAGATCTCAGGTACGAAATTTTAATTGCATAATAGCAAATGATTGTCCTACTATCTGCAATTACTGACAAAACAAAGCCAAACAATAACAGGTCATATTGAAGCTGAAAAGCAAACACATAAGAGGTGCACTATCAAAGAACAACAAGAGTAAGTTCCAGTAGCTACCAAAATGTGATAGCAAGTTTTTTTTGTCACTTTTACAGCCAAATGTTGTTCGGATGAAATGGATCTGGATCTTAGGTACTTACTGATTCAATACTTCATCCTTTGATGAAATTGTGGAAATCAGCTATACTGTGCATTGAAGAATGCCATCCATACACTGTCTGCCCCCAATTAAAGCAATATTGCTATATCTCTATAGGTTCTATCACCATCATTTCCTTTCTCCTGATCACAGTCGCATTTGTTTAACTCCGCGCGCCTTGCGCGCCAAGGCGCGAGCGGGTTTCTAGTTCCTTATAAAATTTCAGCGTTACAAACAACCTTTACTATGCCCAGTGTGCATGAATACGTGATACACTCTAATCCCGATTGATCATACGATGATTCGACGCAGTTGTGACTTGTCTGTAGATAACATGTCATTCCATAATTAGGTTTGCATACGAGATAATTCATAAAGCTCAATATATTTTAGGGAAAATTAAGTGCCTCGCTCGATGCAAATATACTTAACTATCTTAGGCTTTGTTTGAGACCTAAAATCTGTCACGATCCAAGTCCTGCCCTGGCGTTACCCAGCAGGATTAAGGTCGTCGAAGATGTAACTGGAGCTAGAGTTGGAGGATTTGGGGAAGAACAGATGGAAGCAGAAATTAGGGATTGGAGTACATTGTATTCTTTTCGATACCTTTACCATATTCAGTTACAATACTTGTATCTGATTCCCACATGATAGACTACAATCCTATTACATGGCCCAATCGGCCCAACACTCGTACCAGCCCACGAATGGGATAATCACTCTCCAGATGGTTGTGTGACATACCCCTCCTGATGAAAACCAGCTTGTCCCAAGACTAGAAATCGAGCAAACAGAGCATTGACATTCTCCCAGGTAGTCCATTCCGATGGCAGATTAGACCATTGCACCCATGCATATAAAGAAACAGCATTACCCACTTTACATAGGCGAGTTCGCAAGAATGCTTTAGGAAAAACAGCATGTCCAGATTCAATACAGTTTAAAGATAAGTCAGAGCTAATAGCTGTACCTGGTTTGAGTGCTTGCTTCAATTGTGAAACATGAACAACTGAGTGGATCTGACTGGAAGGTGGAAGTTTCAGTTTATAAGCAACCTTCCCTACTCGCTCCAGAATTTGATATGGTCCAAAGAACTTGAAACTAAGCTTTTGGTTAGATCTCTTGGCCACTGACATCTGAATATATGGTTGAAGTTTCAGGTAAACCCAGTCTCCAACCTGGAATTCACGCTCAACCCTTTTCTTGTCAGCTTCATGCTTCATACGCTGTTGAGCTCTAAGCAAATGTTGTTGCAGTAACTAAGTCATGAGGTTTCTTTCTTGGAGCCATTTGTCAAGCTCAGGCACAGAGCATTGAGAGGTATTAAGGATCCCAAAATGTCGCGGGGCATGAAGATACATGACTTCAAAAGGAGTTTTCCCTAATACATAATGGTATGTTGTATTGTACCAAAATTCAGCTTGAGATAACCAATTGGACCATTTGGATGGACAAGTGTGAACCATGCATCTCAAATAAGTTTCTAAACACTGATTCAACCTCTCTATTTGTCCATCGGTTTAAGGATGGTAAGAAGAGCTCATATTAAGCTTAGTATCTGTTAATGAGAACAACTCCTTCCACAGATTACTAGTGAACACTCTATCTCTGTCAGAAATAATGACTTGAGGCAACCCATGTAGTTTATAGATGTGATTGATAAAGGCTTGAGCTACTGTGAGTGCAGTATAAGGATGAGCTAGGGGAATGAAATGGCCATATTTAGAAAATTTATCAATGACTACTAGGATAGTTGTAACATCCCAAAAATTTGGTCTGTTTTAAAGTTTTAAAAGAAAAATAACCATTTGAATTTGCTTGTAAAGTTAAAAGCTTAATTGGAATTTTCAGAGTTCAAAAAAATTTAATGTGATTAATGTAAACATCAACTATTATAAAAATTATTTTATTTGGGTTTTATGTGCTTGGATATATTTTCTAGATTTGTCTAGAATTTATCGAAAAGTCGTTTGCTATTTGATATTTGGAGTTTACGCTATTTTCTAAAAAGAAAAACTAATATATATATATATATATATATATATATATATATATATATATATATATATATATATATATATATATATATCTCGAAATTCCTTTTAAGGCCAAATTCCTCTTTTCAGCCCATTCCTATTTCAATCTTCAGGCCGATCCAGCCCGTGTTTTCTCGGCCCAAGCCAACCGAGCCGCCTTTCCTTTTGCGTGTCTTGGCGTGTGAACAAGCGCTTGCGCGCATGACTTTTTTTCTCTGCGTGCGTGTGCTTGAGAGCCAACCCACTTGAATTCTTGTGGCGTGGGCGATATGCCCAAGCCAGCCGTCGCCGCCGGCTTGACGAGGATTAAAACATCTATGTATTATTTTAATATATAATAAAAGATCATACGTCTTCATGGTCGTAACCCTAAGGTGACGACCTCCACCGGTCGTTAGTATTCGAAGGTTACTTAATGGGTACCACGGTGGGATGAGGCTTTGTGCCTAATCCCGACGGATAACCGCTTCGTAAAATTCTTGAGCTGGTATTTCTTATCGTATGATGAATGGAACACGTGTTATCGTTCCAAACCATGCGATGGTATAACCACGAGACAACGACTATTAACCACCCTACGGTTAAGCTTTTCACAAGCAACGCAAGGAAGTTAGCACATTGCTAACTTCTCTACCGTTCAAACCGATCGTAGCGCTTCACGAGACGTCTTCTCCGAGAGTAAGCGCCACCTCTTGGAAGTTATTTAAAGGTGAAGCACAAGAGACAACAACAGAGACAAGAAGGGGGCGATAGGCGACACACAAAACAAGGCCAAGGCAAAGATATACACGAAGCCTAAGCGGTGGAATTAGAAGCTAGATAATCGACCTTAGACTCATATTCTAAGTCGATTGCGGGTTAAACATTCCTCCATTCGGTGTAATTGGGGTAGTATTTAGCCACATCTTGTAAATCCAGTTCATATCAATAAAAGCGACCCCATTCCATTCCGGGATATTCCACGTCATTTTCCTCGTTTATTTTAAGTAAGATCGGCGATTCGATCGTCGGCAATTTGGCGCCGTCCGTGGGGAAGAAGGCGTAAGTTTCTGAAGAAATTTTTTTCGCTCAAGAAAATCCTCGCCCAAAAACTCGCAATCGCTCATGCGACTATGCGGAGTTTGGGATGAGGAAAGCGGTTCGATTTGGCGGACTCGCCAACCTCGACATGGAAGGATGTATCCGCGCCATAGAAGAAAATGGCGAGTCATCCTCCTCATCCTCCTCCGCCGGCTCGCCGCGTCGCCGGCGTTAGCGAGTCGTCGGATGGATGAAGATCTTGCCGCCACTACGGTGGCGCAACCAGAGAACCGCCATTCGACCGGTTCGGAATGCGGAGGATCTCTCAAGCGGCCTTTTCGGCCGTGAAAGCAGGTGAAGAAGTTTGACCTCATCACCGGAAAACTATATACCATTGATGAAATCATGGTTGAAAGATACTCTCCTTGACCGGCAATTCCGAGTCAACCGTCACTGATAGCGGTGTCGATAAAACCTCCATCGGTGCGTAGGCCATGTGGGGATGATCACACTCGACATACGATCGGCGGTTCATCGGATCGCCGAGAAGACCTCGAGAAGTGCTCATCTCCGACCGATCTCCATCGTGGAAAATTTCGCGAAGCAGCGACAAGCTCTCCATTAGTTACGATGGAAGCTCATCGGAAGATCAATGCTGGAAGCACGAGGTCAACGCGATCGGAGATGAAGATCAAGATGCCCTACACGGTCCTACACTCTCTACCACGCCATCACGTGTTGTTAGAGATGATCCGGGCCGTCAAGCACCAACTTCCGGAGGCAACGGAACTAATCGACGTCAATCAGTTAACTACTTTGCGCATTGCCCGCCAGTGGTAGCGGGACCGAACAAATCCGAAGGTCAGGGGAAGGTTCAGACAGGCGTACACCTACGACCAGTATGAACCACCTGAGACCTTCGGTAACTGTACAAAACTTGCGACGTATTCAAAACATGTTAAATAATTCGATCCTGCTCTAGCAGGAACGCCTAATTTTGTACAACTCGTAGGTCAGGTATCCAAATTCTCCAGCAGACCATGCGTGAGCAGGCGTATCGAGAACAGAGGGGTTCAGAAGTCGGACTAGGACTTCGTCCCAGCGCTCCTCCTCGGTAGGGGCGGCATGGTCATACCGAGAAGCGATCGATACCAAGACCTCCTCGGCGATTCCGACCAAGGAGTCACGAGGGAGAAGGCTATTTCAAGAGGATACTCCCCATCTGCGTCGAGAAGAACCACCACTAGGACCTAACGATCTCGACATCGTTTGAACCAAGTGGCGATGCGTGGACATCATATCAATGTCCACGACCGGATCGACTACCGTAGTTCAGCGTTCCAATCTTAGGGATCGGTCTCCGGCCGATTACAATCCGCACCTTCGGAGAAGGCGCCATGAATCAATCACAGGTTGTCGAGCCTTCTCTGCTGGGCTCCAAGGCGTGCGTTGGCCTAGCCGGTTCCGGCCGGCCAACTTGGACAAATTCAATGGAACCCAAAACCCATTGGAATTTCTCCAATATATACCACCGCTATCGTGGTCTTTGGTGGCGATGAGAATGTAATGGCCAACTATTTACCCACCGTGCTCGAAGGTCCGCCGGTCGTGGTTGTTAAACTTACGGTCGGATCCATATATACTTAGGAACAACTCGTGATCTTCGATTGCCAACTTCGAGTGCGTCGGCCATACAGGAAGGAGGACGATCTCCACGAATCCGGCGAGGATCGATGAGACTTTCGTCAATATATCAAGAGGTTCACCGGGTTAAGTAACTCTATACCAAGTCGCAGAGTCCTCTGTTATTCGGGCTTTTAAAATAGGTCTAAGGAATCGGCGGTTTCACGGAGGACATAGCAATGAACCCTCCAAGAACAACCGTTGAGCTTTTTGATATGGCGGACAAATATGCCATTGCTAGTGAAGCAATCGAGTGGTGTGAAGCCATCGATCGGAAAGACAAGATTCCCTAGCCGGTGCGGACAAGCGGGAGAAAAAGAACAAGAAGTCTCTCAAGAAGAAAAAGAACCGCAGACCGACAACAAAGAAGTCCTCGCCGTTCGGACAAGATCGGGAAGGGCAAGAAGGACTATCTTGGTCGAAGCAAAGCAAAAGTTCCGACCAGAAGGATTCAGACGAATAAGTGGTGTCCACTTCACGGTGACGAGGGCATGATCTGCGACTGTCGTGTCTGGCGTAAGAAAGCTGGAGGATTATTATGCGGGTAAGGACCATTTCGACAATCTGAGGAACATGGAGAAACAAGCTCCAAAAGGACAAGGATGGCGGCGAGGAGATGGAGTACTAGGATCCCCAACACACGATCAACATGATTTTTGGAGGATCTTCTTCATACGAGTCAGACGTCATCGAAGGCTATGGGCGGAGGTCAACCTCGTCGAATCTCCAAGCTGTAATCAAGCACTCGAAGTGGTCGGACACCGCAATTTCCTTCACAAAGATGACTTCACCATCCCATCGACTCGGCCGGGTAGGTTCCCCATCGTCGTTGAACCAACTATTAATAATTGTCGGGTTAATCGGGTCTTAGTGGATGGGGTAGTTCCTTGAATATATTATTTGTAGGAGCTTTAGAAGAAATCAGGTCCCCATGTCAAAGGTGAAACACAGTGAAATATGCTTTTCATGGCATAGTTAGGGTTCTACCGCTAAACCGATAGGACAAGTTTCCTTCTAGGTGATGTTTGGAAAACGACAATTTCGAGCAGAGAAGATCCCGTTTGATGTAGTAAACTTGAATCCGCGATAGCGGAATCCTCGACGACCAAAGCATTAGCAAAATTCTTGATAGCCACGCATTACGGTTATCAAAGTTTGAAAATGCCGGGGCGAAGAGTCATCACTGGTCGAGGAGATCGAAAATGGCTTACGTATGCGATCGAAATCCTTTGCCTTTGGTTGATGAACTTCCGACCGAGAGGTTAATCCGTCTCCCATGCGGAGTCAAGCACTCGAAGCCAAAGATGGCGCCCAAACCATCCGACCGGACCAAGGAGGTACTACTCGACAAAAGCGCTTCTCGGACGGCGTCAAGTCGTCACATGGGTCAGACAACCAGATCAACCATCGCAAGATTACGGTGGGGCAAGACTCGACCCTAAATAGGAAGAGTCGCTCGTCTCCTTCCTCCGAGCAAATCAAGGCGTGTTTGCTTGGCAAGCGTCGATATGCCGAGTCCCCGGAGGTGATCGAGCAGGCTTGCTCTCGGCGATAAAAACCGATCAAGCGAAACTACGACGTTTTGCACCCGATCGGAAGGAAGCAATCGATCGGAGATTGACAAGCTTCTCGAGCGGGATTTATTCGTGAAGTCAACCACCCACGGTGGCTTGCTAATCTGTAATGGTTAGGAAAAATAATGGGAAATGGCGAATGTGTATCGACTTTACAGATCTTAATAAAGCTTGTCCAGAAGGATGACTTTCCCCTTCCGCATTGATCAACTAGTAGACTCTACTTACGGGTGCGAGTTACTAAGTTTTTTAGATCGTATTCGTGGTACCACCAGTTAGTATGTGTAAAGAAGATGAGGAGAAAACTTCCTTCATCACCCCATATGGTACTTCTTGTTATATTAAGATGCCATTTGGTCTCAAAAATCTTGGTGCAACTTTTCAAAGGTTGATGCAAAAACTTTTAGTCCACAAATCGGTTGGAATCTAGAAGCTTATGTTGACGATCTGGTCGTAAAGACCACCAATTTGGCGACCACATTCCGACTTACAAGAAACCTTTAACAACTTGAGAAGACATAACCTCAAGTTAAATCCGAAAAAGTGTGTGTTGGAGTTTCTGTTTGGAAAAGCGCTTGGTTTCCTAGTTTCGCTAGAGGTATTGAAGCTAATCCAAGAAAAATTGCGCCATCGACGGATCGCCCTCAGACCACGAAGAAGGAAGTCCAAAACTAATGGTCAGTATGGCGGCGTTAAGCCGTTCATAGCAAGATTAGGGAAAAAGGATTACCTTTCTTTAAACTTCTTGGAAACATGGGAGTTTCGAGTGGACTAAAGAGGCAAAGCGATGCCTTTGAGGAACTCAAAAAGTACCTTACGAGTACCCGGTCTTAGTTTCTCCGAGATCGGGAGAAACATTGCTAATTTACGTGGCGGCAACACCACGAGGCGATTAGCGGTGTCTTGGTTGTAGAAAGGAATAATATCCAACGACCGGTCTATTACGTGGCGAAGTCTTACATGGACCAAAGGAAAGATACCCACAGTACAAAAGTTGCTCTATGGCCTCCTTATGTCTTCAAGGAAGCTAAGGCACTACTTTCGTGCCCACAAAGTGGTCGTACCTACGGATATCCCTTGGTCAAGTCCTTGAAACAGGAATCATCGGGACGAATAGCCAAATGGGCGGTCGAGCTAGAGGCGTTCGATCTCCATTTTATTTCACTAACGACAATAAAGTCGTGCAATAGCGTAATTCATTGCGAATGGACAAACCCGAACCCACCGAAGGACCCGAGTACGAACACCACGACGAGTGGACAATGTATTCGACGGTTCCTTGATGTTACAAGGATCGGGGTGGAGTGGTCTTGATATCCCCTCTTGGCGAACACATCAATCGCCATCCGGTTAAATTTTCACGCCACCAATAATGTGGCGAGAATATGAAGGTTTCTTGGCGGGACTCGAGCGGCTCGTTAAGCTCGGGATTCGCATGATTACTAGTGAAAGCGATTCTCAACTAGTAGTGAATCAAGTGGGGAAAGAGTATCAATGCTCGAGTACCAAGATGTCATCTTATCTGGCGGAAGTACGAAAACTTGAAAAGCACTTCTTCGGTTTCGGATCAACATATTCCTAGAAAGGAAAACTTTCTGGCGGAACCGGTTAGCGCGGATGGCCTCCACGAGGTCGGCCGTCACTTGAGTTTTTCTCGAGCAACTCAATTCACCCTCGGTAGTTGAGCCTTCCGAGAACATACATGATTCTTTGCAAGTTGAACAAACTAATCAAGGAAACATGGATGCTCCACATGTCGTTGACGATTGGCCGCACGATCACGGTAGAAGCGGATGACATCGATCTACAATTATCTTGACATGACACAATTCCGAGAAGATGATGTAGAGGCGATCGTATAGCACTAAAAGCCAAATCATACACTCTAATCGAACATATCTTGTATAAGCGAGGATCTCATGGAGTGTTGATGAGATGCATATCTCAAGCGGATGGCATTAGATTGCTAACCGAAATCCATGAAGGCGTCTGTGGAGCACACCATTCCTCTGAGAACCACAGTGGGTAAAGCCTTTAAGCAAGGCTATTCTTGACAAGCGCCCTTCATGATGCAAAAGAGCTTGTGACGAAGTGTGTACAATGTCGGTTTCATAGTCGACAAGTACATCGGCAAAGACAAGCCTTACAAACAATTCCTCTTTCTTGGCCTTTTGCAACTTTGGGACTAGACATTCGGGACCTTTCCCAAGAGCACCGGGGCTTGAATTCCTTTTCGTCATGATTGACACGTTTACAAAATGGATTGAAGCCGAGCGGTTGTTAAAATAACAAGCGAGGCCACTAAGAGATTTCTCTTGAAAAATGTGATCACGCGATTTGGTGTACCCGATCGTATCATCACAGACAATGGTTCCCGATTCTCCGGCGATCAATTCCGGGAGTTCTGCGATGAACTTAGTGTCAAAATTCATTTTGCTTCATTGCACATCCGCAGAGCAACGGAGGCGCTTGAGCGGCTAATGGTATCCTTATGCGAGGATCAAACGCCGAGTATTCGACGATTAATCAAGCGGTCGGCGCAGGTTAAGAACTTCCCTACGTGTTATGGGCGTTCGAACCCACGACCGATCGTGCGGACCGGTGAAACTCCATTCTTTTGGTTTATGGTCTTTGAAGCCATGCTTCCTCCGAACTCAAAATTGGCTCTTTCGGCGATCGTTTTGCGAAAATGATCAAAATGAGCGACGACTTCGGCAGCGTCGATTTCCTTGAAGAAACAGCGAAACCAAGCCCTTATACGATCGGCGGTCTACCAACAAGCCATGCGAAGGTACCATAGTCGAAAGTGCGACCTCATGACCTTTGTCAGAGGTGATCTGGTTCTCGAGAAAAATTGAGCCAAACAAATCGCAATAAACTTTCTCCTAAATGGGAAGGTCCTTACAACGTGGTCGAAGTAACTTGACCAAGTTAAAATCTGATGGCTATGTCGATGGGCAAATTTTGTCAAATTCTTGGAACATCGATCAATTGCGTAAGTTCTATGTTTAATTTTCATTCTTTCATTTCTTTCAATTTCAATTTCATTAAATTCATTAATTAATTAAGAAGTGCAACCTTGCTTATATATATACACCTACATTACAGTCGTTTATTATTGTTAGTGCAGTGGGAGAAGATATTTTCTCTCCGATATCCTTTATAAGGATCTCGATACTCTATGGTCCTAGTCGTGAGCATTTTTTTCAAATGATTCCCACGCAGCGACTACACTTTTTTTAAGAAAATGAGTAATCGAGCACCACACAACTACCTATCTCATGAATGATATGCTTACGATTTTGAAGATTATGCTTCATTATTTCACGATTCTGGTCTATTCTTGTCAGCATTTGGTGGGACACGGAAAGCCTCCTAGTCGAAGTCTCTCCTTTTTCGACGTGGTCACCCTAATGGAAGGAGCTTCCTAGCGACGGTTCTTTTCTTACGATCCTCGCTACCGATCGGATCTGAATTTGAACACGTTTCAAGAAATGTGTCGTATGCCTTGTGTCTTAGCATTAGTTCCAGGCAGTTATGGGACAATAGATATAAACAAAGTTCACTTATAATTTGTTGCATACATATTTGCATTTCTTCTTATGTCAAGTTTGACAAAGTCTTTTTCCGACCATATATAGTGTTTTTGATTGGTATTTCCATTATGACAAACAAAGATCTATAACTAGTCGAAATCATCTGTTAGTCGACCACATTTGATTTCCTAATCTTTGAACGATCGCTTTTGTCTTACATGTCCAAACATACCTTCAAAAACTCACATACATGGTTATGACCTCTTTTTATTCTCTTTCTTTGCTCTTTGCTTGTGCAAGAACGTTCTTCTACTATCAAGCGTTCGGGGCTAGGAAATATCGAGAATTTTAAAAAGTCAAGCAGGATAAACAAAAGCTTTGTCAATGACATAAAAGGTAAGTTTTCATAGATATTCAAATATTTTTACACTTGCAGGAACCTACTCTAAGAAATATTCCCGCCTAACTCGCTTGTCGGAGATTTGACCTCCATCTCCTCTACAACTATATCTCCGAGTGGCTGAGTTCTTCCATGAACTTGGTCGCCTCTTCAGTGGGCGATTGAAGTCATCTTTAACGACTTGGAGATCAATGGAGGGTCGGAAGCTTTCGGTTTGCCAAAGCAAAACTAACTCCACTGCAACACTTTTTTAGGGCACAGGCATAATTCGTCCAAGTAGTTTTGACGAACTTTAAGATCCCCTAGAAGTTGACCCAAATAGTTCATTTTCTCTATTGGATCTCTTAAGATAGGCACGCTTGATCCTCGATCCCAAATCAAAGATCATCTTGTTCAAAGTATGAATCTTTTCATCAATATTTTGAGCAAGAGCGCCTCCTTATCTGCTCAAATTTGAGTTTTCTTTACTCTGTTTAGCATTTCGTTTGCTCTGCAAAAACAAATCGCTTAATGAACACAAGCATCATTGAAGGAAAATCAAGTTTACGACATATTACCTTTATTTGTTTTGCTAAGTGTTTCATATTTGGTCGTTGCTTGACGATCAACCGGTCCTTAGTGAACTTGCTTGACAAATGATCGGTCCTTAGCTTTATTTCTTCTTCAAGAAAAGCTGTCTTGGCTTTTCACCACAACCTCCTCTTTTATTTTCTCCAGATCTATCGAATGCGATAAGGAGAATAATTGTAGAGGAGCAAAGTATTGAAGAAGAAGCGAAGTTTAAAAGGAAAAGTTCTTACTTTCCAACTCGAGTGCTTTTGCTCCAAGTCCTTAACTCATTGGGTGGATCCTCCGATCCTGACAAAGTTCTCGACCAAATGCTACACAATTAGCATTCTCTTTCTTAAGTTCCTTATAAACTTTGTAAAAAGAGTTATGTAGCGGTCGTAGAATACTTACGAATTGCTCGCTCATTATAACCGCAAAAATCAAATCGAGGTGCATCTTGAGTGAGTATCCGATACTTTCGCCACGCCTCATCAAGCTCCTTATCCTCGATGAATCGGGACGAAAAGGAACTTGTTAGGTTGGGAAGGGTTATCGCGATGATCGAACTGTTGAGACCTCTCGAGGCATCTACCTCCACGTAAGGGTTTCAATCACCAAAGGATCCAACTCGGCCGTTGCCCTTGTCACTGCCGGGGCTTCTTCGACCACTACTTCCTCGGGAACTTTGTCTGAGAAGTGCTCTGATCGAGAACTTCCACAGTGCGAGTCCTCGGGAAGAACACAGCCTGAAATGACCGGAACACCAGAAGACCTATGCAAACCGAAGATGGGAAGTTCAAAATATCAAATCATCAAGGAATTATTAAAGATACATACTTATACGATCACTTTCATTTGTACATACCTTGTTAATTTCCGGGATTTGACTCTGAAACGCGCCAGAGAGAAATCGTGCGCTAGCCTTCCTTTTCTTCTCTTCCAATTTTGTTGGTTACGGACGGCGGGGTTTGTTGGAACCCTCACATCCTCCAACAAGATGTCGGAAGCTATGTCCTCGACCCGTTCGTCAAGGTCCACATTCCTGACTATCTGGTCGGAGGGAGTGGTTTCTTCAATCTCGGATCGCTTGTTTCATAACAACCGTAAGGTCGTGCACGACCACTCTGGAGTCTCTGACCTCATGATTACATTCTCGGGCCTTGAGCTTATCCACCTAAATCAAAGAACAAATTTGATTAGGTGAAGAAATCCTTTATCTAAAAAAATTTTCGTACATATATGACTCCAAAATGTTCTATTACCTCGAGGATTCATCTCCTTCAAGTGCCTCGAGGCACGACTCGGTCGGAACCAAGGTGGGGCGTTGATCCTCACCAGATTGTATGATTTGCAATCCGACCGACCGCAAATATAGAACACGATTGGAGATCTGGTCGAATATATGTATATACATGGTAAAAGGAATTTAATAAATTACCTTAAGCCTTGCCAGTCTCCTTCAATAGGAGTTGCGGCTAAGATCTTGGGGCATTCACCTTTTCTCGAGCTCCCCTTGCAGATCGGCTGACTCGTTCTTTAACTTCCCCAGGTAAGAACTTTAATGAAGGAAGAATAGACAGATTTTAAGGTAATACATTTATCAAATCAAAATACCGATCGAATTTATCTCAAAGACTTACCACCTTCCGAGGTAGCTTCATCACGATCAAGGCACGAGCGCAGGAATGAGTCAGGAGCTTCAATGGGCTAATCTGGCGAAGGTAAAATCCTTCACCACATGCCACGAAGTCAAGCCCACGACTACGAAGTCGTAGATGGCATCCGCCCATCTCTTGACTATCCTGTCTTCTTTACGGTTTCCTTCCACTTGGAGTTTTCACTTGCTCTAGTTCGCCAAGTAGAGGCCATCGTCTTCGAATCGTCATGTAAAACCGGTACTTTTTCCATAGCGACCACGAAGATTTCGCGTACATGAAGATGTACTCATCGGCCTTCCGTCATGAAGACGCAATGTGCATTCCCCAGAGCCGCCCAGATTTTGCGCAGATTTTCCCATCACCATGCGGTAGAAATAACTAAAGAGCTTCAAGTTCGGTTGTATTCCCGGTATGCCTCGCACAAATATCGAAAATACTAATATTTGCGATCGAATTTGGGGCCAAATTCACCAATTCCACCCGTAATGTTCAAGAAGCGGAGGAGGAATTTGTGTACCGTAGTCTCGGCCCACATTCGATGTAGGCAAGAAAAACAGGGATTTCGCCATCTTCACGGCTCGGAAAATGCTCTCCAGTCGCCGATCTCCAATTAATCAGATTCCTATCTCGGAGCATTCCCATCTTCTTCAAGGCCTCGAGTTTTTTCTTGCCCAATTCAAGGCAACCACTTTATGTCTGCTCCGACATGGCGAAAAACCTCAAGAATGAGTAGCAAAAGTTGGAGACTTTGTGGTCGGAAGAACAGGAAAAGACTCTGTTGGATTTCTTGGCGAGAAGCTAAAGGGGATCGAAGGATTACGGAAGCATAAAAATTCTAAGAGCCCAAATGAGAGGAGATCTTATAACCTTCCGATACTTTCAAGAATTTCTACAAAAGTCCAACCGACAAAAAGCTTTTTTGTTCAAGCAGACGAGGAACTCTTCGTTTCCCAAGACAAGTTCTCAACTTTAAAGTGAACACAGACACTTCAGTATACCACGACATTAAATGGGTTCGCCGATACGATTTCATCGGAAAAGGTATATACACAACCGTTCATTTAAAGTTCGGGGCTAGGTGACGAGGATTAAAACATCTATGTATTATTTTAATATATAATAAAAGACCATACGTCTTCATGGTCGTAACCCTAAGACCAGCGACCTCCACAGTCGTTAGTATTCGAAGGTTACTTAATGGGTACTCGGCCGGATGAGGCTTTGTGCCTAATCCTCACCGGATAACCGCCGTAAAATTCTTGAATCGGTATTTCTTATCGTATGATGAATGGAACACGTGTTATCGTTCCAAACCATGCGATGGTACAACCACGAGACAACGACTATTAACCACCCTACGGTTAAGCTTTTCACAAGCAACGCAAGGAAGTTAGCACATTGCTAACTTCTCTACCGCTCCGACCCGTCGTAACGCTTCACCGTGGGCGTCTTCTCCAGAGTAAGCGCCACCTCTTGGAAGTTATTTAAAGGTGAAGCACAAGAGACAACAACGAGAGACAAGAAGGGGACGATAGGCGACACACAAAACAAGGCCAAGGCAAAGATATGCATGAAGCCTAAGCGGTGGAATTAGAAGCTAGATAATCACCTTAGACTCATATTCTAAGTCGACGCCTTGGGTTAACATTCCTCCATTGATGTAATTGAGGTAGTACTTAGCCACATCTTGTAAATCCAGTTCATATCAATAAAGAGCGACCCCATTCCATTCCGGGATATTCCACGTCATTTTCCTCGTTTATTTTAAAGAAGATCGGCGATTCGATCGTCGACAAGCCTGTTCCCATTTCCTTGCATGCACGCATCCCAGCCCAGCCGCCGGCCCGGTTGCTTTTCTTTTCCTTCCGCGCGTGAAGGCCCAACCGAGCGTTGCTCTTTTCTTTTTCTTGCTTTCATCGACCGGTGGCCCCGCAAGCACTGTGCAATCGTCTTCAACCCGGAGGCATCTCCCGTGCCGAGTCCTGCTCTAACACGCACAGCCGCCGGGTCTATCTCTAACTCTCCCTATTCGGCACTATTTAAAGCCGAGCCCTCCGTGTCTTTTGTGCACATCGATCTCCTCCCTCGTTTGCCCTAGCCGCCGGCATCTCTCCTCTCCTCGTTGCGCCGAAATCGCCAAGGAACCAGGGACGGCCGAAGCTTGGTCGCCATCGAATTTCGCCGCCGTCCGTGCATCTCCGGTCGTGCCATCTTCACCGTCGAGACCGCATCATCGAGGGCTTCGCCGTGATGCGGCATCCCATCAATTCACCACAGGCAACCGACTAGGATTAAGACCCTACGATCAAGCACCTTCGACGAACTCCTCCTCGAAAGCAGGTGATGGCTCCTCCTCTTCTGTTGATTTGATTTAGCAAGCATGAGTACACAACAGTACTCGCAAGTCATACCACAGAAATGCAATTATACATGATGGCTTATTCCAAAGGAATGGCTTCTGTGGTTCTTTTGCAGAAATGCAACATTTGCACTTTGAATATGAATAATAAATTGAAAGCATAAAGTAAAACAAATGAAAAATAATAATTTATCAGTTGTTTTCACAAAGACACATAGCCTAATCAAGTTACTCACACAGCCATATGACTTAGATCACACAGCTGTCCCTTCCCAACTGGTTTTATGAAAATCTATCCCTCGTGTGAAATTTCCGAGCATGTCCATGACCACGGACGTGGCTATTCGAATAGATTGATTTAACACTCTGCAGAGTTTGTAAACTTTACCTACAAGATACAACTAGTGTTACAAGCACTAATCATAACAAAATGTTTCAGAAACTTCATCTCAAGCATTGATACTCCCAGTGTACTTACGAACCGTCATACCAAGCCATACACAGCGATAGGTACGACACACACCGTTGGACAGGGACACTGCGAACCGCCCCGTGATTTAACTACTTGGTAGCACACCTCCACCCAATCAACACAGTCTAACCTACAACCTGAGTAGCAATATCAAGATTCCATAACTTACTAAGTTAGGCTCGTCCCATACCAGGCATGTGGTCGTACAGTAAGGCTCAGTTCAATGGCACACAAAGTTAAGTCCTTAATTGACCAAGGCAATACTTCTAATTTACTACAAATCCCTATGCACACAGATTTTTAAGCCCATGCACACAGGTCCACCATAACAATACACAGTCCACCTGCCTCCGTCTAAATCCTTTCCCACCCAGTTGGTTAAGTGCAACATATGCCATCAACGAGTAATAGCACATAGTACACACAGTTTTATCACATAGTTCCATAATCACTTAGTCAAGTTTACATTTGCAAATCACATGAGATGATGACTCGTGGCATAACTAAGCAGACTAATCGTATCTATCCAACCCACGTTAGTGCTGCGATAATACCAACTAATTAAAGAAACAATCTAGGGTGACAAAATATTAAGACATAACAATTAGACAAGGTGGTTATAACAAATTGGATTAATAACTAAACCCAAAAGAATTTAAATAAATACTTAAAGTAAATGCAATAATTTGAATCAAAGTAATTTTAGAAAACTGGGATTTAACATGATCAAAGGTATAACTTGCCTTGAAATAGGTCTAGGTACTGATCTTGCTCTTGAGGTATTCCTTCTTCTTCAAATCTTCCCAAAGTATCAATGTTTACTCGCAAATGAAGCAAACAAACAAAACAAATAAATAACAGAGGCAAAAAAATCTCCAAAAAAATAAATAAAAATCTCAGATAGATAGATCTTGAATTTATATGAATTTAGAAATTTGAATGGGCTCAATCGAAGTTCGGATACAAAAGATATGAGCTTTGGAAGTTTGAATCTACAAGAAACCCTAATTCTGGAATTGTCCGAATTATTTTCCAATTGAAAATACCGAAAAAGAAAGAAAAAGGAAATCACTGACGTGTGGGGCCCACACGTCAGCGATCTGGTTCACGGTAAACCAAGTCCACCGAACCAATTCAGATCTGGGCTGGCGAGGCTGCCACGCGTGCATCTTGACCGACACGCCACACGATGTGATACGGCGCACAAAAGTCGATGTGGAGTGAGTTATCCGACGTTGTTTCGACGGCGACGACGAACGGCGATTGGAACCAATGGTAACCAGCGAATGGCGACGATTTACCGGCAGCGAGTGGTACCAGGATGAAGCTCAGGTTATTACGAACCTAATGAGCCAACTCCGGGTGGTAGAGGACGACGGTGATGACCGGCGGCGAGCTTTAAGAGGCGAAGCTCCTTGGGTTTTGTCAGATCAAAGCTCTAGCGATGCTCCGACAACGAGGAAGGGCTCTGGAGGTAGCTTATATGATGAGGAACACGACAATGTGCTCCACGGAGGCAGGGTGTCACTAACGGCGACGAAATTGAAGTATTAGGGTTTCGGTGACCGAAACCTAAATCTCCAATTGCGGCGGCGCTAAGGCTCTCGAGGACAAGATTGCGAACCTGGGGGTGCCTTTTATAGGGCCGGGGCTGCACGGATTTGGAAATGCCCAAATCAAGTCCATGAAGAACACGAAACCTAATTTGGAAATCCCGGGGATAGAAAGGGATTTGGGCACGATTGAAACCAGATACGGGTGCGGGATATCAAGAGATAAGGTTTGGCAAAGAAATCTAGAAGGTTTTAGTTTAGAAATTGATATTGTCGGATTGAGCTTGGAGCTTAACCATGGCGGATGGACACGGACGCGCGCGAGGAAGAAAGCGAATCGGAGACGATGAAGTTGCGGGCCCACCTGGCAGCGAGGCTAAGCCAACACAAACGAAAGGAAACTTTCGGACCGCTAGTCTTGACCGTCGGATTTTAAACGGACGATCTAGATCGAGTGTGACGTTCGGACCGTCCGAACAGCCCAACAAATCTTAACCGTCCAACCTTGATCAGACGGCTCACACCGAGTGTGACGTTCGGACCGTTCGAACAGCCATGTGATCCTGACCGTTCAAACAAGATCCAACGGCTAGGACTGAATGGAGCGCACGCGAAGAGAAAGAAAGGCTGAGACTGACGAGTGGGACCCACTAGTCAGCGGAGGCAGACGCGCGCGCTGGGCCGCACAGGAGTTGGGCCGAAACTGAAAAGGGTTGGGTTTTGGCCCAAAGAGGATTTTCGATATTTAAATAGGTTTTCTATTTTATAAAATACCAGAAAATCCAAATGGAAATTAGAAAAGAGCAAATGAACTTGGAAAAATTCTAGAAAAATCTAGAAAATATATCCAAGCACATAGAATCCAAATAAAATAGTTTTGACCATTGTTGAAGTTGACTTTAATCATATTAAATTGTTTTGATGCACAAGGTTCAATATTAAGCTTTTCAATTAAACTCAAATAAATCCAAATGGTGAATTTTCTCCTACTAACTATTAAAGGATTTTTAAAGCTTAGAAAATTAGGATGTTACACTATCTATTGGAGATGTTGTATCTAAAGATGATGTAGCATATGTTAGAGATAAGGTTGTCTCTAACTATTGGAGATGCCCTTTGCACCTTAGCTAGCACTCAATTGCCCATTAGCACTAGATATGTTTTATATTATACGTATATACATATGTATGTGTATACGTGTATATGTACATATATATGTATGTGTATATATATGTGTGTGTGTGTGTATACATGTATATATATATATACATATATGTATACACACACACATATAGGAAAATGGTATGGTACTCGTAGGAGTACGTACTCTCACTTCTCATATACCACTTAAATCGTATGATGATACATCTTTATCTATTTGAACGTACTCAATAATGATTATAAGATACTTGAAAAGTGAGTTCCGTGAATAATTTCATTAAAGTCCATTTTTATAGCAAAATTTGTGTATATACTTCTTTTATATATGAAAAAAGGTATATAACAAAAATAAAGGGCTCCAATGAAATTTTTTCATTCAAGTCACATTGAAGTATCTTATAATTGGTATTTAAGTATACTGAAAGTGATAAAGAAGTATAACATGTTCGTTTAAGTGGTATATTGGAAGTGAGAGTACATACTCCTAGGAGTACGAAACGGAAGTCCTACACACACACACACACATACACACAAGGATAATAAATTCTACTCCCTGGTGTAGTTACTCTCATCTTTGTTATACCACCTAAACGAATTTGACATACTTCTTTATCATTTTGAGTATATTTATATACTAATTATAAGATACTCCAATATGAACTACACGAAAAATTTGCAAGGGAGTTCATAGTTTTTTTTTTGCGTATTTTGTAAATGCCTTTATATTCGCACATAAAAAGGAGTATGTCAAAAAAATTGTACACACCACCCTGGAAAAGTGTAGATACCACCTAGGTGGCCTTATATATTCGCATACTACATATACATACCATCGGTTGTGTAAGATACTCCCTA
The DNA here is from genome assembly GCA_036346405.1 of Phyllostachys edulis. Lineage (NCBI taxonomy): Eukaryota > Viridiplantae > Streptophyta > Magnoliopsida > Poales > Poaceae > Phyllostachys > Phyllostachys edulis. Next base: position 10,618,558 of record CM070547.1, on the reverse strand, counting down.
CATTGTAAGATACAGCATATGAAGCAACTACTCCCGGAAGTAAAGAAAAGACTTCCTTATATCTGCTTAAAGTTCCTCCCAAAGGTATAGTCTATTTTGAGTTCTCATGTCAACATAACTTAAAATTGGTAAGAAAGGCTCTCTTTTTTTTTAGGGGATGAAATATTTTGCCCATGAAAATTTCCGCGCCTTTAATTTATAATATAATAGGAATATTAAGCTATTAACTCAATCTAAAAGGGAAAGGAAAACACGCTCAAAAGAAGTGTGGAAATGGGGGAAAATGCGCCTCTCTCTCTCTCTCTCTCTCTCTGTGACTTATGACTCATGAATTTTAAGCCCAACAGCTGAAGATTTGGCCCAACTGACAATAAACTTTGTCTGCTTATTTGTTGGCAAGCACTTGGGCGATCACTCCATTAATTGTCCAGTGTCAAAGGCACAAACGAGAAGTACAGCCACTAAGCCCCCATTTTAGAGTAAGAGTAACAGAATAGGAAAATCTTACGCGTAAATCAGATGCAAATATACGAGATCTACACTGGAACAAGAGCAAATTTTGTACAACAAACTTCTACGTACTATACAAACTAGCAACAGTTTTCAAACGACAATGTATACGAAAAAGAAAGAAAATAATTAAGGCCATCAAATCAATGTACTCTCTCACACACTAACATAGCCGCATCCCCTTTTTTTCAATTTTTTTTCCAACAGATCGATTAAGCTAACTCAATTTACAATTCGAATTTTGGCAAGAGAATCATATCACAATCACAAACCCTAGTACCACGCATGCATGCATCCCATCTCAAATGTATTCTTCAAAGCTCACTAACCACTGCACCAATGCGTGTCATGCATGCATGCATATGAAGTACTCGTCTCAGTCGTGTACGTACGTACGTAGGCGTGCGTGCGTGCAAGACGCTGCAGATCAATGTGAGATGTTTGACCATTACGCGGGGTGGGTGTATAATTAGGACCGCGGCTCGCCGTCGCTCGTCAACGACGACGAGTCGCCGTTGCTGGGCTCCGGCTCCCTGATCTCCTCGATGCGCGCGACGGCCGTCTTGAGGTCCCACCTCCGGTCGACGTCGGCCTCGCAGCAGCCCAGGCCGACCTGGAGCAGCTTCAGCATCTCGCCCTCGCCGCCGTTGCTGGCCCCCAACATGTCCTTGTCGAACACCTCGCCGCAGCGCTCCTCCGTGACCACCGAGTTCACCCACCCGGCGAGGTCGGTGGTGCCCTGCCGCCCCTGCCGGAGGTAGTTCGCCGGGAACTTGCCGGTGAGCACCTCGAGGATGAGGATCCCGAGGCTCCAGACGTCGCTCTTCTTGGACGGCTTCCCCTGCGCCACGACGCACTCGGGCGCCTTGTACGCCACCATCACCTGCGCCGCGTGCTGCGCCGTCAGCACCGGCACCAGCGCGTAGTCGGTGAGCACCGGCTCGAACGCGCCGTCGAGCAGCACGTTCGACGACTTGAGGTGCCCGTGCGGCACCGTCAGCATCGGCAGCTCGTCGTACAGGTGCGCCAGCCCCCGCGCCGCCCCCTTGATGATCCTCAGCCTCTTCCCCCAATCCAAGATCGATCCCCGATTTCCTATATATCATACCGAAACAAATTGTTCAGTTTCAATTTCTAAGTGTTCATCGATCGATCATGATATGATTTATTTTGTAAAAATCTTGAATTTTTTGTTGATTACCGTGAAGGAGATGGGCGAGGCTGCCATTGAGCATGTAGTCGGTGACGAGGAGCTTCTCCTCCTTCTTGTAGAGGTAGGCGACGACGGGGAGGAGGTTGGGGTGGGTGAGGCGACCGAGGCGGCGCATGTGCTCCGAAAAGTCCTCCCGGCCGACGCCGTTCATGTCCTTGAACCGCTTCACCACCACCGACGGCCCTTCGCAGAGCGTCGCCTTGTACGACGACCCGAAGTTGCCGCTGCCCAGCACCTCGGCCGACGCCCGGAGCAGGTCCTCGATCTCGAACCGCACGCGACTCTCCTGGATGAACACCAGCCGCCCGTGCTCATCGCGACGCGGGCCGCGCTTCGCCGCGCCCCGCCCCCGCCCCGCCCCGCCCGCGGCCGCGACGCTGGCACTGGAGGTTCCCTGGTCGATGTTGACGGCCGGCGGGGTGTGGAGCTTAGGGTTGATGGCGTCTGGTCGCCGCTGCTGAGCGTCTCGGTTGCGGCATGCCGGGGCGCGCGCCGGCGGCCGCGACGGCCGAGGACGCCCGTGGCGACGCCCGCGGCGCCGAGGAGCAAGCCGACGATTATGAGCACGATAGCGATGGTCTTGAGGGTCGACATGCCGGAGGGTGAGGACAACGTGTCGCACGTGACGTCGAGTGGTTTGCCGCAGAGGTACTTGTTACCTGCAGATCAAAACATAGTTTTTGCATATCAATTGATGATGATTTCTTCAAAAAAAAAATGATGACGATTTACTCGAATTCATGTGAGGCTAGTTACGTTAGGATTTAGTTGCATGCGTGACAGATCAAACGATTGCTACAAATTAAGGGACATGAATGAATGCATTGCGATCGCCTACCTGCGAACATGGTGGCATTGAAGCGGATGAGGCCTTCGGGGATGGGGCCGGAGAGGTTGTTGTGGGAGACGTCGACGAACCTCAGCTCGGGCTGCGAGAAGTCCGGGAGCGGGCCGTCGAAGCGGTTGTGCGCGAGCGACAGCTCCAGCAGCCGCGGCGACGTGATGGAGCTTGGTACGGGCCCGGAGAAGTCGTTGCCGGCGAGGTACAGCTTCCGGAGCCCGCGCATGGTCCCGAACGTGCCGTCCGGGATCACGCCGGACAGCCGGTTCCGGGACAGGTACAGCATCTTGAGCACGGCGAGCGCGGACACGTTCGGGAACGCGCCGGTGAGCGCGTTGTCGGAGATGCTGAGCGCGCGCAGGCCCGGGAGCACGGCGAGCGCGCCGAGGTCCGGCGCTGCGCCGGCCAGGCCAAGTCGCTCCAGCTGCAGGCCCTGCACGCTGCCGTTGCCGTGGCACGACACGCCGTACCACGACGAGATGTTGCCTCGGCAGGGCCCCGGAGTGCCCCACGTCCGCAGCGGCCCCGGCGGCGCTCCGTCCGACCCGCGCAGCGTGTCGCGGAACGCGATCAGCACGTCGCCCTCCGTCCCACCACCCTCGTCAGCGGCGGCAGGACAAATACCGACGAGAACGACGACGATGATGGCGAAGACGAGGCGGAGGTGGCTGGGCCGCCGCGGCCACTCCATGGGGCCGGGACGGCGACGTGTTCGCGCGGGAGTGGTTCGTTCGACGGCCGGGACTTACCTGCGAGTGCGCGGCGGTGGCAGTGACCGTGACCGTGACCGCGCGTAGCACGTACCGACGTACGTGTGGCGGGAGAAGGCTAGGCTAGGCTATGCGTTTTGCATGTGCATGGCTAAAGAAAGGGAGGGGGAGGTAGGAGGTGGTGGGGAGAAAAAGGAATGTCGTGAGGTGAGGGCTCCCGGCGCCGAGGGGCTAAGAATAGCCGAATAGTCGAGCTGTCCTCACGGTTTTTTGTTACTTGTTTTTATTTTTATTTTTTTAACGGGGTTACCGGTAGAACCGATTTTACCCTTTTTTTGAAAAAATTGGTTGAATTCGTACGAAATTTTTAAATCAAAATTTGAATTTTTTTTAATGTTACAACGAAAAAGATAAAAAAAAACAAAGTGCAGTCCCGAGGGAAGACCTACCCTAAGTCTATAAGGCTTACCACCAGAGAACATGCACTTATGTATTTAGATGTTGCTCTGAATTTCTTTTATATTTGACAAAAATCATGTTAATCTGATTTTTTTTTGCCGGTATGAAATTTAACCGGGGTGGCCGATAGAACAGATTTTCAGCGAATTTCGTCCGAAATTTTGAACCCTGGCTGTCCTGTGATGTTTGTTGCTGCGGTTTGTGTCATTTGTGGTTGGATTGCGAGGGAGGATGGACAGGCTGATGCATGCATGGTTAATTTTGAGCTAGACCAAGCTGGTAGCAGTAACACTACATTGTGTAGCTGCCAGATCTCAAGACAACTATCAACATTCTTCATTCTTGTGTGGATCTCCATCCTGACAAAACTGCTCGATTAGCCTTATTTCTACTAGACAACCTGCTCAGCAACAACGTTATTCTGACGAAATCAGACATCATACGCATGATACGTTCTCCCTCTTTACATCGCAAATGTGATGAGATGGATACCATGATATCACACGAATATTTACTTCCATATGCAACGCATCTGATCGCACCATCTGGGATTCAGGGGTGGGCTCAAAACATATAGTGATGACAATGCACGTGGAAATGTCTCCTACAAACATACATCATCTGATTCGATGCATCTTACAGTGCCCTCGTATTTACATAGATGGTGGGGATGTTGGGCGGAGCAAAGATGAAGGATTAGGCAGCGTGAGTTAACCCTTCGAAGGAAACATGCTTACCATGGATCAGTTCATACCGACGACATTCTCGAATCCGTTCTCCTTGATCAGATCAGTGAACTGGTTCAAGTAGCTCACAAGCCCACCCAGCGATTTGATCAGCTCGTCGGCTTTTTGGCGAGTGGTCTCCATCGCATCAGGTGAGATCGAACCGGCAAGAGCAAGGTTCTGGCCAGCATCTTCGCTGGCCTCTTCTTTTAGTATCATATGGATATGCTGCGCATTCTCGTGTAACTTGTTGGCTAGTTCCAATGCATCGTTTTGGCTTCTCTTGGGCTCGTTATTTGTATCCGTCTCGCAGACTTCTAGACAAACAGAGCACGGAGATAGTAAGGTAGCATCAAAATTAAGATGCCAGGATAAAAATATATATAAACACTAGGCGATAGTAGAAGGTTTGAATCGGAATTGCACATTTATCTAAGCACACCGTACCATCTTGTCTCCTAATAGCAGGTCTTAAAGCAAACTATCTAACACCAATTTCAAAATGTAAACAAGGCAATACTTTATGGAAGCCAAATTGTATTGGTGAAGCCCATTTGCCACCAAAGCATTGGTGCTAAATCTTGGTACATATTATGTGAGAAATTTCTATTGACCTACATAGCTACATTTGAAGCCACTTTGAATATGAAGTAATAGTTCTTCAGACTTCAAAGTAATAATTTCTATTTGAAATACTGGATCAAAAGGGCTTCACACAGATCCTCATGAAGCGACAGCTCTGAAAATAAATATAAAATTCCAGCATTCAGAAGTTACCAAATATAGGTTTACCACATTTTCACAAACCCTGCATCATCTCTTTTTTCAAGGTAAACCATGTTCAGCTAAGAATCACCTCATCGTGGCATTGAAATAACACCAAAGTTCATGAAAATTATGAGCTGATTACAGAAAACTGCTCAATAATTGTCTAAATCATATAATGGTAACAAAGGATTTTCTGTAGGTTAGGAAGAGCTAAAGGATACATATCTTAACGTGAAAATCTATAACATATCCAAAGAAACTAGATGCACTGGAGTTTAGATTATCATCATCATCATCCAGGATCTTATAGTCTCAGCCAATTAGTCTAAAGAACATCTACTGGAGTGGACATGACAAGACAAGAAAGCTATTCCAATCAGACTCGGGCAAAAGTATACCGTATTATGAGAAAATACAATTCGAGCCTCTTCTGCCTTTAATATCTACTACAGCAGAAATATGATAACCAACGTTCTTTTCATGTTCATTCCGTAACAGAACACAATGAATGATTCTAATGTTGAAAATTTTGCCCCCATCACCCATAATTCACATTAACTCTGGATCCTACATTTGGAGAACAAAACCGTATTCACACACAAAATACTGCATAGGAGAAATAACCTCATAGAGAATGTACATGAAGCCATGAGGGTAAGTTAATCCATAATTCCATACCATATATATCCCCTCATTTCCAGAATTTGTCTCCGCATTGTATCATTGCAATGCCAGGTGATTGCATTGCAGACTCACATATACCTAATCCTGATATGGACAAAACCGTTTGAATAGTGGGGCATGTTTCTTTTCTGGTAATCGTTCTAACACATGTTAGTGTTAGCGAAGGAGCTCATTCTTTCATCAGAGGGCCAGTTTTGCTGTATGTTGCTTCGGTCTTCACATGCCACTGTTCTCTTTTGGGTATGCGGCGAGCATTTTATGGTAGGGATGTTGGCACCAAAGTTATTAAAGGATAAGATGAGGCAAGACAACTCACCACCTTTTTACCGCCAAAGCATGCAGCGAGACAACGCCATACACACAGCTGACAGCACAACAAGCACACACACAGCCAACACACAAACACATCACCCACACAGCACAGTACAGCACACCACACAGCTCAGCACAGCGCAACACATCACACACACAGCGAGACAGAGACCGAGCAGAAGGGCGATGGCGATGGCGACGGCGACAGGGAGAGGGAGCAGAGGAGGGTGATGGCGATGGGGATGGCGACGGCGACAGGGAGCTCGCTGCCGGCCACATCGAGCTCGCCTCCACCTCCCCAACGAAGGATCCACATCGCCTCCACCTCCGCTGCGACAGTGGCGATGCCGGATTCCTCCTCCTCCGCCGTCGGATTCCTCCTCCCTCCTGGCCTCCCCGCCTTACCTAGCAAGGCGAGGCCGTGGCGGTGACCTCCCTGATCGCCCTACCGCCTAAGCCTCGCTACGCTTTAATAACCCTCGATGGCACTATTGTGTTGGGTGACTTTGACTGCCGGGAAAATGTTTTTTGAGGTTTTTAATGCCGATGGATTAGTCAAATCCTAACATCAATCAAGAATTCCGAGAATCGAATAGAATGATACAATTGGGCTTATATAAGTCAAAGAAACGAAATTGGATGTACGGGGCTACCATAACGCAGGCTGTGTACTCATCCATATGGTCTCTTGCGCAGCCACTAATATGTGACATAAGCTGCACGGCTTTACTAATTTACCATCAAGTATCACCAATGTATCATGATCAAAGCACACGATTACCAAATTGGAGCATCTTACCGATTCCTAACCACACGAACATGCAAAGCAAAAGGAGAGAAGAACCATACCCAGATCATCAGAGGCATCGGCGTTTCCAGCATCCACCTGCATCCCCTCGCTGTCGTCACCGTCCTCCTCCTCCTCCTCCCCCGCCTCTTCATCCTCCTCCTCTTCTCCAACCTCGCCGCCGTCTTCTTCTCCCACCTCAGCACCACCACCACCACCGGCACCGACCAAGCCCTCCACCTCCTCCTCTCCTCCTCCCCCAGCGCCTGCGGCATCGGCGAGCAGCGCCTCCTCGACACGGATCAACGCGTCCATGGCGCCGTACACCTCGGCGTCGAACTCGGCGGGAAGCCCGGCCTTCCTCCTCGCAGCGGCGCCCATCTCCCAGTACCTCCCCCCGGTCCGCACCTCCCAGCGCCGCACCGCCCCGTAATCCGCCGCGAGCGCTTCCCAGCGCCGCCTGCACTCGCTGGCCGCCCTCCCCCTCCGCCTCGAGGACCCGCCCCCCGCTGCGGCCTCGGAGGAGGCGAGGTTCTCGGCGACGATGGCCCACTTCTGGAATGCGGAGACGGAGCGGGCCCAGCCGTCGTCGACGGCGGCGACCTCGGCGACGAGCGCGAGGGTCTCGGCAGCAGTCCACTCGGGGGCGCCGCCAGAGCGGGTGCGGCGCGGGCTCGGGGGCCGACGGCTGAGTTTGGAGGAGTTGGGGGTGACCGGGAGGACCTGGACTAGGGTTTGGAGTTTGGGTGACGGCGACGGGGGGAGAGCCGGTAGGGCTTGGATGATGCACGGCAGGTCGGCGTCGTTGGGATCCATGGAGGCGGGGCGGAGGCGGCGGCTTCTCGAGAGGGGAGATAGGAGAGGAGCTCGAGTGAGTCTGAGTGACTGAGTGAGGGACCGACTGGCGAATTTTTTAAAATATAACATTAATTTAAAAATAATTACTCCCTCCGGTTTTAGTTACTCGACGTCCTACAATACATAGCATAAAATAGAAACGTCAACTAAAAAACCCGGAGGGAGTACAAAAGTAAATACTCGCCCTAAGAAATTACAAAACTAAGTCGACAGGTGTAACGCTCTGATTTTCAGAGCCTTTTTGAGAATTTTTAAAATAAAAAGAACCATTTGGTTTTGATGCGAATTCCAAGCTTAACCTGAAGTTTTCAAAATTTAAAGAGTTTAAAATAACTTAATTAAATTTCAACTAATCCCAAAACTGTTGGAAATATGCCCTAGAGGCAATCATAGAGATGATTATATTTCATTATGTTCATGACATTTGATAATGTGTTATCTTGTTCCTAGAATAATATTGTTAATATTTATTATCAAGTATGTGACTTGGTTGTGAAACTCTATATTTCTGCAATAATTATTCTTATACGATCCTCGGTCGTAAACATATGAGGACACATATGAATAGACTAGCATATGCATTGGTTGATGACTATGTTTCACGAGTCATAGATATGGAGATATCAAACCAATAATATGGACACATGTTAGAGAACATGATGTTGGATAAGACCCACATTGAGACACTATTGAGATTGTTATGAATCTATGTGTCGTTAGTTGGTCTCAAGCAATGATGATGTATAATCCTTAGACCGAGATCGGCATAGTTTCCTACATGTGTAAGAGCACTCTTAGGGGTTGCCAAACGCTACTCCGTGAATCGGGTAGTTATAAAGGTAGCTTTGGGTATGCTCAAACATGGAGAGGAATGTGACCGGTGGGATATGGGATTTGCCCTCCTAACATAACAGAGAGATGTCTCTGGGCCCTCGTTGTGATCGGATAAAGAAAGTGCATGGCCATGCCACTAGTAGTCGAAGTGTTCGACCACGTAAAGTTATCTAACACTCGATCGAGAAAGTATTGAACAGTCCATGGATGACACAACATCTCACCGGAGTTCGATCAGACATCGTGAGGCAAAGGGAGTATACACAGTAGGTCGCTTAGTTCGACGATTCGATCGGGTCGTATGGAGATACAAGTAAGCCGTAAACCGGTCGAACGTAATCACAGAGTGGTCGAAACCAAGTCGTAAGGAGTTACGAGTTGGTCGTGATCAAATCTGAGCTGATGTCATATAGAGATAGGACACAGTCGTAAGTGATGAGGACACAGTCGTATATCATATTGCATTAAGGTTCGTCCGATATAATTTGTGTGTTTTAGGGAATCGATATGTTACGCTAGGAGCCACTACGACTCGTGATCGGAAGCGGTTTCGAATCACAACCGAACTACACATGAACCTCTGTGGTCACACACTTAACGGGTTGGAACAAACCCGATGCGAATACGATTAAATGGCGTGTCCGGATAGGATCCGCCACGAGCACTATATAAGGAGGTGCATGAGGCTATTGGGAGAGGCGCGTGAAACACCACGAAACCCTAGCCGCCATCTTCCTTAGAGCTCCACCGTGCGATTTGGGCCGCACACCACCGTTCGGTTGTTCCTTCCACGGGCGTGTGGATCTGAGAGGCGTTACTACGATTGTTGCGCTTGAGGGCGATCCGCGATCTTCACAAGGGACCGCAGAGCGTTCTTTGGAGGAGACGATCGACTCGTGAGGACATTGGACGATCGACTCGACCACTACATCGACGCTCTTCGTTGGACTGGTGCTCCAACCCTTCTTCCATTGCTCGCTGGCGTCGGTGGTAACGATCTATGATCATCTACTTGCTTGGCATCTGGTTCGCGTGGCGAAATTTTGTTTGTAGCTATCGTAGCCTACCCCGTGTCCCAACGGTGGTATCGAGCCATCTGCGTAGTTTTTGATCTGGATCGATCGCATATACTTGATATGTGGTAGTAGTAGATTGGATCTATTACTGGTCGATTTTGGTAACCTAGATCGGTTCATATAGATGGAACGACCTAGACCCTAGTCGATAAGATCGTCGGTTTCTCGGTGGTAGTAGATGGGTTTACGAGGAGGTATGAGCTATAAGGACCAGATGGTTTATTGCACTTGTCCACGACGCATCGCATATCACTCCTACCGGTCGAATTCCGCCATCGGAGTATCTGCGAAGATGTGGTCGTATCAAGGCATTGATCGATTGGTTGAATAGGGCTAATTTGATTAACGATGATTTCCAAGGCTCGGATCGTGAATAAGATTCATGTTTGAAAAAGGTTTTCGAGCGCCACGCCTTGCCGAACCCCGCCGCTAACTTAGGCTAAGCGGGACCGCCGTCTTGGGTATTTCGCAGCGCTATAGGTAGTGTGTGCTCATGTCATCCGTTAGAATTGGATTACATGCATAACTTGTTTTTGCGAGGATTGATGTGAATAGTATGACCCATCTTGTTTCATGTATGAGATGCATGTATGCTTGTAATATTCATGACTGCGTGTCATGTTAATTGCTGACCAAGGTGTCTATAATTGTATCTTGACTGCGTGTCGACTTGTGATGCTTCTTTACTCCTTGTGTTTCATTACTAGTGCTATTAGAAATAATGGCTTAGTAGGAGTGCTTGAAGGAGTCCACCACTTGAAGACATGGTGAACAGGATACATGGCGATGGAGATTACCATGAAGAAGGGTCATGCTATATCACAATGCAATTTGATTGTCTGTGAATGCCTTTACATTCCTGTTCGTTTATTTCTATGCATGTTATTTTGCTTTAATTGCTTTTAACATGATAGAAGTAAAATTCCCTCACTTAATATTAAGTTAAATTGATGCCCTCCCAAATATGCCGCACCATCAAAAGTCATGTATTTTTAATGGTAGGTCTTGCCAAAGCAGAGTGCCATTAACTCTCCTTGACTAGATGGGTTTGTGTCGACACTTACGCTACCGGCATTGGTTCAACTTAACAAGGTTATCATAACGATTGTGCACCTTGGGGCATAAAGGTTGGAGTCAAGCATCTGAGATCTTTGCCCAACAACAAGAGTCATATAGTGGATATGATTAGCAAAGGTTGCTTACCGTTTTCACTAGTCTTCTAGCGGTGAAGCCAAAGCTCACTAGTTGATTAATGATTATGGATCTTGAATCATTAAATGTCATAAGAGGATATGGTGTTTAGTGGGAGTATCTTTATTAAATTGTTTAATAGAAGTTACTTTAATGAACATATGTCTTAGTTTTGCATATATTTTTGTTGTAGATCATGGCACCAATCGCTTGTACCTACATCGATTTTGCTTTACGTTCGATACTTGAAAAGGAAAAACTTAATGGAACAAATTTTGCGGATTGGTCCCATAACTCGAGAATTGTTCTCGGGCAAGATAAAAGGAACATGTTCTAGAAGAACCAATTCGAGATGTGCCTACGTAGAAGTCTTCTTTGCTATTAAACCGCCTATAAAAAGGCATGTAATGAGTCCTTGATGTTAGCTGTCTCATGCTTCTTGCTATGAACTCAGACCTTCAAAAGCGGTTTGAGAACATAGAGGCCTCACGATATGATCGTGGCGCTCAAAGGCATGTTTGAGACACAAGCAAGAAGCGAGAGATTTGAGATCTCAAAGAACTTGTTTGGATGTAAGCTAGTGAGGGTGGTTCGGTGAGCCCTCATGTAATCAAAATGGTTGGTTACACACGAGCTTGGAAAACTTGGTTTTCCACTTAGCCAAGAATTGGCTCTGATTTGATTCTTGCTTCGTTTCACGAAAGCTATGGCAGTTCATTTTGAACTTCCATATGAACAGCTTAGACAAGAATCTCACCGAACTGCATATGATGCTTAAGACAGCAGAGGGCAGTATTAAGAAATGCAACAATCATGTGATGATGGTGCAAAAGAGTACAAGCTTCAAGAAGAAGGCTAAGACTTGGGTCAAGAAAAGGGGCAAGGCTAAAGTTTCGGATGAGATCCAAACTGACAAACCTAAACCCAAGACTAAGTCTGGCCCGACTCAAGAGAATGAATGCTTTTACTGCAAAGAACTAGGCCACTGGAAGAGGAACCGCAAGAAATACTGGTGATCGATCGAAAAAGAATGGTGGGACTAAAACTTCCACTCTGGTATTAATGTTATAGAAGTTTTCTTCTTGACTCTTCCGTTAACTCATGGGTATTTGATCTGGGATCGGTTGCTCATATTTGCAATTCGATGCGAGTCTAACAAGAAGTAGGATGATTGCAAGGCGAGATGGATCTTCGCGTCGGGAATAAAGCAAAGGTTCTTTGCATTAGCCGTCGGGACTATGCCAACGCTTTTGCCTTGAGATTTATTATGGAATTGAATAATTGTTATTACGTTCGACCATTAGTAGAAACATTATCTCGCCTCATGTTTGATGGCGAGGGTTATAAGTTCATTATAGAGAACAATGGTTGTTCTATATTTTTGAATGAAGTGTTTTATGGCTATGCACCTATTTTGAATGGGTTGTTTATTTTAAATCTTGATGATGCATCAGTCTATAATACTAATGCTAAAAGGCTTCGGCCTAATGAAATAAATTCCACTTTTATTTGGCATTGTCGTTTGGGTCACATAAGTGAGAAACGCATGAAAAAGCTCCATAATGATGGAACTCTAAACTCATTTGATTTAGAATCATTTGAAACATGCGAGTCTTGCCTGGTCGGAAAGATGACCAAGACGCCTTTCACTGGTCGTAGTGAAAGGGCGCACGACCAGTTGGAACTCGTACATACTGATGTATGTGGACCAATAAGCACGACGGCCAGAGGTAGTTTTCAAGATGCTTCATTACTTTCACCGATGACTATAGTAGATATGGTTATATCTACTTAATGAGGCACAAGTCGGAATCCTTTGAAAAGTTCAAGGAGTTCGTGAATGAAGTCTGAGAATCAACTTGGCAAGACAATCAAATCTTTACGATCGATCGTGGAGGTGAGTTTTAAGCCATGAGTTTGGTAATCATTTGAAACAATGTGGAATTGTTCCTGACTTACACCACCCGGCACTCCACAATGGAATGGGGTGTCTGAGCGGCGTAACAGGACCTTGTTAGACATGGTTCGATCAATGATGAGCCAATCGGATCTGCCATTGTATTTTTGGGGTTATGCTCTAGAAAGCCGCCGCTTTCATTTTAAATAAGGTACCATCTAAATCGATAGATAAGACACCATATGAGATGTGGGTGGGAAAAGTCCTAGTTTGTCTTTTCTAAGGATTTGGGGATGTGATGTCTATGTTAAGCGTTTGACGTCGATAAGCTCACACCCAAATCGGATAAATGTTTCTTTATAGGATATCCTAGGGAAACCAAAGGATATTATTTCTACAACCGGGAAGAAGACAAAGTTTTGTTGCGAAATGGTGTCTTTTGGAGAAAGAGTTTCTTTCAAAAGGAGTCGATGGGAGAAAGGTGCAACTCGAAGAAATTAGGAAACATCTCGAAAGTGTTTCAACTCCTCTTGAACCTCTACTAGATGAACAAATTGTTGTTGAACACAGTAGATAAGGCACCATTACGTAGATCTAAAAGGCGCGTCAATTGCCTACAAGGTATGGGCATGACGTATTATTATTGAATAATGGTGAGCCTAAGACTTATGAGGAAGCGATGATGGACCCGGACTCGAGAAATGGCTTGGAGCCATGAAATCCAAATAGATTCCATGAGAGAAAATCGGGTTTGGAACACGGTCGATCCACTTGATGGTGTCAAAACCATTGAGTGCAAATGGATCTATAAGAAAAAGATTGATATGGATGGAAATGTTCACATTCATAAGGCTCGACTAGTCGCAAAAGGTTTTCGACAAGTTCAAGGAGTTGACTACGATGAGACTTTCTCACCGATGGCGATGCTTAAATCTGTTCGGATCATTCTAGCAATTCTTGCATATTTCGACTATGAGATATGGTAAATGGATGTCAAAACAGCTTTCCTTAATGGAAACCTAGATGAGGATGTGTACATGACACAACTTTGAAGGTTTTGTCGATCCAAACAATGCTAGTAAAGTATGCAAACTTCAAAAGTCCATTTATGGGTTGAAGCAAGCATCTCGGAGTTGGAATATACGTTTTGATGAGGAGATCAAAAGGTTTGGTTTAAATCAAGAACAAAGAAGAACCTTATGTTTACATGAAGGTTAGTGGGAGCGCACTTGTTATTACGATCTTGTATGTAGATGACATACTCTTTGGTGGAAATGACATTCCAATGCTAGAATCTGTTAAATCTTCATTAAGAAAAAGTTTCTCAATGAAAGATTTAGGAGATCTGACATATATCTTGGGGAATAAGGATCTATAGAGATAGATCTAAGAGGCTAATTGGATTAAGCCAGAAATGTACATAGACAAAGTGTTGAATCGGTTCAACATGCAAAATTCAAGAGAGGATTCTTGCCCATGGCACATGGCATTAATCTTAGCAAGAATCGGTGTCCTACAACCAGCGATGAGCGAGACAAAATGAGTGATATTCCATATGCTTCGCCATTGGATCTATCATGTATGCCATGATATGTACACGACCGGATGTATCATATGCTCTAAGTGTTACGGCGAGATACCAAGTGATCCGGTGAAGGTCCGGTTTTGTATTCATTTTGAATGGAGGAAGCGATGAGTGGAAAAGTTCCAAGCAAGAGATGGTTCTTGATTCCACGACGGAAATTTGAGTACATTGCGCTTCACAGTCGCAAAGAAGGTGTTTGGATAAGGAATTTCATTCTTTGAATTGGGAATGGTTCCAAGTGCCTCGAGCCCAATGGATCTCTATTGTGACAACAATGGAGCCATTGCTCAAGCCAAGGAGCCTAGATCCCATCAGAAGTCCAAACATATACTCAAGCGTTATCATCTTATCCGCGAATTGGTGGATAGAGGAGATGTTAAGATATGCAAAGTTCATACAGATTTAAATGTTCTTGATCCGTTGACAAAGCCTCTCCTGATCAAAGCATGAGGCACACACAAGAGCTATCGGTATTAGATACCTAAAATGATTGACTCTAGTGCAAGTGGGAGACTGTTGGAAATATGCCCTAGAGGCAATCATAGAGATGATTATATTTCATTATGTTCATGACATTGGATAATGTGTTATCTTGTTTCTAGAATAATATTGTTAATATTTATTATCAAGTATGTGACTTGGTTGTGAAACTCTATATTTACGCAATAATTATTCTTATCGATCCACGGTCGTAAACATATGAGGACACATATGAATAGACTAGCATATGCATTGGTTGATGACTATGTTTCACGAGTCATAGATATGGAGATATCAAACCAATAATATGGACACATGTTAGAGAACATGATGTTGGATAAGACCCACATTGAGACACTATTGAGATTGTTATGAATCTATGTGTCGTTAGTTGGTCTCAAGCAATGATGATGTATAATCCTTAGACACGAGATCGGCATAGTTTCCTACATGTGTAAGAGCACTCTTAGGGGTTGCCAAACGCTACTCGTGATGGCGGGTAGTTATAAAGGTAGCTTTGGGTATGCTCTGAAACATGGAGAGGAATGTATTTGATGGGATATGGATTTGCCCTCCTAACATAACAGAGAGATGTCTCTGGGCCCTCGTTGTGATCGGATAAAGAAAGTGCATGGCCATGCCACTAGTAGTCGAAGTGTTCGACCACGTAAAGTTATCTAACACTCGATCGAGAAAGTATTGAGCAGAGTCCATGGATGACACAACATCTCACGGAGTTCGATCGGACATCGTGAGGCAAAGGAGTATACACGAGTAGGTCGCTTAGTTCGACGATTCGATTGGTCGTATGGAGATACAAGTAAGGCGTAAATGGCGGTCGAGCGTAATCACAGAGTGGTCGAAACCAAGTCGTAAGGAGTTACGAGTTGGTCGTGATCAAATCTGAACTGGTCGTATAGAGATAGGACACGGTCGTAAGTGATGAGGACACTGGTCGTATATCATATTGCATTAAGGTTCGTCCGATATAATTTGTGTGTTTTAGGAATCGATATGTTACGCTAGGAGCCACTCGACTCGTGATCGGAAGCGGTTTCGAATCACAACCGAACTACACATGAACCTCTGGTCACACACTTAGCAGGTTGGAACAAACCCGATCGAATCGATTAAATGGCGATGTCCGGATAGGATCCGTCACGAGCACTATATAAGGAGGTGCATGAGGCTATTGGGAGAGGCGCGTGAAACACCACAAAACCCTAGCCGCCATCTTCCTTAGAGCTCCACCGTGCGATTTGGTCTTTGGCACACCGGCGTTCGGTTGTTCCTTCCGGGCGTGTGGATCTGAGTAGGCGTTACTACGATTGTTGCGCTTGAGGGCGATCCGCGATCTTCACAAGGGACCGCATGAGCGTTCTTTGGAGGAGCGATCGACTCGTGAGGACATTGGACGATCGACTCGACCACTACATCGGCGCTCTTCGTTGGACTGGTGCTCTAACCCTTCTTCGCATTGCTACAAGGCGTCTGGTGGTAACAATTTATGATCATCTACTTGCTTGGCATCCTGGTTCGCGTGGTAGAAATTTTGTTTGTAGCTATCATAGCCTACCCCGTGTCCCAACAAAAACTTGGTTCTTTTGGTGTTGCTCTAGCTCTCTAGAGCTACCCTTCCTTCTCCTGGTAAGATCCCCTTTCCTCTATCCTACATCTGGACATTCTTATCTGTCCAGACGGTCCCTCTTGTTTGACTTCTGTTGTGGTCATCTCCTCCATGTCTTTTCGGGTCTTTCCTCTCCTTTGGAAATCTCCCTCTGTTAGGACCTTTGTTAAGTTTACCCTCCTGATCCAGCCCATCCTTTGGGGTCAGGACCTTCCTTAATCTCAATTACAGTTTAAACCTCCTCTTAGGTTTAGATTCTTCCTTGTATCTAGACCTCCTTTGAAGACTGGACAATCCTTGCGGTTTTGACATTTTTCCCTTTTGCTTCGGTACCCCCCTAGGTCTAGACTTTCCTTGGGTTTAGACCCTTTTGTATGCCCAAACCTTCTTACCACTTGGACCTCACCTATGGTGCGAATCTCTTCTTTGTCTTGATCTATTTGATGTCTGTATCTCTTTTTTATCATAGACCTCATTCTTTGTTTGGGTCTACTCTTATGTTAGATCTCCTCAAGTCTTTTGCTTGAGTTTTCCCCATGCTCTTTGAACGCATGATAATTCACTTGAACCCACTCGTGTCCAATTAGACCTTCTTTGCATTTGATCGAACCACCCTTGTGCTCAAATTGGACCTCCTCTGGTCCGGATTTCCTTCTCGGCTTAGACCTCCTCGGGGTCTAGGTCTTCTCTCATACTACTTGAGTTCCTTCTATGCTCTTGTGAACCCCTCGGTGATCACTTGGACTCCTTTTCACCTTGACCTTAGTAAACCTTCTCTTTGGAAAAGTCCTCCTAGTGCAATCTGGTATTACGCCCCAATTCAGCGGTATTACCGTTTTCTAGGACCTCCTCCCTTGCCGATCGTGGCCGTTAGGATCTCCTTGTGAGGTCCTAGCCATCGAGATCTCCACCTTCGATTTGAGCTTGACCTTGGACCTCCAGTAAGTAGGTCGTTGGACTTCTGTCGAGAGGACCTCCTCCGGTTGTGTCTGTTGGACCTCCTGTCGTTTGACCACATCCTAACCACCCGGACCTCCTCCAAGTAGGTCTAGGCCGTTAAGATGTTCCTTGATAAATATCTGAGCCATCCGGACCTCTTTTGAGATAATCTAAATCGCTCAGGCCTCCTTTGATCATCTCCGAGCCGCTCGGATCTCCTTTGCTTATTTTACGGATCGTCGGGACCTCTCCGGCTTCGATCTTGACCGTCAGACCTCCCCTTGTGAGATCGGACCGTCGGGACTAGCCTTTGTGGGTCTGTCCTCGGGACCATCTTGTGGGTGTGTCTTTGGACCTCTGTCCATGAGACCTCCCCTTGTGTGTCCTTTGGACCTCCCTTTGCCTTGATCTTAATTGTTAAAGCTCTCTTGATTTCATCCCAGCCGTTAAGACCTTCCCTGAGTTGATCTCACTCGCTAAGGACCTCCTAGACCAAATCTTGACCGCAATTTCATTTCAATCCTTTTGAACCTCTTTTATCCTTCGGGACCTCCTTCTTGTTTAGCTGGATCTTCCCATGTCCTTCAGGACCTCTTCGTGTTCTCTAGGACCTCCCCCTTGTCTGGACCCCAACCGTCCAGACCTCCTTTGAAGAGATCCTAACTGTCAGGACCTCCTCTTGTTGATCCTGATCGTCGGGACCTCCCCATGTCCAGATCTCCTCTGTATGTCTGGACCTCCTCAACCTTTAGACCTCCTTGTCCTTTGGGCCTAGGACCTCCTAAGCCTCTCGGACCTCCTCAAAGACCTCCTCTGCGGGGCAAGACCTCCCCTCTTGACCCGACTGTTTCTAAGTTGGCTGGCCCCACTTGCCAGACTTAGTCATTCTCATTTCCTCCGCCACGTTAATATCTTGGGCATTTAATACATGTCTTGTCACATTAAATGCATCCATATACGTGGTGTTTACTTTGAATTTGGTCACTTAGCCGTACTCTGACATCCTTCTTTGTTCCTTCCCATAGCAACATACGTTGTCCTTCCTCGTACCTTTTACCCAGGGTGGTGGTGGCACTTGTCCTGCCACTCACCTACCTTTGACCCATTTCTATACTTATCCTCGGTACGTATGCTTCTAGTTTTCTTCACCCACTTTGACTATAATCAGCCCAGGGAACTTTGCCGTATTACCTTCTTCACATTCACTATCTTGACTCTTGTTCAGTGGCCTTCCAGGGAAGACCTTGCTGCTCACGACCTCCCCTCCATCCATTGTTCCTTCTTGTCCCTGGTAAGTCCCTTGGTGACCTGCTCCACTCTTATTCTTGCCACTGCATTGAGCTGGTCGTGTCTTTCACAAGACCTCCCCTTGTGGGCTCCTTTAGGATGTCTATGGCGTTTATTTGAGGAGCTCCTTCTGGTCTCTGTACAAGAACCATCTCTCAGGACCTCCTGTTCTGTTGTTGAAAACACTCTCTTGGGGTCTTTTGCTAAAGACCACCTCCTCCTGGTAAGCTTAGACCTCCTCCAAAAGAACCTATTCTAAGTCTGATTACTCTCTGGTTGGTGAAGTTTTAGGGTTCCTCGGGGGTTATTTTGATTCTTTATTTGGAGCTCTGTTGGTTCTTTATTTGATCGTTATTTGAATCGCTCTTTTGCCGTGTAGATCTTGATGTTTCGAGGAGCGAGTTGTGAGAAAATAGAATCTTAAGCTATCAAGCAAGAGGCAAGTTACACTCTTGATCATATTGCACCCAATAACTCAACTTAATTATGTTCGGTTTCAAAGTGTAATGCATGCTTATGTTTACCAAGTATTTCAATACCGGTTTAAATTCATAGATATACCTACTTCCTTTGTATGGCCCTTTGTTGACTTTGGACTAAACTCATTGTCACCTTTAGATCAAACTTGGGTCATGCAATAGTGTGAGCCAAGACCATTTGAAAAACATATGCTCGGTCATGCCTAGACCAAAAGTATTGATTTGGGAAATCTTTACCATCATGACCAAACCTTTGTTTTAAATGTTTTCACCATGACATTGGGATGTCATGGAAGGATAAAATTATTCTTTGGGAAGCAAAGAAAATGAAAATGGAGATGGATTTAGGTGGGGCGAATTGGTTGGCTTGGTTGGTGCAAGTGTATGCAGGATCGTGCCTTTATGGTAGATCGATGCCCTTGGGTTTGTGGAAGTCGCCCTAGTCACTTGAGGACCGGTCTTTGAGCGGCCAGATGCCAAGCCTATAATGGGCTATGCCACAATCGTGCAACCACATGTCTCTAGTGCAGGCGTGGGACTGGTGAGTAATTTGCAAAACTTCACCATATCTTTGCTCCATTGGAGGTGTGGGAGGTCTTATATGGCCAATGGTCTTTTATAACCCTCTTTGTTCCCCTTTGGTGCAAGAGGGGCTTCATTGGATTGTAGTCCATAGGGGGTGAAACCTTAGCAAGGAAAGGGTGTGGTGGAGCAATGCATTGTAAAGGCCTTGTCATGAACTCTAGACCTCTTACCTTGGCGAAGAAGAGGTGGCACTTTCAAGCATGCCAAACAAACTAGAGTACTCATGTCGTGTGGGTAAAGTGCACAACCTCTGCGAGTGAAATCTATTGAATAGCCGTGTCGCGGTCATGGGCGTCTTGGCAAAGGCCACTCGGAGTTAGATGTTGGTTTTGGGTTTTTAGAAATGTTTATCAAATCTGTTTTTGGGATTGCTATCCCATGGGTTGGGCGAGGAGCCTTGTGACGGAGGTATCCTTCACCACTTGTGATGAATGAATATCCAACTGAAAGCAGATTTACTAAATGAATTTTATTTACTATATGGTGCTTTGGAACTTATCTTGGTAATTGGAAATAAACATGGCTTTACATAAATTAACCATATAAGCCTTCCATTGTGATATCCATTTATGCATGTCATTTTGTTATCGGCGAGGTGTAACTTGCGAGCACGGTTGTTGTGCTCACTCTTGCTTGATGCTATCTTTTAGCGTGAATTGGAAGCTTTAAGGTGATCTACTCGATGGACCAAATGGTCCAGATCGACTAGGATTAAGCCCTCGGTAGGTTACTGTGGTGTATCGGGTGGCCCTGTGTTTATTTTATTATGCTTTGCTGGCGGCTTGTAAGATCTCTTGTAAACAACTCCTTTGGTTATTAATAAAGCTTGTGTTGTTGCTATGTTACCACTATTGTTCTTTGTGAAGAGCTAGCCATGATCCTTGGGACTAGCTCAGTTCACATAGAGGACCTTGGAGAGCTCCAGTCCTCCACGTTCACTCAATGGTTGGAGTCGTGTGTGGTTCGGTGGTGGCCTCGGTCCTCCACGACCTCCTCTGGTGTCGCGGGTGGACTTGAGATGCCCACGGATCTCCACGAACACCCTTGGTCTGGCCGTGGCGAGCTCTCGGGTGCTCACGGCTCCAAGACCCTCTCGGGTCATGTTCTCCTGGACCTCCGGGAGGTCTCTGCTGACCTCTGGGAGGTCTTGGTGGACTGTCCGAGAGGTCCTTTGTGGACCTCCTGGGAGGTCCTGATGGACTTTCCAGAAGGTCTTGGAGGACCTCTCGGGTGCCCTAGAGTTGGGTCGTTACAACAGGCTAGTGTCGCCAAATAAACTGGCGATAGGAACTATGTTGATCTCGTGTCGCCGGTCCAACTCCCTATTGTCAGTTCAACTAGCGATAAGTAGTGAACAGTGTACCTGTCGCCAGTTCAACTGGTGATTTAAAATAATAATATTATTATTTTATTAATCCGATGGAAATAATTGTGGGTGAATAAATGGCAGTTTTTGTAGGTGATACATTTAGCGAATATTGTTTGTAGGTTGTTATTTTGTAAAAATAAAATGGTGGTGACAAGGTTGGTGGATACGTTTGTGATTTTCGTAGATTCTCAAGGGTACGAAATCGGTTATACTCGCAATAACATTTTATGATCGTCGTATATTATTGTAGTACGGTAAATTTTTGAATAATTTTGTGAGGACGGTTGAGGTAGCAATGATTCGTAAGTAGGAAGGTAAGTGATATTGCGATGCGCCAGGGAATTCATACACGGTGGAGAACTTTGGAGAAATAGCGCAACGATAACAACACGTTCAACTTTGCAGAGATAGGTAACAACGACAGATTGACATTGCAAATGAAGTTAAAATTTGTAATTACGATGCAATTAGTTCCACACTGCGTACAATAAGCAAAGTACTAACTGAAGTACAAGTTACAACATGCTAACATTTCTAATCCTAGTATCACTACACACACAACATTGGCACTACACACACAACATTGGCAATCACATATTACAATTGCCTGTGTTTTCTTGTGGTCGTGACCTCAACGCCCCCCATGTGGATTGTCTCCAGCCGGGTGGCCAGATGATGTCCCTGCGGTGACGTCCGGAGTGTCGATGTCTCTATCGTCCTGATGATTTCTCGTGGGGCATTTCTTGAAGGTGTGCCCAGACTCCCTACAAATGGAGCACTTCTTTGTACGATGTTTGGCTTTTGCTTCATCCATGTCGTTCCTGATGCGTTGTACCTATTGCCGGCCAACCTTCCCCTTCAACCTATCAATGTCCACGGCCCAGATAAGTTACTCCCAGGTCGGATGGCCAGTGAAATGGCCAACTACGGTGTAACCATACATCTCTGCGCTCTAGGTTTGTATCACCTCCTCTTTGTTTAAATAGTCAGAGAGGTACTGGCCAAGATGTTGCACCACAGTCGAACATACGGCCATGACATGGGAGTAGGGCCTATGCAGAAGAAGGGGCTTGTTGCAAGTGCATACGCAACTAGTGTGGCTTAGCGTGCACTTGTGGGTGATCCTCTCGCTGTTCGTCCCGCGGCATCCTTTATCCCTGCATATGATCTCAAACGAAGCTCCCTTGTGCCCATCTTGAATGCCCGGTGCAACTCTCCCTTCTTGCTCTTCTCCTCCATATACTTGGTGATCATGGCAGAGTAGAGTACTTTGTCATTTGCCATGGAGAGCGAATCGTTGTTGTTTCTGTCAGCAAAGTAGTTTGTGGTACCGCGGAGAATTGCCTCCACGATACCAACCAAAGGGAAGCACCTTGCGTCGCGCATGACACAATTGTACACATCGGCTAGATTGGTTGTCATGACACCATATCGAGCATCACCCCTGTCATGTAGCAGTGACCACTTCTCCTTAGGCTCGTACTCAATCCAGTCCGAGAAGCATTTTACCTGCGCCCCCGTCCTCCTCATCACACTGGGACCATCTGTGGATAGTTATGGCAATGCTTCGGGGGCCTGATCAGCGTTTGGGGCGGCTCTTCTCGTTGCTTTCCTTCTATGCGTCTGGGTCCGCTCATCCAGAATCTTCTAGAGTGCTTCAAACTTCCGTTGCTGATTCTGGTTCTGGTTGTACAACCGCTTGAACAAGTTCATCAAGTCCTTGTTGCGGAACTGCTTGTAGAAGTTTGCACCGAAGTGCCTCATGCACCACCTGCTCTGCAAATCCGTCCATGAAAGTGGTACGTTCTCTCATTGTTGTAGCTGAGTTATTGCACTTAGCAGATCTGCATGCAGATCATGTATGACGCATACGTTGGGACAACCCTATACAACAAAAATCCTCACGTTCTTTAGGAACTACAACCAGCTGTCCGTGTTCTTGCTTTCGACGAAAGCGAATGCCACATGAAAAACTTTATTGTTCTTGTCTGTCGCTACTGCAGTCAGTATCTGGCCCTTGTACTTTCCAGTCAGGAATGTGTCATCTACGCATAAGATTGGACGACAGTGCCGGAATACATTGATGCACAGACCAAAGACGAAGATGCTCGCTGCAGTACCCTCTTATTGGGCCACTTCGAATGCGTGGCGTCATGAATGTCGACATGAGTGACGGGATTCATGTCTTGTATGACTCAGAGTAGCCCAGGGAGGTTGTGGTAGGAATCCTCGAATGTGCCGAACCTTGATTCCAATACCTTATGTTTTGCCCTCAAAATCTTGACATAGCTGATTGTGCACTTGAACCTTACCTAAATCGTCCGAATGATGAATCATGGCTCAAAATCTAGATTATCCACGATCCCATCGTACATGAGGTTAGCGATGAAACCAGATGACAAGTTTCGGTGGGACTACACTGACTCAGCAACGACACATGTGTGAGGGACCACTACAGAGTACTTCTAGTAGGTGTCCCACTTAGGGTGAAATGCGTGCACTCACCAAGAGCACCCCTCTATGCCGCACTTCACGTCGTAGCATCTTGGGGTAGACTTGACGACTGTGACTGTGCGCCGCACTCACAAGGCCTAGAATTTGACCGCCTCCTGTACGAACTCCTTGCATTTGTACATAGCTTCTTACCTGACCTTAAGACCTCGCTCTAGTAGTACCCCCACGACACACGGGAGTCTTCGTTGACGATGAGGTTGCCGAACTGGTATGCGTTCCACTTGGATGGAACCGCCTGCTTGTCCACATCATCCTCGTCGTCGGATCATTCATCTTCTGACAATACATTGTAGTCCCAGTCTTCAAGATCCATCCTTTGTACTATGGCTTCCAGCTCCTCACCCTCGTCAGCAAGCTCAATAGCTTGCCTAACTGAAAGAGCTATTTCCGCAGGGTCTTCGTCGACAGCATCAGCAACTCCGAGAGTTTCGGCCACTGTGTGCGCCGCATTGTGGCTGGAGTCCCCGACTTTTTCTTCGGCATCACCAACCCTTCTTGTTCAGCCGCTGATCCAGAAGTGGGCTTGGCATAAACCTGGGCCAGAAGGACCAAATTCCACCCTCCCTCCTTTGCCATGCGTACATATGACTGTCATGACCTTGTTCCTTTTAGCTGCACTAACTCCCAATATGTGGGTTGTGCTACTCGGAGGGCAAGTCAACTCAATCTCAGATTATACACATCATGGTTCACTTGGAATATGTGAAACAACCATTGCATCACAGTGCCCCCCATATACGCCCCTCTGCTCTTAGCAGGGAGCACGGCCACCGATTGGAAATAATACAAATCAATCCCCTCGAGACCCTCTATAATTTGCCCCGGATCGTAGTAAATTTTGAAATAGGTGATGTCCGACATATTTGATGCACTGCACAATAAAAAACATTCCCACGATTAACCACATATCTAAAACTAGATTATCCACCGAAAAGTATTATGTACAACATACTGCACTACGTAACTGTACATCTAAAACTATGTAATCCAGTCGGTTAAAAAAAATTACTTGATAGGTAGGTAACCGGACGAGCAACGCTTCGCTAGCTTCTCTCATCCCCTCTACTCCTCTCCTGTCCCTCCTCTTTTTTCTGAACAAAAGTGAGTCATGTGCTGAATTTTAGGGTTTCAAGGGTGTTTTATAGGGGGATAGATTCCTGTCGCCAGTTGAACTAGCGATAGATACACTGTTCACTCCATGTCGTCAGTTGAACTGACGACAGAGAGTTGGACCGGCGACATGAGGTCAACAGGGTACATGTCGCCAGTTGAACTGACGATACTAACATGTCGCTAGTGCGACAGACACCTAGTTTTGTAATTTTTTAAGATGACTATATATTTTTGTAATTATCTTTTAAAATAATATTATTTAAAAAAAATTCAGTGGCTAACTGCTCTCACTGCTCACTCACTGTGTTCAAGAGTGGGTTGAAGGCTTTGAGCGAGTCAGCTGTTCAAACGTCGTTGCTATCTAATCCGGTGCTTCCGAGAGAGGGTCGTTGATTAGGGACGGACGGATTCTTTTTTGGAATAGTAATTGCGAGTGTACTGTTGAAATAAAGAGTTCACATGTTTTGGATCAAGCTAGATCGTCTTGACACATTCGCATCAAATCGAAACAATACTCCCTCACATTTTGTCACCAGCGCCACCTCCTTCCTCAGGAGCTTAAGCGGATAAAAAAAGTAGACAATATGCTCTATCAATACCATCCGTCATTGGGACCCTTGTCCGCAGTGTTGCTGGGAGAATCTTAACTCTTAAGAGTTAAGACATAACTACCCGTGCTGAGAGAATCAGGTACCGTTTCTTTCTTTTGAAATCCTCGAGGGATTCTAGCGGGTGTGATGGATCGCTGCAAAGCGTTTATTTATGCGATCACTGGTGCCGCGGCCAGCTCTGGCAGAGACAGCCCGGCGTCGTGCAGGCCCACGCGTCGCCAGTCCGCGGCGGACGGGCTCGCGATTCACCACCCCGCCCCACCCCAGTCTACGGGAGACTTGCTCGCGCACGGCAGCTTCGCGTCCCCAGGCCACGCACGCGGTCGCGGCCCATCCACCACTTCCATAGCGCAGCGCAGCTCAGCCCAACTTACACAACTTACCGTGTGTTGGGCGGCCTGCCTCGCCGAAAGCCCAGCCATCGTCAGGTCGTCTTATTGCCACGCGCGGGCTGGCTCCACCCAACCACCCACCCGTCCGCCGCGCCCGCCCGCGCTCCGTGCCGTTCGCCCCGCTGGCCCGCGCTGCGTGCCGTTCTCCACCGGGTCAGGTTCTTCTTTATTGGGAGTTTTCACGGCGGCACGGCCCCAAAATAATCCCACCCAGACACGACACGATACAGCCGTTGGACGTAGGGACGGCGACATTTCCCGTCGGGAAGTAGTGAAATATCTTTGTTTTTGAGGGAAGAAAATTTTATATTCCACATTCCTATCTCTGTCTTGAGATGCTATTTTCGTCTGTTCTCCGTCCTCATAGGATTGTTGGGGCTCCACAGAGACCTATACATAAAAATTGAATCTTGGCCTCTCTGCGAGCATGATAGTTACTTAAAATTGTCTTGATTGCGGCTGGCGCATACGCTCTAACGTCCTTCTTGCTTTTTGCAACTTCACTAGTATATGTATTCCCATCAAACAACACAGATGCAACAAACAGGGTTATGGACTCATCGCCCCTAACCATTCTGGATTAACTACAGAGTAAGAGAGTTGAGTGGCTTTTGTCTTAACAGTAAATTCATGAAGAATTAATTTGCAGAACACTATATCCTGACGGAAGAAAAATGAATGTGTATGTTAGATAGAGGCCAATTCCTTCATTTATTGCATGATTATTAAAATTATAAATTTCAAATGAAGAGAAAAATAAGATCCACAATGTTATAAAATGGGTATGAACATTCACATGCAATGCTAAAATGATAATGTTTTTATTTATTAATTAGCATTTGGAAAGTAAAGGATGCAAAAGAGATTATCGGGTTGTGTGGTAGTAGGCTAGTGGCTCACATGTTATAGAGTTATCGGAGACCCATACGAGTAGCGGAGATGAGGAGTAGGGGAATAGTCTCGGCCCCGCTTTACCCGATGGAGAATATTCGCATCTCCGTGTGGCCAGAAATAGCCCTAACTCCAACCCCTAATGGATAAATTTTCCGTCGAAGAACGAAAAATGAGGCTCCATTGCCATCCCTAGTTGGACAAGGGCTCAAGCTGCTAGCTCCGTAATCCATTCATCTTCATGGTTGTGAATGGAAGCAAATTCTCTGGTGCCCTCCCCCACCCCTCGCACGGCCTCCCAATAGGCGGCGGATGCGGGGCTCTCGCGGAGGTCTCTATAGGATTTATTTTCGTTATGGATGGCTCGGCGCGAAGCGAAAAGATCGTAGCTGAAGGACGTCGCGCGTGCCGGCGGCGTCAAGCACGCGCGGGCGGGCGGGCGGTCAGATGAGGATGCCCACTAGCTAGCTCCACCGTATTCCGCTGCTCCTACCGGGCGACGGCAACGACGACTAGTCGCGGTCGCGTGTTGCTACACGCAGACGGTCCAATTGATGCACAACCAACGTACCGCATAGGCACAAACTCAGTATAAGTATCACTGAAAGATAGATGTCCTTGGGATCTTGTGAAAAAGCCAATTGAACGCTTTTGTTGACTGGAGTACACACAAGAAAGAAAGAAAGAAAGCGGCAGCTCCTCTCAACCATCGGCTGCCACTTGAATCCGCGGCACCCGGAATAAAAACTCGTCCTCTTTGGACGGATGGTCTGGTAAAGGGCGGGCTTTATTAGTTTTACCGCGTCAAAAAAAAAATCGAAATGTCAGGCCGCCCAGCCGTGCAGGGGGAGGACGAGTGAACACGTGAAGGATTAGTGCAGACTATGAACATCTGTATCCTCCTGGCAAACACCTCTTTTGGGTTCTCTTTACATGCTCCTCTCGTGTATCAGTGTATGCACGTCCTCACCTCGCATTTTTTTTTCCCTCTTCCAAACTTTGCTTATTCCTTCACCTTCACCTTCACCTCACCCTTTATATGAAAACTTTTCATTACATGTGACTTTAGCGTGTTAATGCGAAGATGGCTAGCTAGATGGCCTGCACATTTGCACAGCTAATATTGTTTCATCTGTAACTAGTGATTAGAGTATGTTTCCTAGATGATTCCTATTTGTTTTGCAATCAAGTATTATTAGAGTTTGGTTTCGACACATTTTCCAACTTGAAATAAACCTAAACTCACTATTTTCTTTTGTATGTATATTGGGGCAACAACAAAAAAAATTCCCAAACTTTTTGTGGTTGGATCAGAGTAGTGTAGTAGCTTCTTTATCACCAAAATTTTCAACTTCTTAGCACTATACTTCTATATTTTTTCTTCTTTCTCTAATGGTAGTTATGTTGTACTTTCTTAGTGTAATTGCCATGTCATTCCATGATGGAATAAATCAAGCCCATATCTTGGCTGCATATCTAGTGCACAAGCACCATTTGGTGCACATATACAAAAACTTTTAGTTTGGGTATCAAATTAGCATAAAAAATTCTGAAAAAAAATTCTAGATGTAATTTATGGTGTTTTGTTCCACCCTTTAAAATTTGAAGTTCAAACTTAAAGTATGTTAGAAGAAACAAAAAAGAGAAATTTCGACATATGATAGATCAAAAGCAAAGGGAAAAAAAGGCAAATATTCTTATTCATAAGAAACTTCTTTTGGTTTTTCTAACATACTTTGAGTTTGAACTTCAAATTTTAAAGGGTGGAACAAAACACCATAAATTACATCTAGAATTTTTTCAGAATTTTTATCTTAATTTGATATCCAAACTAAAAGTTTTTACATATATACACCAAATGGTGCTTGTGCACTAGATATGCTGCCCATATCTTTGCCTTGAAGAACAAAGGAGGGAAAAAAGGCCAACGTGAGAAATTGGAGGGTAAAATGGGAATCGCGAGAAAAGAACCACACTAACGACTTCCTCCTCCTCTCTTTCCCACTCTCGAGTCGTCGTCTCCGTTCCAGTCTCCAAAAAGCAAAAGAACACCAAGAAACAACAAGCCCACACGCCAATTCGGAATTCTTCTCCGGCCTTTCACCCCGGGTTCGCCCCCACGCGGCTGGCGATTCCGCCTGGCCGTCTGCCCGCGCGCTCCGACCGGCTTCCTGCCGAGGTGAGTTCCGCCTCGGCTGACGCCCGATTCGCTCCCAAATCGCCCAGCTCGGGCGGCGGTGCGGTTTTGCTTGATTACCGTTGGTTTTGGCGCGATTGGTCGGTAAATAGTTGGTTTTCGCGTCACAATTTGTTGGTTCGTTGCGCCTGATTGCGGAATTTTGGAGGGAGGAGCGTTCGAGTTGGGGAGTGTTTGGAGAAGCTTTCGTGTTTTTAGGAGGAAAGACTTTAAATCTTGGGTGTTTTATAGCTGTAATTTGCGCAAAATGGGTAACGTTCTCATTTTTAGTAGGAAAGTTGTATCTGTTTTTTTATGGAAATTTTTGTGTTCTTGGTTGTACAAAGAAGTGATTACTGTATTTTCAACCTAGAATTACATGCTGTATATATTTGATAGCTCACTTCATAAAGTTCATCTTGTTGTAGTTGTAGAGCTAATGGGAGCGAACAAGAGGGCATTTCTTGCGTGAGGATGGGCAATCTGCAGCAGCTCAAATATTAGCATTGGTTTTTTTGACATGACCGAGGGGCCAAGGTTTCACGGTATGATTGGTGGCGGCGGCAAGGGAATGCAAGACAATGAGATCAATGGCTTCTACAACATGCCCTATTACCATAAGATTGGGGAGGGCTCTCACATGTCCGTGGATGGCGCTGACAGCTTCAACCTGGCCAATTGCGCCGGTGGTTCCATTGCCATGTCAGTGGACAACAGCAGTGTGTGCTCGAACGAGTCCCGCACGGTCATACTTAAGCACCCAGGCCTCCGTGATGCCCCAACTGCAAGCTATTCGGTTGGCAATAGCGTCTTCCGCCCCAACCGTGTGGCTGCGCACACGCTAAATGAGGATGCATTGGCTCGGGTTTTGATGGACCCGAATCATCCGACGGAGATACTAAGTAATTACGAGGAGTGGGCCATTGATTTGGGGAGGTTGGACATGGGGGTTCCTTTTGCCCAAGGGGCCTTTGGGAAGCTGTACCGGGGAACATACAATGGAGAAGATGTTGCCATTAAGCTGCTGGAGAAGCCTGAAAATGACCCGGAGAGAGCACAATCGTTGGAACAACAATTTGTGCAAGAAGTTATGATGTTATCTAGACTGAGGCACCCAAATATTGTAAGGTTTATAGGGGCGTGCAGGAAGTCGATCGTGTGGTGCATTATTACTGAGTATGCAAAAGGTGGCTCAGTCCGGCAGTTCCTGGCAAGAAGGCAGAACAAGTCGGTGCCTTTGAGGTTGGCTGTGAAACAGGCATTGGATGTAGCCCGGGGAATGGCCTATGTGCATGCCTTGGGATTTATCCACAGGGATCTGAAGTCAGATAATCTACTAATTGCAGCAGACAGGTCCATTAAGATTGCTGACTTTGGAGTTGCTCGTATCGAAGTGAAAACTGAGGGGATGACACCAGAGACAGGAACCTACCGCTGGATGGCACCGTAAGTTATATATTCCCCTTCCTGACTGTTTTCCTGTGTAGATATTTCTTGATATCATTGTATCCATGGTGGTTCGACATTTAATTTATTTGCATATGCCAACTCCTGTATTGGCTCATGAGAGTGGCACTTACAACTTCTGACATGCAGAGATTTAATTTTTGTCACAATTTACATGGATACTCTAATTGTATGTGCCGACTTTTTATAAAACTCAACTATACATGCTACATAGCATTTTCCCTGAATCAGTCGAATTTTAGTAAAATGGAACTATCGACTATGCAATGCCATCCTGATTTGTCATCTGACTAACAGTCTTCCGTTGCATCCTGTATCAGTTGAACCAGGTTAGTGGGATTGAGCTTACAAGGTTACACAAGCCATAGCGGGTAGATGGACCTTATAATCATTAATGAAGTAGGTCTTTCAACTAGGGTACAATGTATGGCTCCATCTTAGTTCAAACTGAAATATTGCCGAGTTGTCAACTAATTTCTCCACAGTGGGATAAGGTGACTATACCAGTAACGTAACTAACAAATGATGTTCCCCTTTTGCTTGTGTGGATTAAATTTTCTTTGCTTACATGAAACACACTAGTAGCAAGTTGCTTGTGTAATTGTGATTTTCTCAACAAGAATTCAGCATTATACTGTGCATAGAGTTGATGAGCTCGTGGTTGTTTTTTTTTCTTCAGGGAAATGATCCAGCACAGACCTTATGATCATAAAGTTGATGTCTATAGCTTTGGGATTGTCTTGTGGGAGCTTATAACTGGCATGCTTCCTTTCACAAACATGACAGCTGTTCAGGCGGCTTTTGCTGTTGTAAATAAGGGTGCTCGTCCGGTAATCCCACAAGATTGCCTACCTGCTCTAAGCCACATCATGACTCGTTGTTGGGATGCGAAGCCTGAAGTTCGCCCACCATTTACCGAGATCGTCTGCATGCTTGAGAGTGCCGAGATGGAGGTCATGAGCAATGTCCGTAAAGCACGCTTCCGTTGCTGCATTTCTGAGCCCATGACCACCGACTGAAATTAGAGCAGGCTATATGATCACAACGGAGATTAGAAGAGAAAGCAAGGAAGAATGAAGAAAGAGGCAATCTCAATGTATTCATTGTTACCAGTGCATGAGGTCTGTGCCTCTACAGAAGTCCCTAGGCTTCGAGCTTCTGTGTTGTTGCAGTCTATCTTGTGTTAAGTTGCACAGCCCAAGTAATATCTTCTGAACTATAGAAGTTGCCTTGTATGTTAACAAGATCTAATGGAGCTTTCCTATGTTAATAACATCAGCTTGCTCTTGTACTCGCACAAGTTTGTGCTTTGCATTTGTGCACCCTTGTTCTTCAGTGTCAACCGACATTTCGTCAATTTTTTGTGGTGCCTTGCCTGTTGCTTGGAGATTGTACTGCCATTGTTTGCACCCCAGATTGATATGATTCTTGCTTGGTTATATGTCTTTTGGATTAATCATTATATGTTGCATAGTCAAAACATATGCTCTTGGTCCATATTTGTGTGCAGCGTACGATACTCGGAGAATTTTTGACATATGAACAATTGGGCTGGTGGTTTCTCTTTGGAAATCACATGTTAGAGTTGTATAGTGTTATGTCTGGCTGTTTTGACTAAGACAAAAAATCTCAGCCACATACTCATCTAGTTCAGGCAGATTTATATGAAGACAACCGTGATGGTGACTCGGTTCTGCATCTAGTCCCAAGTAGTTGTTTGATTTGTTTGCTTTGAGACAAGATCATTTTCTTTACTTGGAATTATATTATTAAATTGTTCTTTGATGATATGTGGGTGCACGTTCTAGGGAACAAATTAGGTTGTTCTTTTCTCCCTGCACAACGTGGCAAATTGGTGTTATTTGCAAAACAATTATCAAATTATTATAGGATCATAACCATACATCTCCTCTAGTTCTTGCTGTACTAGTAGTTGAAGCTACAAGTGCAATGGCTTGCCAGGAAGATTTTTTTTCTTCTAAGGCATGAGTTGAACCATTCTAATCCTGTCACCAATGAAACAAGAACACTTCGCAAACAAAATCATGTCCAGATTCGTCAATAATGGTTTCAAAGCGAACCAACAGTTGACAGTAGCGTTGTACAATGGAAAATAACAATGTCACACTCAACAGTTTGGAAAAAGGCACATCGGAAAAAAATAACAGAAAAAAAAGGTCAACCACAGGATGGAACTGCATAGTGCATACTGAACACAAGCTGGCCTTCACTCAGTTCATCTTAGTTCAGGGATGACCAATAAACATGTAGGTAACATTAACAGTGAGATTTTGCAATCTGGTAGTTGACAGAAGCAATTCTTGCATAAGCTCAGGGCTACCTTAGTGGCTACTGATCCAAATCAACAAGAGGCTTGTCCGATTCACGCATTAATTTATCTGGTTTACACCGAAGAGGGTGGACTCATAGCCATTGCTGCTGGCATCCATGGTAAAACGAACGAGCTGAGACGGTGGTGCTATAGGCAGTCCTTCAGCACAAGATGCTGAAGCAGAGTTCCCTCCATGTGATAAAGGAAGGTCCCGGCTGTTTTGGCTGGCACCGGTGAATTGGATAAGACAAGATGCTTGTTGTACAGGATCAGATAATCCACAAGAACTAGCTGACAGAAGAGAGAGGGCACGCTGAAGATCCAGTGCTCCATCTAATTTTGAAGCAGTTAAAGATGCGTCTGAACCTGCAGAATCAATCAATCAAAGCATGTGATTCTCTCATCAAAGTCTGGACAATGAAGAACATCAAAATATTGGTAGCAGAGATGTCTGAAATGGGAAACGAAAATTATGTGGCTCATATGCATTTGAGATATATTTCAGGAAACCAGTTACAATGGAGCAGATATTGCCAACAAGCATACTGCAGTATGTTCGGTAGTACGTTACAAACTAGTCCTCCAGTATTCAGGGCCTTGGAGAATAAACATTCCAAGGTGAAATTTAGGAGTTCCTAAGCTGACTTCTGCATATTATCGTTTGCAATGCCATCATTTTGTCAGATGGGAACCACTTCTCAACCCAAAAGATCTACAGCTGTCTGACATCACACAACGCACATTAAATAGCTGTCTAGCAACAAGATCACTATTGAATGTAGCTTCGAATATCGAATGTGTGATTTTAGACACAATTGTTGCATCAAAATTTGTGGTAATTTAGGAATTATAATTGCTACTTCAGATGCTCTGGATTGTTACCTACCGATGGATCCATATGTATCAGGCTATCAGCCATACTAAAAACCCAAGCAATACAGTCCAATGTAGGAGCAAGTTGTTCCAATGTAATATTCATACCAATACCTAGTCATGTCGTAAGCAGGAAATTTTGAGAAAACTCCTATGTATATTGAAGTATAGCAGACTGAAGTTTATATGTCAGGATTAAGAGAAAAAAGGGCTAGTATATGCCAATATTGATCTAGGACTTTGATCAAATCACATCAGGCAACACAACTCCACAAAACACAAATTTTGCCAGATAAAATCTTGTGCAAAATCTCCTTGTTTTTTCTCTGACATTCCATTTGATTGCCTACAATGATATAACCAAGCAATATTCTATTTTCCCCCTAATTCTTAAACCTAATGCCATCATGTGTTCAGATCCAAGACCAACAAATACATATAACAGCCTAAACTAGAATAGTTTTGTTCCTGTCATAGCTATGCTGCAAATGTATATATTTTCCCCTGGGTATACACATTTCTAGAGAAAAGAATCGTGCATTCCCATAATTAACATCTAAAAGGTCAGTACGAAAAGAGTCATGGTAAGGAGTTATTTGTTCCACCTAAAATTCTAGTAAGTCTAAGCTAAATCCTGTTGGAAACTATAAAGACCTGTGAACAAAAGGACTTCAAAGTAATCCTGTAATCATAAGATCCCCATATGCCCAAGAATTAGTGGAGGTGAGTGAAGGCTAAAAAAAAAATCTTCCTCACTGTTTTGGGGTAAAAAACTGAAACCACATTTTTTAACAATGCTACACGGTTCCAACTTTCCAAAACAGAGGACCCAGAATGTGCATCTGGAACACTATAAATTTGAAACATTTCAAAGATTTAAGACTCTTTTTTAGTAAATAAATGTGCTGAAGCACCTAAGAAAGTAGACAGCAGCTTCTTCATTGATGTATACATTTCTGCAGTAGCTACAAAATATTTGGGAAACCATACCTTTCATTGGTAACAGCTCATCTATGTCATGACTCAGTGTTGGAAGAGCATTGGATAGATGAGATTTATCCAAATGAACTTGTCCATTGGTTGTCCCAACTTTAGTTGATATTTCTCTTATTTCCTTCACACGGGGGAGCTTGAAGTCACATGGGCTGTCCCATGGAGAAGGAGAATATGCGAAAGGCCTTACATGGCTAATTGGAGCTTTGTTCCAGACAAAACTTATTTGTTGCCTATCATCTGCAATGGGCAATGGCATTTAAATTTGAGGTGAAGAAAAACATTTAATTTGATAAAGAGGTAAAGGTACACAAGAATGTAACTGACGCTTCAACATCTGATATATTGACCGGCATAAGATAATTTCTGACTAATCATGATATTATCAAAGCTTACAACCAAGCATAAAAGAACAGTAATCTCACGCCATGTATCGAGTAAGGAAAATGTAAATATTTCATAATTACCCACTTAAGATGCGAATAAATTACCAAATAACAATGATGATGGCAGCCTTGCAGATGCAAAGGAAAACGCATCTGGCTGCGGCTTTCGTCGACGAGCATTGTGATCAGACAGTCGCCTCCTGCAGCTCCTCTTCTTCTGATCAAACTCCGACAGAGCATGGAACCTTAATCACCAAAACCCAAGCAATCAGCAAAACCACATACTGCACAGGCTAACTACCATCTAAAAGTGTGCATAGAAGTGAAGCCTCCACACAGTAATTGAATCACAGCTGCACATCAAAACAGAATTTGATCCCAAAAATACACATACGCAGGACAAGAGCCATACCAAAACTGGAAACACGCATTGCACAGCCATTTACCCATGCAGTACGATTCTCAACAGGTACACAGTACTAATTGTGGAAAAAAAGAGAGGCATATTTGCTTCCCAAATTGGGAAACAAGACCGTACGAAAAACCAACCACTCGCGCAGTCTTACATGCCGTACTCGCAGCACAAGATAACCACAAAACTAAAGCGCCAAACTTTTCACAGACCACTAACGATAAGCACATAAAAACACAAGATTGCACGGGTTAATCAACTAATTAATCACGCAATTATAGCATAGCGCGATACATCCTGGTCTAAGAAAGGGCGGAAATTTGCAGAAAGTAATCGCTGAAAGACACAAGCTTGTTGAGGCTTTGCACTTCCAGAATTCCAAGAAAAGAAGGGCGCAAACTCTCGCAAAGCAATCGCAGGAAGGAGCGAGTTTGCAGCAGAGCAGCTAGAGCACTCGAAGACAAGAACAGTACAGCTCCGGAGAGCAACCAGAGGCAAAATAACACGACTACGGCGACCAAAAGCACACCCACCGGCTGCACTGCTGGCAGAAGCGGCGCTCCTGGCCGGCGACGACCACGCGGGGGCACTTGGTGTGGGCCTCGCAGACGCGGTGCTTCCGGTGGTATTCCTTCGCCGAGCCCAGTTCCACCCCGCAGCCCTCGACCTGGCACCTCACCTTCCCTCCGCCGCCGCCGCCCTCCTCCCCCTTGGCCCGCTTCTCCTTCCCGCGCCTTCCCGCCGCCTCGCCGGACGAGTCCGGCACGGCGGCGTCGCCCCAGTCCCAGAGGAGGGGAGGCGAGGAGGGGGAGGTGGGCTTCGGGGCCGTCCACTCCATGGGGGATGGGGATTTGGTTGGTCAATTTGGGATTTGGGGATCGAAGAGAGGGGGAGAGGAGATGAACAGTGTGAACTGTGGAGAAGAAGAGAAGAACTGAAGAAGAGACGGGAAGAGAATTGGAATAGAAAAAGGCAAGTCTTTTTTATTTGGGTTCCTTTTTCTCTTTTTTCCGGAGCGTACTAATGGCTTTTCTTGTTTGACATTTTGGCTAAATGGCAATGTTCCGGCCTATTTGCAAATGTGGTTTTCCTTGTTTGGTATTTATAAATATGACAGTCTGGATGAGCCTCACATCGCTTCGTGTGTAATTCCGGTCGCCCCTAGCCCAGAGAGAGTTTGTCCGTATGGTGCATATGCGAACATGCCAAAATCTGTGCGCCCCCGCCCGCTTGCTTCTTCACTCGACACGTGTCTCATCCGAACTCCCACCGCCTGGACAGCATTGTGTCCGCATGGCCATCGCCCGGGCATAGGCGTGTCCGTATGGCCACCGCACGGACAAAGGCATGGCCACCGCACGGACAAAGGCGGCCACCACTCGGACAAGGCGCATCCGCATGCCCACCACCTGAACAAGCCGTGTCCGCACAAGTGTTGCCTGGAGTAGGGTTGTTATTCTCCTCGGAGAAGGCCCGAACCTGTATAAAATTCATGTGTCATTCTCTGCATGGTTTTATATTCAGGAGTCCTTCGAATCAAACAATCATACGTAGGATCGGTTCTAGATCACTAATAGTTGGCGCCGACTGTAGGGACCTTCCGGTGATTCCTTGTCAACAAATTCTCTTTTTTTTTCCTAATGCTTCCATGACAGGAGAGTGGAACGAGGAGAATTGGTTCGACTTAGCCGACTACACAGACATCGACATGGATGTCAGCTTCGACTACGAGCCGAGTATCATTTCATCCGATGGTAATGTCACCTCCAGAAATCATTCGCCAGATTGAGGAGACCATGCCACCGATGGAGTTAAGGAGGGATTCTTTTCCCCCATAATAGTACATCCAACTGAGGGACCAGTTTTCTCAGAGGGCAAGGGTTTATCTGATCACAATAAGGACTACAGAGTCCCCCCGAATCAAACAATCATACGTAGGATCGGTTCTAAATCACCAATAGTTGGCGCCGACCGTGGGGACCTTCTGGTGATTCCTTGTCAACAAATTCTCTTTTTTTTTCCTAATTCTTCCATGGCAAGAGAGTGGAACGAGGAGAATTGGTTCGACTTAGCCGACTACGCAGACATCGACATGGATGCCAGCTTCGACTACGAGCCAAATATCATTTCATCCTATGGTAATGTCACCTCCAGAGATCATTCGCCACATCGAGGAGACCATGCCACCGATGGAGTTAAGGAGGGATCCTCCCCCCCCCCATAATAGTACATCCAACTTAGGGACCAGTTTTCTCAAAGGGCAAGGGTCTATCCGACCACAATAAGGACGGCAACTAGGCAGGCTCACAACATGACGAGGGTTCTCCCTCCGAATATTCGAGTCCACCGGAGGCAGTCCGACCTAGCGAGGCAAGTCCTAAAAGCCATCATTCCGAGACTCCATTAGCATCCGATGGTCGTAACTCTGCGGTCACCCTCACAGAGGATGTGTGGGGGGGGGGGGCACCCTGTTCCCACGAGTTCGACCACACGTTCGTAGAGCTCACCTGCGGCTACAAACGGTTATAACCCAAAGTTCCTCTTCTTGGAGGAGTTTACTCCAAGTCATCAGACGGTGTCATTTAACCACTCTTCAAGCCCGGAGGCCTCAAGCGCAAGTGAAGGTCATATACAGGAGGTCTTCACCCTCCACTCAGATCATGATCTCTCTCCTAGAAGCAGACTTGAGGATAGTCCCCACCGATCACACCGTACGACCCCTCGTGGCAATGATAAGGATGCCTCCAGCAATAAATGGGATCAGCACTCTGATGAGCGTAGGAGAAATCCTCGAAATAATAGCACTCCATTGAGGCAAACTCAAGGGTCAGATATAGATGATCATAAGAAAATCCGAAGAAGAAGAATTGCAGCTCAGAGAAATTTGTTTGGACGCGTTCAATATCAATCGGAGGAAGCTCGGGAACTCCAGCACATAAATGATCTACTCGAGAACCCAACTCAACATATCACACGAGCGCTAGGGTACGACCTCTTCGCTGAAGAGATCGCGCGAAGGCTTCGAAGCACGATGGCGAGACTTGAACATCCTCCCTGACATCATTCTAGAAGTCGTAGCGGTACAACTCCATTGATCACTAGTCATTCAACAACTCGCCTCATGGAGATCGGCGCGACAACAGGTTACATCGTTCCTCCTAAACTTAACTCTAGTCAGAGAAGAGTTCTTTAAACGTCTCACGATCGACAAGCTCCCAAGGGAGGTGATCGTTCACCACTCTGGCCCAGAAATCTGCAACGACAGATGGAATACGAGGAGTATTACCCTCGTAGAACTGAGACCTATCATAGGTTGGGTCCACCTACGACTGGGTATCATCGTCTACGATCACCTGGTGATATCAACCCTTCTTTTCTACAGAGCAGGCGATATGATGTCATTACCATATGTCAGACATTCTCGCCTGATCTCCGAGCTGTTCGTTAGCCGCCGCGGTTTCGACCGGTGAACATGGAGAAATTTGATGGATTACAGAATCCCATTGAATTCCTTCAAATCTACACGACCACTGTCTGAACAGCAGGAGAAGGAGAGCACGTCATGGCGAATTACCTTCCAATTGTGCTCGAAGGGTCCGCTCGATCATGGTTTTTAAATCAGCTACTCAAGTTGATCTATTCGTGGCAGCACCTCTGCGGCCTATTGCTAGCCAATTTCCAAGGCACCTACAATTGTCGTGGAAAGGAGGATGACCTGTACACGATGAGACAAAATGACCACGAGACCTTATGCCAATTCATCAAGCGTTTCAGTCAGGTTTGTAATTCGATTTCAGAGGTTTCTAACTCATTTGTTATCAGAGCCTTTAAGTAGGGAGTCCGCAGCAGAAGGATCACAGAAGACATCATTTTGAATCCTCACAGCTCTTGTTCTTTGAGCTCTTGAGATAGCCGTCGAGATGTATCTTCTTTGAAGTAGTCGAGTGGAACAAAACCATCGATCGAGATGACAATACTCCTCAAGAAGCAGGTGAAAGCAGCAAAAAGAAGGATAATGTCAGGACCCAAACAAAATGCAATTCTGGAGCCTCTGTGTATAATGCACTAGTCTAGGATCTCGCTAATGCACACAGTGTCAACATAGATGAATATTGATCCACACAATATGAAATAATACCATAAACGAGTAATTTGATTAACAAATAACCATTTTGATCTTATAGTCGAGTTTATATTTATTAAGCCTCACAGGGCTGGCAATAGAGAAATAACAGCAGCGGAACAAAACTAAACTTCAACGGAATCCTATCAATTCGCCACAGGCAACCGACTGGGATTAAGACCTAACAATTAACACATTCGTAGCCCAAGTCGGCGTGAGTACAGCCTTGAGAAGTTCTGACCACGAACACGTAGGGGCCAATGAGGCTGGGCAGTGGGTAAGGCGCAAGGCGTGGTGGGCTAGAGATCGAACGAGGAGGAGAGTGCGCAGCGAAGCAGCGCCGACCAGAGCCGAGCCGCACGGGCAGGCCATGGCCGCAAGGGAGTGCAGGGAGGCGCGATGTGCAGGGGCCAAGCCGGTGGTAGGGCGCGGGGCCAAGCACGGCGACGGCGGCGCCAGGGGGATACGACGCTAGGGGAGAGAGAAAGGCCGAAGGGAGAAGGCGCTAGGGGAAGAAATTTTCAGCCGAAGAACTCACAGAGAAGAAAGCAATGGAGGAAGTAGAGAAAAACAAAGAAGAAGAAGGGAATGGAGACCAAGTGCTGTCGGCCGAATGAAGATAAGGTGGAGAGAGAATAGAGGTTAGGTGGGGATTAACTAAAAAGATAGAAAAATAAGAAAAGGGGAGAAAAGTTAGGAAAATGGTATAAGAGTAAATTTGTAGGGAGGATTAGTAGTAATAACTTTAGATGAACACCAGTATTAATAAGTATCGGCACTGTTTAATTTTTTGGACCAAACGGATTTAAATCAACCGCGTACGGATAAATAGTCATAGACCAGATCGATAGAAAAAAACAGCGGAAAATATGTAAAATTAATCTGATACTATTTAGCAAAATTAATCTCCAATATAACTCATTAAATAAGACTAACTATCTAAAGCATTAGAAAATAATTTAAGCAAGATAAAGTAATTAAATTAAGCAACACTGACGTAAAATCAATTAAGCATATTTGCATACGTAAAATTGAATAACCCTAGTTGCATGGAGGTATGTGTAGTATTTTATTTTCATATGATAAAATGCAAGTGTAGGCAACTTCGATCCTAGAGCTAGTAGACCGTAGAACAACTGCAGTTGAGGAGTGCTAACATAACGGAGGGATCTGAAAAATGTTATTAAAATTAAAATCTGCTAAAAAGAAAATCAACAAATTAATGTACGCATAATAGAACCAAAAAGAAACTATGTATGTATGTATGTATTTATTTATTATTCACGTCTATCATATAATTGCAGAGGGCGAACCAACGCAGGCGGGTGTAGTTGATCCGGAAATCGCAAACGCTGATCTTTTCTACAACTTAGAAGGCAAGCTTATCTCTTGAACACCAATATAGTTATATTAAATATAAACTGTATATTGTTGTATCATATATATACATGCATCAAAACTATGTCTCAAAATCAAATTGGATAAAAGAGATGAGAAATGAGAAAAGGGCGGTACAGCTGGGGAGAGCTGACGTACTGCAAGAGTTAATATTATGGCTGGTAAAGGGGGCCAGTGGCAGGAAAGATATGAGGAAAGAGTTGGGACCCTTTACATATGGGTAATATATAAGGACCAACCAAACTCTTACTCGGATTAGAGGCCGTATTTAAGTGCCAACCATTTTCCCATTTCGGCGGGCAGAAAATGCTACCTTGTTACGTGATTATCCTCTCCACAACAGGTAAGTAATATATGGATGATGAACTTCGAAATTTGGTAGGGAAAGTCCTAAGTCGAGGAATCTAGTACGCTATAGTACCGCACGCGATTGGAGTGTTAGGCGAGGAGGAGAGCCGCCTGACCAACATTCTGAGGAACAAAGTGGATGATAGAATTCAAGACAGCGAAAAGTAATGGGTGGAGACTTAATCACGTAACCTCAAAAACATTATGTATTCTGGACTCGAACCCACATCAAAGGAAATGTAGGTGACCTAGCTCAGAGAGAGCTCATAATAGCTATGGGTAAAATTGTACAAGCTTGCGCAGTGCTATATAAAATCATGAATTCATGCCTGTCTCATGGATTGGAGTCTACGCGAACCGCTAGGGGTCTATCTTCTCTCTGAGTGACTAGTAGTCTTTTCAGGATTAAAACTTGCTACCTAAAGTTTTGATGAGTTATATATTTTCATAAAAAGAGATGAAATAGAAAATGTGATAATGAACAGAGATGAGTCATCCAGTGCATTTTTTCTATTAATGCTTGCTGAGTACACTAGTACTCAAACTTGCTATTATTTTTCTTTGTTAGATCTGTTGGACCGAAAAGGCGTCTAGAGGGGGGGTGAATAGGAGCACGCTCACTTTTTCATTTTGATTGGATTCAACACCAATGTCACTCCAATAGCTATGAAAACTATGAAGATCAATCTACAAGTATAGCGAAAGCCTTGTATTGAATCCTAATAAAAAACCCCCAAGCACAGCAATAAAAAACACTAGGATGTGCTGAAGATAGGGAAATTGGTAATACCTCTATTCATGGGCGGTATTAACAATTATCGGTAATGTCGGTGTTTTAGAACCGATCTTACGTAAAGATTGTTTGATTTGGGGGGTCTCCTAGAATGGAATCACGCAGAGAGATTGACACGAGTATTTTTATACAGGTTCAGGCCTTCTCCGGGGAGAATAACAACCCTACTCCTGTGTGTGTACGATATTGAGTGTATCTTGTACAATCGGGAGAAAAGACTAAGACTATTACAAAAGATAGTGCCTGTCTTCCCGATTGCTTGCTGTGTTCTCTGATTGCCCTCCTTTCTTCTCTGATCGCCGCCTCTATATAGTCATGAAGGAGTAGCCATTTCTCCAAGTGAAGAGGCGCCTCATCATGTCCTGTAACGGGCGCATGTTTGCAGTAATCACCGGAGTGTTAACTCCTTCATGCCGCCTGGCAGTTATTTGTCAGAGATAATGGGGTATTACGTGCTATTACTCTGTAGAATAACAGCGTATGTTGACTCAAGGTAGTTAGGATCGCGATCCAAGTCTTAAAGTCTTACGACTCTACGAACCCACGACAGCCTGTCGATCCAAGTCTTACTGCCGATCCGATCCTACTCAAGGTCGGTAGGATCGCGATCCTACTCTTAGAGTCTTACGGTTCTCTGAACCCACGACGACTGTCGATCCAAATCTCATTGTCGATCCTACTCGTAGAGACTTAGGGCAATTTTTTAGAGGGCGGGCTTTGGCGATATTTTGTTTTAGAGCAAAATTTGTTGATATTAATTTCTCGAGAATGAAACTATAAATAAACAAGGAGCATGCAAAATATTGTATCGAGGTGGTAATGCTAGTACAAATATCTATATTATGGCATGAGCAATCTTGAGCTTGATAATGATAAGCTCTTTTTATTCCTGGAGTATGTCTAGCTACTTTTAAGGAACATGC
The DNA here is from genome assembly GCA_036346405.1 of Phyllostachys edulis. NCBI lineage: Eukaryota > Viridiplantae > Streptophyta > Magnoliopsida > Poales > Poaceae > Phyllostachys > Phyllostachys edulis. The sequence continues at coordinate 10,575,597 of CM070547.1, read as the reverse complement.
AAGTGGTAAACCATATAACAATCATACAAACTTATAGTATAGATGTTAAATATGTGTATTTTTACAAATCCGTAGAATCGCCGATTCTACGATTCGATCCTACCGGAGGCAAATCGATCCGACTCGGGATCTCGACTATGACTACCTTGATGTTGACTGCTTGGATTCCTTAATCAATTGGACCCACTCGTCTGTAGGTTTTATTGATCATAAGGTGGTCGTAGCTACCTGGTCGTAGAAGAGCTTACGACTATGGGGTGATCATAAAATAACTTACGACTGGATAGTGATCGTAGAAGAACTTATGACTATAAGGTAGTCGTAGCAAGACTTACAACTATGGGGGTGGTTGTAGAAGAACTTACGACCACCTGGTAGGCTTCTCCCTTGTAAATATAAGGGGGTATACGTAGGGACCACATGACATCATATTTACCCATAATAAGAATTATAGATAAAAGATAAAATGAGGATTATTAGATCCTCGTCATCTAGCCCCCCAGCTTCAAATGAAAGTAACTTACTTGGTAAAGGAGTCATAGATGGTCCTATGACCACGAGAGGGTCGTGGAGAGATGGTCGAAGGAAAAACTCTTCAACATTTGTACATCACTTTGACCAAGAATATACTTGGTCAAGAAGGTTACTTACGACTATCAAATAGTCGTAGTATGGTGATCGGAAGTAAAACCTTTCCGATTGATATTTTATTTGGCCAGAAAGGCTTGGCCAAGAGAGTAATTTTGCTTGAGGTGTAAAAACGAACCTAATTTTCTTGGGTAGACAAACTTAGAGAATCGCAATCGACTCTTATATGTCTGTCTGTTGGAGCGGTTCTCGAAACAGTGGCAACCCTTGGGTTTCCACACTTTCAACCCAAGCATATGGTTATAAATACTTACTGGGGGGGTGAGACTTGGGTTTCTACTTTTCCCCAAATCGCTCCCACTGTTCATCGAGTTCTTACCTTCTCCACCACCAACCCAATTGTACTTTCTCCTAAGACCTTCCTTAATCCAAAAACCTCCCCTCTCCGAGAGAGATGGCGAACGATTTCGAGTGGGCGAGTCGGAGATGGATCTTGTGAAGATTCAAGCCTTGGTCGTACGGGAAGATTCCAGAGAAGGTTCTTGTGAAGTGGATTGCGGCGGTTGGGCAGCATTGGCCGTCGGGAGAGATTGGGCAAATCCCCGTCTTCCAGGCGTATTGTGAGTGTGGCCTTCGATTGCCTGCATGCTCACCCTTTTCTCACACTCGTACTCGAGCACTTTGGGGTGGAATTAGTGAACCTCGGTCCTAATTCTATCACAATGCTAAGTGTATTCGTGTATCTGTGTGAGGCATACTTGGGAATTCCAGCAGACCTCGAGCTCTTTCAATATTTTTATGGAATGGCTCGACAATCTGGGATTGCTGGAAGTTATGGTCTGAAGCTCCATGACGGGAAGTCGAAGGAGTATATTCAGATATTTACCCAGTCTTCGTGGCCGGGATGGAGGAAGATGTGGTTTTACTGGAAAACCACCCAAGATGACAGCTTTACTTTCGTGGAGAAGGTTGCCGAAAAGAATTCTTCCTGGGATTCGACTCCTAGGGATCTTGGTCGGATTGCTCCCTACATTCAAGCCATCAAGGACTTGAAAAAGGAGGGATTGACCGGATGGCATGTGGTGAAGGATTTCATCACACGTCGAATTAGTCCTTTGAAGAAGCGAGTACCTCCTATGTGGAGGTACAGGCCAAAAGACCACCCGGGGACTATGAGGAAAGTAAGTGAATCTTGACTTAGCTCTCGGTTTGGTCTTTCTCAAAGTGGTCTAATGAATGTCTTATTTGTTTGCATAGATCTTTCACAAGTAGAGATCGGCGTTAGGGTCAAACTTGTTTGTGAGAAATCTCCGCCACCAGGTGGCGGTTCCTCAAATCCTTGCGGTTTTATCATGAAGAGAAGATGGGCGCCTAAAGGTAATCAAGGGTTGATTTTATCCTTAGGACTTTAGAGTCGTAGAAAGACTTCTGTTGGTTGTTTGTCGTAAAAAACTTACGACTTGGTAGTGATCGTGAAAACCTTACGATCAAGGAAAGGAAATGAGTAGAAAAACTTATGGTGATTCTTGGTCATAGAAAATCTTCTGTTGGTCAATAATTCTTTTGTTTTCTTCTGAAAGTAGGCATAGAAAATCGTCAAGGCGACCAAGAGGTCGAACCGATAACCATCGATGCACAGGATGATGGCGGAAAAAGTTCACTCCTCCGTTTAAGAAAGCGTCGACTCGTGAAAGTAAATGCGACAAGGAGGGCAAGCTCAAGTTCTTTTATTTTGACCAGATCTTCTGCAAAGTATGCTACAGATATGGCTACAGCTGAAGCAAGGGAGGTGAAGCAGCTGAAGCTAAAGAGGTCGAAGCAGCCGAACCTCTTAAGCGCAAAGCCCGCAAGACCAAGGTACCCTTCTATTATGACAAGAAAACTTTTGCAGTTTCTGCATCTCCTAGTTTTATCGAGCGACTAGAAAAAGGAGAACTGGAAGGACTTTATATCTTTTGTGAAGGACAATGCTGCTCCAGCAGAGTGTGATAATCGATTATCACAGACGGTTCTTACTCAGAACTGTTTGTGATAGCTTTTTCACAGACGATTCTTGTTTAGAACCGTCTGTGATATGAAATGGGTGCTAAAACTTTGGAGGCTGTTTTGAGTCCCTAAACGATGTTTTGTGGGGGTTTTCACTTCGTTTGGAGCCTCCCGAGCCTCGCGAATCCCTAAACGATGTTTTTTTGGGGGTTTTCACTTCGTCTGGAGCCTCCCGTGCCTCGCGAATGAATCTAATATGGACTTATGGATTTTCGGATTGAACTTTCCGTTAGCTTTCCAACAAGCGAGAGCGTCATAATCCAGAGTTCGTATGAAAAAGTTATAAGCGGTTTTGAGGACGGTCTTGCGATCTGCCATCTATATTTTTGCCCAAACCAAATAACTCAACATGAACTACACATGCATAGAGAGCTTCCAACAATAACTCTGACATCACCCACATCACGGTAGCATCAACTCAATCCATTCACGAGCACTAACACTAGCTCTCGGTAATCCACATCACAGGCGGGGGAGTAGAGAGTGAGGTCATGGGGGCCGGGCGATGGGGTCGTGGGAGACCGGCACGACAGCAATTTGGCGAGGTGGAGGAGGCTGCTGCGGCAGGCTCGAGGAGGCAGGTGTGTGAAGTGGAGGCCGGGACTCGAGGTCGTGGGAGGCCGTGCCACGATGAGGCCGAGGCGAGGTGGAGGAGGCATGAGGCGACAAGCTTCTGGGAGGCGGGGGCGCAAGGTCGGCGTGTGGTGCACTCGGTTAGAGGAGAGATGGCAGAGGAGGAGATGGAGGTGTGAGGTGTGAGGAGACTCAGTTAATATAAAACGAGTTTCGGCAGCCCGCCCATTAAGTCCAAATTTGCGTTTTCCCGCCCAACAAAACAAAAGTACCATAGATGGTTTTATCTACAAAACCGTCTTTGATATGATTATAATCACAGACGGTTCGTGAATAGAACCGTCTGTGATAATTCGCATACGGTTCTTAAGAAGAACCGTCTGTGATGTCTCGATTATCACAGACGGTTCTTACGGTTCCAAAGGAACCGTCTGTGTTGGGGCGTCTTGTATGGCCTGTTTTGTAGTAGTGACAATTTGCCGCTTCCTCCACTTTTTAACGTATCGTTGCATCGGTTGCACATTCTGTCCGAACGAATTTTGGGGTGTCATATTGCCTTATCTATAACGACTTCAATGAGCTTACGAAAACAAAAAATACTCATAACAAATTATGTACATCAGTACTCTAATACGTGTAGTAGCACCCTGACAGTATTGCTTTTATAATTACAACTATCACCTGCATCTTCATGTCTTCTATCATCGGCAATTCCTTAGTCCTAATTATAGTCTCACGTCTTCAATTCTGCGTGCCAAGGCGTGTGAGGATTACTAGTATATGATAAAGCTTGATGAAGTCAAATGATAGCCTTCCCCCCAAAGATCACAAGCTCACAACATAAAAGCTTATATTTTATCGTTCAAAAAAAGAAAAAGAAAGGATATATTTATTTTTTGTAATTGTTATTTGCAACGGCTGTGTGGACAGGGCTATTTCTTTGATGCAAACATCACAAGCTCACAACATAAAAGCTTATACTATCACATTCGGAAAACGATTAATCTCGCTTGGCCCCAGAAAACGATGCATAACCCATTTATCAATCAATGTAGTCATTGTAGTGTGAAGACATACATATATCTTCACATTTGGTGGATATAGTCTATTGCCGACATACCATAGTCCATAGGACTTATGTAGTCTATCACACCACTTGCTTTGGATTTTGAAATTTCAACACTTCGTTTATTTCTTCTCTTAAACTTTGTCAGAATAATTAGTGAAGAGGAACCATAAAATACTCACGACCTTTGGGAGTTGTGTGATTGAACTCCTACGCTTCAGATTATACCTGGTGCTCTATTGTTAGTAGCAAGACTATCCTGCCTTTCCATGTAATTATTTAGTCAGTGCTTAATTTGCTTCCACAGTAGTCCAATAAAAGCAAACATTCAATTTGCAAGTTGACTATCAAGAGCTTATTTAGAATGCACGAATTTAGTAGGAAGCTGTCAAGCTGAACAATATCTTCGGCTTTCCTTCGATTTCCTCCGCTCCGAGCGAGACCTAAAGGTTGTGCGTCAAGCATCAATAGTCTTCTTCTGGCCAAGGATGGCAGCAATTGTCCAACCTATGAGGGCCCAAATGCACTTGTTATTTTCCTCTTTGTTGGGTTTGTGCTGGCCTAGTTGTTACTTGAGGGCAGGTAGTATTTTTTTTTTAACGAATTACAGGAGAGCTGTCATTATTCATTTTATTAAGACGGAGGGTAAAAATTGTACAAACAACAAAAAGAGAAAAAAAATGTACAAGGGCGAATCCCAGCCGAGAAATTAATTGACAGCAACACACACCACACATGAGGAGAACCCGATCTGGCGCACCTAGCATCATTAACACCGAAGCTAGAGGTAAGACACCACCTAGCACAACATCGCCGCGGCCAACTAGTCACGCGCACTCAAGCTCAACAACAACAACGCCGCGAGCCGAAGACGCCACAGACGTCCCCAACGCAAGTTACCCAACGCACCAACCCGCAGAGGGTGCAGAGCTCGCCGTCGAGAGACTTCCAACACCTTTATCGCCATGACGCGCACTGCACTGTCTCAATGCGCCGCCAGCCCATCACACCTTTGCACCGCCCACATTTGCACCACTGCTACGATACACCACCGCCCCGACATGCTACCAAGGGGTTTGACATCGGCCAACCGCCGACACGCGCCGCTCGTCGCATGGCACACCGAAGTGCTCGTGACGCACACCCACTAGGCAGGTAGCACTACTACAGAAAAGGGTCATCACAAATGGTTCTAAACATTCATCACAGACAGTTTCTCAACCGTTTGAATTTATGTGTCTATGATAACAGACAGTTATTACAGACAGTTTTTGAGCAGCCTGTGATAAGCAACAACACAGACGGTTTTCTTGTATAAACCGTTTGTGAAGACCAACTATCACAGACGGTTATATGTATCATCAAATGCGTGATTAGATACATAACACGAGCGGTTAGTAAAATAATAATGCGTGATATCATAAATATCACTGAGATGGTTTTTGGTAGTAGCGAAATGCATGATATCGACATACCCTGAGCATTTGTTGGTGGCGGTGTCTGTGATCGGATATGTATTACAGACGGTGTTAGTAGTAGCCGTCTGTGATTGGATACATATAGGTATAGTCAGTTCAAGAGGCCAGGTTACGAAGTATGATATAGGATTATTGTGCTGTAGCAGGTACCCGAAATCGCGTTCTGTGTCGCAGTGTGGCGCTCGGTTCCTTGTGTGTCCTTCCCCGGCAATATAGACGCTAAACAACCTACGTGATTCCAAAAAGTTATCCTCGGATATTTCAAACGAAGGAAGACTACAATAGAGTTACGTATGGAGAAAATGAACATACCTGTTGAGTACTTTTTGCACAATGGTGAAGTCGGGGTTTTTTCAACTAGAGAATCACGGTATATTACCTTGTTCCACTTTGGTACAATGACTAAAAGGATCCAGTGCCACCTACTCATGTATATCGCTATAGTCATTGAATCTAAGTTCGTGTTGCGTATAAAGTACAAATGAAATTTGTATAGCAAGTAGTTAAGCACTTACGTTTGGTTGTAGGGCACTAGTATGTAGTCTTTGTCACGATGAGCAAGCAACCCCTTCGTTATGTATTTCTCGATGAAGGATATGTCTAGGTTGATGCATTGCTCAGAGATCAACTGTGGGTCGAGGAAACCCACCGGTTGTCGTGATCGCCAGGCTTCTTGCATCATGCATCTAGGTTGATACATAAGCAATGAGTTATGACTTTTATCGGTATTGCGTGAATGTAGAACTTGATTGTACACACTTATAGTGTCCAACATCGTAGAAGTGAGGCATCGAGGTTAAATAGATCAAATAAGTCTTCGAAGCCCACGGCGAAGTAGCCCGCCTTGTGGTGGAAATGGTTATCCGTGTGGCTGACGGTGAATCCAGTAGGCCGGTCTTCCCTCGTCTCGTTGGTCTACCACATGTACCAGTCATGCAAAGTCCCACAAGCCAAACTAGCGTAGTGTAATGTTGTGTCGGAGACCAACGACATTCCGAGGGAGAACTCCCGGGCTTGTGAGGCGCCTTAATCTTATTTGATTTGGCCTTAGCACCTCGCACGCTATTTGTCTTCCTAGAAGATGATTCGACACTTTTTTTTTGTTTCTTGGGCGCCGTCTTCACGGTAGCCAATACGGAGGCCTTCTGAAGCGGGGGTTGAGGTAGAGTCATCGAGGGTACTCCCCTAGTGTTATGATCTCTTCGTTTGGATGCTTCTCCAGTGGGACGGCCATCAAATTATCATGTATCAAGTCCACCTGGACCTTGGCGTAACCATGCGCCAGCTGGGCACTGTGCACCATTATCCCTTACTAGCATGGATACACCACCCCCCGCCTAGCCTCAACAGGAATGGACCCAACCAGCCTCACTTGGAGCCTGCAGGGCATGAGCACCTACAAAACGATACACAATTAGCTAAGGCGTCCTACAGGTCTATCGTTGGAGCATTCCAGAGATGTACATTACCTGGATGACGTCGATAGGTAATTGGATGTCGCCAAGTTCAAAAAGTGCAGGCGTGGACACGACACTACTCTGATGTTGAGGGGGATTGGCTCCCAAAATCACGAGGGCGGCTTGCGACTAGTTGATGAGTTGATTCATTTGTTCCTGCAATGATGTTATCTGTCCATGAAATTGTGCACTAATCTCCTCTTTCAACTGTTCCTCACGCTCGGCCTTGGATCTCTTCCGACTCCTATACACCTCGGAGTCGTGTGGGAATCCATGCCTCCAAGGTACATAAACCCCAAGGCCTCGCATATGACTCGAGTGCTCCTTGTTTTCCAGGCCATGGATAGTATATCCTTCTCTCTTACTGCTTTGAAGGAGCCTTGGGAAGATTGGGTACTTAATGTTTGCTACAAGAGGCCATCATGTTATTTTAGACCCTATGAAGTTATGGACTTATTAACAACTAGGTAGTTCGACATATCTTGCCAAGTGTTGGGACACTTTCTCGTCTGCCAGGTTTGTGAAAGAGATGGTGCCCGACGATGTGATTGTGGTCCTCCCTCTTAACCAGTTTTGGACGCGCTCGTCTATGATCCCGGCAAATGGCAGGGAGGCCTGTGACTGGATTGCCACATCTTCCTCACTTATCCATCCCTGGATTTTACCCACGTACCCAGCGGTACCGAGTTTGTGGGGGTGAATGTTTTATGCCTGGATAGCCTTGTGCGTCGCACTTTGCTGCTGAAATTCGTCCGTCGTCTTCATCCGCACAAAGGCGTACCATGTATCTGACGACACAAAACGATACTTCGTGCAGCTTGTTCAATCCTTGTTCAAGTAGTCCGTGACAAGCCTGCTCTTGAAGGTCTTCCAAGGGTGTCCCATCGAGAGGAACGCATGTCATCACACGAGTTCGGAGACTTCTGCTGGGATATCGAACGACGTTGTAATTTCAGTCCATAGATGCGCTTTGTCTACGGCCATCAGATCCTTCTATTTCTATGTGGTGATGGGGACCCGTTCCCTTCCAAGTATACCGCACGTGGTCCAAAATGTCAGCCATTTGTTTTTCGGAAGCGAGAGGACCCCAGTGATCTTGGCGACACCTTGATGGTCATTCGGCCCACAGGTATTTTCGATATTCCTCTGGAATGTCTTTGAGGTACCACTTTCCTCGGAGATCTAGACGCATTCGGCGACGTCAATGACGGCGACGAAGATGGTGCGGACGCCATCTCGCTTACGTGCTATCTCGCAAGATTAACAAATCAGTACTGCATCAAAAAATGATATTATTACAAGATCAACAAATTAGTACTGCATCAATCAGATAAAATGCTCAAAAGATAGAACTTCATAACAAAATAAATCATCAATTGAGAGTTTACTGTCAATATTTCAATTGAACCAACTACACAATATTTTAATTGACATGAATATAAACAATGACAGAACAATAATCACAGTGAACAGAAGCTACCAACGGAATGGAGCAAAATGACCAGACAACATCAACATAATGAAATAGAGGGATCTGATGAGCATGAATAACATGACACAATATTATATAATCCAAAGCGGTGAGCTCGTACCTCCCACAACATTACTAAGCAATATCTCCTAGTGCTAGAGTAAATCAAATCAACATAATTTGAAACTTCTACTAGCACAATCCAAAGCGGTGAGCTCGTACCTTGACGGGAGGCGTGGACGAAGAGGGAGTCGAGGTTGGGGGAGCGAGGCGTTGTCGAGGTCGGGGGTCGCAGAGGGAGGACACAGGCGCGGGGAGGAGGAGGCATGGGGATGACGGTGGTGTAGGGGAGGAGTATGGCGCGGGGACGACGGTTCGGAGAGAGGAGGCTCGGGGATGACAGCGGCGTAGGGGAGGACGATGGCGCGGAGAGGGGAGGCTTGGGAGGAACACGAGAAGTAAGGGCGTAGGGGAGGCAGACCGGAGAGTGAGCTCTGAGGACTAAGGAGTAAGGATGCAAACCCTAGTGGGGCTCTACTTATAAATGCATATCACACACGGTTCTCTTAAAAAACCGTCTGTGATATATAATATCACAGATGGTTCTCTTAAAGAACCGTCTACGATAAGTGCATATCACAGACGGTTCTATTCTAGGACCATCTGCGATAAGTGTGCATATCACAGAAGGTTCTATTTTAAGAACCGTGTGTGATGAGTATCACAGACAATTTTATTATGAAACCGTCTATGATGCTCAGCGCGCGTGGGGGAAATTTTTGGACACATGTGCGAAAGGCGAAATGTCGTAGGAGGCGAATTGTTTTGGCGCCTTAGGATCGTCTGTGCTACATATATCACAGACGGTTTATTCCACTAAACCGTTTGTGATAGTTCCTTTTATAGTTAAAAAATATTATATTTTTCGACTAGCCTCAGGAAATGCTAGCCGTGCCCTCTGAAAATAAGAAAGCAGACACAATCACAGATGGAATAATTTCTTAATTAGTGAATCAATTACAATGGAATAATTCATTAATTACATGCTGAGTTTCTTAATTACAATGGAACAACTTTCCAAATAGGTGTCACCGTGTGGGATCATTCCACTTGCTATTTCGTTTTAAAAAATAGCCCTTCACGATAATCGATGTGCATATAGCTAGCTTCCTCACTGGGTTCTTCCTCGAGCCTGATGCCATCTCCGAAAGGAGGCCACTCGTTAAATTGATTGTGCTCTTCCTCATCCACGACATTCTCAACTCCGATAATCCTTCTTTTTTCCATGAAGAACTACGTGGCGGTTCTTATTTGTCGGGTCCTTTACATAAAAAACTTGAACAACTTGTTTAGCGAATACGAATGGTTCGTACTTGTATCCGATACATTCAAGATCCACAGTAGTGACACTGTATTTGTCAACCTTTATACCCTGTGAAAGTTTGACCCAATGGCACCGAAACAGGGGGATCTTGAAAAGTACGTAGTCGAGCTCCCACATCTCCTCTACGAATCTATAGTAGAAGCTCAACCCAGCGGTATTGAACTGCTTGTGAAACGCATATATGCGGACACCGCTGCTCTGGACTGTGCTCTTGCTATCCTGAGCTGTCGTATAAAATGTCTACTCATTTATATTGTATACTTGCCATGTCACAATTGTAAATTTTGGCCCTTTTGCCAACCATGGCAGCATATCATCACTTGATGACGGTCTCCCAGTGAATCGCACCTTTAACCATTCATTGAACCGGCAGTTGTGCTCTCTCGTGATCCAAACCTACAACCGGCCTGGATTCTGTTGGTGTACCATGTCTTTGTGCTTATCGATGTACGGGGACACTTGGGTCATGTGTTGCAAGACCGTGAAATGGGCTTGAGCGTACGCATCGAAATTGGGAGTGATTGCTTTCCTTCCGATGGTCCCGATACCCTCTAGTCTCCCCTCATGACGAGATAGAGGCACACCTATCAGTTCCACCTGAGCCATATCGGTTCTTGCCTCATTTGTGGAAAGGATGGAGGTATCATTGAACAGTTTCAAGCAGGGGAAGATGTCGGTGATAGAGTACGAAGTGGGTTTCAATAACTTAATCCGCTTCGTTCGGTGTGGCTACCAATCAGCGAAGAAGGCTAAGAGGTTTAGCGAGAGGGCTCGAGGAGGAATTTAAATCAAGTGTTGGGGGCATTGAGCTATGTGATTTTAGCTCCTAGTAGAAGCGGACCGAGGGCATGGAGCTAGAGATCTGATTGGGGAAGAGTTGCAAGTGCAGGAGGTACCATGGTTCCTGAGGGTGCTGGTGGCAGTCAGAGAAAGGGTTTCGAAGGAGGAAGTGGGTCATCTCTAAAGCCTGTTTCCAAGAAGTTCAAGGGTCCGCAAAATTCTTTCAAGTCCAGGTTCACAAAGCCACAGTCATCCTCCACTTCTCGACCGTCAGCGAGTGCTCCTATGATGCGTCCGGTCGGGCAAGGTATGAAGTGCTTCAAGTGTGGTAATGAACATCGTGCTTGAGTGTACCTAGTGGTGCTTATGTCGCCCTTGTGGTCGGGAGGCCACAAGGTGTTGGTTTATGGCGGAATCCACTTGATATTATCAAGTGGGAGCAGTTCAAGCATCAGCACTAGTGCTAGCTGCTTCTTCTCGAGGGTCTGTGCAGATGCTAGCAGCTACTCCTACTCAGTCTTGGATGCAGCCTCAGCCCTACTTCCCTACTCCTGGAGGGATCCCACCACCAGGGTATTTTTTTGCCTTCCCGCATGCTTTGTTCCCGATTCTGGCGCCTTGACACCTCCATTGCATTTGCACCACCATACCAGGGTGTTGGGGCTCTCGCCCTTGACATTAGTCTCCTCGCCATGCTTAGGCTCGCCGAGTCAGTGGGTCGTCCCGATGTGGTGACAGATACGCTTCTGGTGGATTCAGTGGAGGCTTTTGTTTTGTTTGATTCTGGGGTTACTTTCTCTTTTGCATCGTTAGAGTTTGCTAGCCGGGCAAAGTTGAGTATGCAGTCTATAGCTCATTCAGTTTTAGTTAATTCTCCTAGAGGAATTCTTTCTAGTTCCACAGTCTGTCTCGGTTGTGTGATCTCTTTAGATGGGGAAGACTTTATTGCTAATCTGATGGTTATGAAGATGGAACCGTTTGACGTTATTTTGGGTATGGATTGGTTGCATAGTTACCGCGCTGTCATATCATGCTTTTGGAAGACAAGTAACTCTGCAAACTCGCCTGCAGGCGGGAGATAGTTTTTGAGGTAGTGCCCTTCTTACTCACTTTGTGTCTTTGGCTAGTTTGTTTCTGGTAGTCGAGCAAAGAAAGAGTGGATTTCTCTTGTCCTTGGTAGAAAGCGAGTTTCGTCTTTGATTGCTGCGCAGTATTCGATGGTTGAGGAGTTTACGGGCGTATTTCCAACAGATCTCGCGAGGATGCCTCCACCTCGCCCGATGGAGTTGAGTTGATTTAGTACTCGGCGCTCAACGGTTTCCATGACCCGTCTGCGTCGGCACATCCTTTTCGGGAGGAACTAAAAAGCGGTTAGACGATCTAAAGGCGAAAGATCTTATTCGTCGATGTGTCACCGTGGGGAGCTCTGTGCTGTTACCAAGAAGAAGGATGGTAGTTGGCGCATGTGTATTGATTACCGTGCTCTCAACCAGCTGACCATTAAGAATAAATATCCTTTGCCACACATTGAAGATTTATTTGATCAGTTGAGAGGGCAAAGGTATTTTCAAAGATTGATCTCCGGTCGGGATATAATCAGATTCCTGTCCGAAAGGAGGATATTGAGAAAACGGCGTTCTCCACAAGGTATGGGCATTTTGAATTTAAAGTTATGTCTTTTGGACTAATGAACGCCCCTGCTGCTTTCATGGAGACAATGAACAGGATGTTGCATGAGTATCTGGATGATTTTATTGTCGTTTTTATTGATGATATCTTAATCTATTCAAAGAATGAAGCAGATCATGGGCATCATCTGAGGCTTGTATTGGAGACGCTAAGAGAAAATAAGTTTTATGCTAAGCTGAAGAAGTGTGAGTTCTGGATGTCTGAAGTGGGATTCTTGGGGCATATCATAAATGATAAGGGGATAACAGTCGACCCTGGAAAGATTTCCATAGTGGTAGAATGGGGAAGACCGACTAACGTCAAAGAAGTGAGAAGCTTCCTTGGAATGGCAGGTTATTATCGGCGATTCGTGCAGGATTTCTCCATCATTGCCAAGCCTTTATCCAGGTTCACTCAGAAGGATGTGAAGTTTGATTGGGATGATGATTGTGAACGCAGTTTCGGACTTTGAAAGAAAGGTGGTGGCCTCTGTTCTCCTTGTTCCTAAGCCCCAGGAAGCGTTTCACGATTTACTCGGCGCTTCTCGAGTTGGTTTGGGTTGTGTGCTCATGCAAGATGGTAAGGTTCGCTTACGCATCTAGGCAATTTGAAGAAGCATAAGCGAACTACCCAACACATGATTAGAGTTGGCTGAGGTAGTGTTCGCCTTGAAGCTTTGGAGACACTATCTATATGGTGAATCTTGTGATGTCTTTACTGATCACAAAAGTCTTAAGTACATTTTTACACAGAAGGGTCTGAATTTGAGACAGCGCGGATGGCTGGAGTTGATCAAGGATTACGATCTCATAATTCAGTACCATCCTGGCAAGGCAAATGTGGTGGCTGATGCTCTTAGTCGCAAGGCGACGCTTGCTACTCTGGATTGTCTTATTGCTGATTTTGACCGCATGGGGATATCTTATTGCTATGTAGGCACGGCATGTGTTGAGACACAGTTGATCTTAAGTCGGCCATTCGAGGCGTGTCTGGGAAGCGCTGTGAGAATGATCAATTATTGCAGAGGGTTAGAAAGCGTCTAGATATGGGCAAAGAAGGGGATTTCAGTTTGGATGGGTTTGGTACATTGCGGTTTAAGGGTCGCCTTTGTGTGCCCTGCGTAGCAGAAGTTAAAGATGATATCTTGAGAGAAGCACATCGCACCCGTGATCACGGTTCATCCGGGTGAAGACGAAGATGTCTGCGTGATCTGAAGCGAAACCGGTGGAAAAGAATGAAAGTGGATATTGCTAATTATGTAGCCTCTTTATGGGGTGCATCGACAAGTGAAGGCAGAACATAAGTGTCCTGCAGGGTTATTGCAGCCATTAGAGGTCCCTCAATGGCCTTGGGATGATATATCTATGGACTTTGTGGTAGTGTTACCTCGATCACCGCGAGGGAAGGATGCAGTTTGGGTGATAGTGGATCGATTCAGCAAATCAGCGCATTTCATTCCTATTCGCACGGCAAGTTCAGCGAGCGATCTAGCTCCTATTTATGTACGTGAAATAGTAAGACTGCATGGTGTGCCAAAGACCATCATTTCTGATAGAGATGCGAAGTTTGTCTCCATGTTCTGGGAGAGTTTGCGAGTCGTTGGGCTGCAACCGTCTTAATCTGGCGTTTCACACTCAAGCAGATGGGCGATCGAGCGCGCTATTCGGACCTTGGAGGATATGTTGTAGACTTGTGTTCTGTCTTGGAAGGGTAGTTGGGAGGATCAGTTGCCACTTGCAGAGTTTGCTTATAATAATAGTTACCATTCGATATTAAATTGCGCCATTCAAGGTTCTGTATGGGCGGAAGTGCAGATCGCCACTTTGTTGGGATGCAGTGGGTGAGAAGGCAATTTTGGGTCCGGACTGGATTTAGAAGACCGTTGAGCGCATGGCCATGGTGAGGCAGAATCTACTAGCGGCTCGAGCGAGACGGAAAAGCTATGCGAGATGTGAGGCGTGACTTGGGTTCTGATGGGTGACAGTGCTCTTGAGAGTGTCTTCCACCAAAGGCATTGTCCGGTTTGGTACCAAAGGGAAGCTTAGCCTAAGGTAAATTGGACCGTTCCTGATTATTGCAAGAATTGGGAAGTTGGCTTACCATTTGGACCTTCCTGAGTCCATGCGTGGAGTTCACAATGTGTTTCATGTCTCCATGCTGAGAAAGTTTTTGAGAGACCCAGAGCATGAGATTTTGTTAGAGCCGCTGACTATTGAGCAAGACCTCACAATTGAGTCGCGTCCGGTGCGTATTCTATAGAGGTCGGAGTGAGTGCTAAGGCACAAGGCGTTGGTTTATGTCAAGGTGTTGTGGGCCTTGTCGAGAGAGAGAGGCGACTTGGGAGTTGGAGTCTCGCATCTTGTAACAATATCCGGAGTTGTTCACGTTGGGTACGTGTGATTTGTTGTTTAATTTCAGCAGTGTGGTTGTTCTTTGAGTAGAACGGCGAGTAGAATTCGGGGTCAAATTCTGTTAAGGGGGGTAGAATGTAATAGCATGAAATTAACTCTTAAGGGCCTATGTGTAATTAGACGAAAGGGGATACGTAAAAAGAGGATATTTTAGAGTTTTTAGGGAGGAGTTAAGTCTGCCATTTAAAAGGATCGTGGAGAGAGTGGATTCTAGAAACCCTAAAGTCTCTCCTTTTATTATTTTTTCCTCCGCACCGCCACCTCCTCGATCACTGGCGCTGCTTTGCTGTTTATTGTTGCTGTGTGCAAAGACGTCGCCGCCTCGACTTTTGCGCGTGAGTCCGGTAGATCCGGTCACGATGTGTGGAAAATTCCAGCAGCCGCACGTCGCTGCGATCCTCTGTTTGCCCGTCGTGGAGTCGGTTTGTCTTTTTCCTGTAGCTCGTTTTCCCTGGTTGTTACAGATAGAGATGTGGACACGCTTGCACTACTTTGAGTATTCTAATTGGAGACGCATGCAGTGTTTTGATTATTTTATTTGGAGATATCGCCGCTACTGTTGGATCCTTTGTTGCTATTGATTTGGGCTATGACACCCCATTAATTGGGATATGTTTTGATTATTTAATTGGATGGATTAGGTGTCTTGGTTAGGGATGCTAAGAATATTTAATTGGAGTATGGAGTTAGTGCTACATGCATGAGATTATTTAATTGGTAGTCTTTGCGTTTCTTTAATTGGAGCATTAAGGAGAGATGATTTGTCTAGTTAATGGTGCATGCATCAATTTAATAGTGAATTAGTGTTGACATACATCGGTTAGTTTATAGCTATGAATATTTAATTGAAGTATTAAGAGAGAGAAACTAGATAGTGCTCATGTATTAGTTAATTAGAATTGCATGCACTGACAACAGTGAGGCCTTTTTCAGTTATGCGCTAGTGCTAGCATTAAACTAATAATGCTAGTTAGTAGTTAACTAGTTTGGTAGTAGTATTGTATACATGCATGCATGTTTGAATAGTAAAGGTGAGTTATTAGCTAGTTAGTCTTTGCATGTTTTATTAGCATGTTACATTTGGAACTACAAGGGTATTGTTCGGCATTGAGGAGCGTTGTGGATTTAGGGTTTTGAGTGGGGATTAAGCTAGAGAGTATAGTGAATTCGGGTATACTTCTAGTTTTGTTATTGGTCCAGTATTATTGTCTTAGCGTGCTTTTATTTATATTTAGGTGGGGGATTGGTCCCGGGGGCAGCACCTTCTGCACGTCCCTCGTTCTCTTGTGGTTAAGGCAAGTATAATGATGGATATAATAGATATTATTGAGTGGCATTGTTTGATAAATACTATGAGTATTTGTGTTGTTCATGATTGTGATGGTGGTACGATTGGTAATGTTCATGGTTTCTAGTGATATGAGTTACGTGTTATTCATGGATGTTTGGAAGTTATGAAATCTATGGTTATGAACAATTGTAGTATGAATAGGTTATTCATATGCAATGTTGTTGTGGATGCATGTTTCTATTAAGTTGAGATTTCATACATATGCATCATGATGGCTTATTGAAGTCTTGGTCATATGATGACCAAGCAATTGTTGAGGTCCCCGTCATATTTATGATGGGCTAAAGGTCCCCATACTTGTAGAGCATGGGCTTTGGTCCCCATACTTGCGGAGTATGGGCAATGGTCCTGTGCGGATAGCACGAGCATGGAGTGTGCATCAGCGGATCGCACTTTGCATCTACTGTAAAATGTAAAAGGAAAAAGAAGGAAAAAAGATCATGTTGAGCATATTGCATAGCATGTGTGTGTAAAGTGATTGGTATGTGGTTTTGTGAAGTATAGTTGATGAGTTACATGCTTGTATCTTTGTTGATGCCATTTATTATATTTCTTTGAGTCTTTGGACTCACCTCTTGTTGTTTAATCGTGTTTTAGGTACCTTTACGAGATCGGCATGCATGGGGAAAGGAAGGATTAGACTTCTTGCACTTTTGCACGAACTACCCACCATGGAATGAAAGGAAAATTAATTAGGAGATGAATGAACTGTTTAAAGTACTCTTAATGATTATTGCTTGCTTGGAGTAAACTATAATAAATGAATAGACGTTTTGGATGCTCATGATCTATTTCTTAGATGTTTAGTTGCTATGAATGTCATAGTAACGAATAGTCAGTTTTGATTATGTCTTGATCATTTTGCAATTTGGATTATCTTTATATATTATAGTATGCATTGGAACCTCGGTATAGATAACTATACAAAGGAGGTTACTTGAAAATTAGTAAGGTGTTTTAGTTTAATTACGTTCAATTTATTTAAATTAGTAGCATTCCAGGCCTTTGTTTGGCTGGGGTGTTACAATATCCTCCTTTTGAGTGAGGGCTATATGTCTGAGGAGTCGAGCTCACCGAATCGGAGGGCCCTAGCGCTAGCCACTGCTAGGCGGGTGGATTACCCTAACTGCCGTGTGAAAGCAAATATGTTCTATGCCAATACTGAGGGAATACTGGTTGGGTGTTTTTACAAATGTCCTTATTTCTCAGTAAGTAAACTTGAGTTTGATTTCTTGCGGTTTGGATGTTTCTCCAGTAGCTATGAAATGTGCGTGCTATTTTAGCGTTTGCACGGTTCTGTAGGCTGGAGGATGTCAATATTTCCAGTGGACAAACGCCATGGACAGAGCAAGGGAGCGCAGGAATACAGGGCAAAGGATGGATTCTGGGCTAGAGTAGAGAATGGAAGTTGTGCTAGAGCAGAGACTAAACATTGAAGATGGAGCGCATTCTGGACCATATCAAGTGGCTGGAGAAGATTGTGTGTGTGTGTATCATTGTTATAATTTATGACATATTTGTGAAGTAACTGGTTTCCTATAGTAGTATGCAAAATATCACAGACGGTTCCAACCACAAACCGTCTGTGATGATACATATTACAGACGGTTTTTAAAATAACCGTCTGTGATAAGTACATATTACAGACGGTTATTTTTAATAACCATCTGTGATAATTATTATATCACAGACGGTTTGTTCCACTAAACCGCCTGTGATAGTTCCTTCCATATCTAAAAAATATTTTGTTTTTCGGCTGCTAGTATTAGGAGTATTACTAAAAAACCGCTAATTTTACAAGTAGTTCAACACCTATGCAAAGAACTTGGAGTACTCATGCCTAATCCTACAGTCGTCGCGAAAGATATGATCACTCTTTTAAAACGTATCACAACCCGAGACGAAGGGACGCATCGTAACGTTGGCGTGCGAGACGAAGAGACGCATCGCGCGGGAACCAAAGCGGCTTGAACATTTCACAAACGGTTCCAACCACAAACCGTCTGTGATAAGTATCACAGACGGTTATATTTAAAAAACCATATGTGAATTATGCATTATCGTAGACGGTTCTTGTTAATAATCGTCTGTGATAATTATATATCACAGGCGGTTTTTTTTCACTAAACCGTCTGTGATAGTAAACATGTTCAACATAGACAGTAAGTTAAATTCAAACTGTATTTTAAAAAAGTAGAAATAATAAAAGATCATGTTTTTATAATGGCCCAAGTAGCCTGCTATCTCCATTATCAAAGCTTCGTAGGCGACGTTGTCGGCATCGGAGGGTTCAGGTTTAGCGCAGATAGCCTAAAACACTTCCAATCGTTGACACAATCATTCCATAGTCGCCAAAAGAAGCTCCTCCTAAGGAGCAAAGTAGAAAAGCGCCCATAGGCCCTCTTCTCTTGCTTGAGGGGTCTCGGCTTGGTCGACTCGGTCGCTCGCCGCCTCGATGTCGCATTCCAAGCGACGGTAATCCTTCTGCAGACGTGCAATGTCTTGCTCGAGGACTACACCGATGGCGAGGTTAGCTTGCCGGAACCTGCAGACCACCCGGAAGACACGGCAGAGGAGGTCGTCTAGACGGCGCAACGTCGCCATCACATGTCCCGGTATAACCTCCGTTGGAGGAGGGAGGACACTGTAATCACAGTGTCCTTCCGCAGCTTCCGCCAACGTACGGCCGGCGAGATACTTGTACAGGATGGCCAGGTAGACCATCAATGCCAGTGTCAGGGGAGAAGAGTGATGAGCCATTTTGTTTGTGCTTGAGAGTAGAACGATGTGTGAGGAGTACGGTGGTGGATGATCTCGTCTGTGCTTGAGAATAGAGCGATGTGTGAGGAGTACGGTGGTGGATGATCATTCTTATAAAAAATGCAAGGAGTAATGTCGGCGCGGAAGACGAAGAGACGCATCGTGCGGGAGGCGAAGTGGCATTGAACATATTACATACACTTCCAACCACAAACCGTCTGTGATACAAAATTATTACAGACGGAGAACCGTATCTGAATTATCACAGATGGTTCGGATTAAAACTGTTTGTGATATTTATTAATATCATAGACGGTTCTTAAGAACCGTTAGTGATATTTCACAGACGGTTTTAAACATGAACCGTCTGTGGTATTAATAAATATCACATACATGTTTTAAATATAACCGTCTGTGATACTTTCACAGACGATTTTAAACATGAACCATCTGTGATATTACATCTTCACTGATGGTTTTTACCACAGCCAGTAACACAGACGTGAGCTAAACTGAAACCGTCTGTGATTGTATTTAATATAAACGGTTCCAGAGAACCATATGTGATGAGACGTCCAAGATAGCCCTCTCGAAACCGTCTGTGATGAGACGTCCAAGATAGCTCCTTTATAGTAGTGTAGTATTTCATTTCACTATATACTACATTCTCTTTCTCTGTGAAACTAAAGTATGTTCAATTAGCTAATTGGTGTTAAGCTCGCTAGGTAGCTGTTAGTGGGGCACTCGAAAATTTTGTTTAATGGTTGAGAGGCTGTGAGTGAGAGTGCTGCATCTTTTTCTGCATAACGAATGGAGTTCACAGGTCGTTTTCCTGCCTCCTTAATTTCTCCTTTCAAACTATTTTCTTCTTTTGATTGATGGAAAGAAAGAAGGGATGATGCGATATGGAGGTGACTGTGACTCCGACTCCGACTCCGTCCCCATTTTTTATTCACAAGCGCTATTGCCTTATCTTGTCGTCGATCTCCCTACATTTCTTTCACGAAAGTTATGCAAAATCAATGTGGCATTCTGACTAATGGTGTTGCAAGAAGATAACAAGGGGAATTATTATTATTATTATTATTAATTAACTGTTTTTTAAATTTTATTTTAAAGTTAATATCATGACTTTATTTAATTTCGGCCTATTTGGTTCGTCACCATCCAAGTGGCGTAAAAATCTTATTTGTCGCGTTAAATTTGTCTAAAGAACTCTTGTCGCTTCTGAGCGATGGCGTGACAAAAATCTTATTTAAGCGAACTTATCCTATGACGTGACAATATTGTTTTGTCGTCGTCGGGTGGTAAGCGTGACGAAAGAATATCGGGCGTGACTAAAAGGTCGAGTTGGAAATAAAATTCACTGAGGGTTAACTTTAAAATAAAATTTTAAAAATGGTTAATTAATAAAAAGAAAGTTCTAACAAGGGAGGGCAAGGGTGTGCAAGTTCTCAAACTCATAAGACAGAGACACACACTCCAATGTCTTAATTGTTTGACTTGAGCTTAAGTAGTTTCTTATCTTCTCACTTGAATAAATTTATGTACACGCACAAAATAAAGACCTAGCAAAAAGGACAACAAATAGTAGGTATATTTTCAGGTTCATACCACACTAGTTAGCAACTTGGTCTAGCCGAATGACTTGCAGAGTTTAAAGTCTCTCTTTTTTGAGCTGATACAGGCCGTAGCTGGCCATCCTTGGTAAGAAGATGTCTTGTGTTGGCGTGTGTGAACCGCGGAGCGTGCAAAGCATGATTTGTGGCCTGTGAAGCAACAAAAAATTGCTAGGGAAGTTGCTGGGGAATTCACAAGCATCAAACCGAGACAACAAAAATAAGCAGGTAAATTGGAGACAGAGAGTAATGGACCTAATTAAGGTCGTGAGGAGGAGCCAAGAGAAATGGCCAAACGAGGGCCCCCGTCAGTGCATTAACCGGCAACCGACGAGTTGTCGCCGGAGCAATTATAGCCGTCGATGGAATTAATTGGATGATGACCAGAGAAGGAGACAACAGGCAAGCGCACAACTGGCCCCCCTACTGCTGTCATCGTCTGGTGCTGGGCCATGCTATTTTTCTCAGAGAAACTATCAATCGCAACAGGACGAAAAGTCCTAAGAAAAAGAAGAAGAGAGAGAAGAAAATAGAGCGGCAGGACAAGACAAGAATAGCAAGATCCAAATGTCCCCTTCGCATTGGATTCTTCCAAAC